>CAJHNH020008501.1:116990-149490 GCA_905116865.2 Candidula unifasciata
AAACTGCCGTTTATGTGTAGTCGTTGTTGTAGCAGCAGCAGCAACAGTAGGGTTGGTGGTGGTAGTAACAGCTGCAGTTGTTGTGGTAGTAAAGTAATATCGTCCATAGTAGTAATAATGGTAACAATTAATGTGGTGTAGACCTTGTACACTAGCAGAATCATCTGCAGCAGCAGCAGTAGTAGTTTTTTTTTTTTTTTTTAGTTTTTCCTTTCTAAAGTTTCCAGAAATCATGAGTTGTAAACCCTTTGGCTCGGTGCTATGGATATCGCAACCCTTTGGCCTTGACTCCATGATAAATAGCGTAAATTTCGGAGAAATGTGGCTTTTCTTGCGTTTACGTTTTTTTTCCGAGAAAGAGAATGCCTGTGACATAGGTTGCAGCAGTACCAAGGGGAGTTGTGTTAGACCCAATTTGTCCATGTTTTTGTAGTGTTAAAAGCGCTGGCGTGCCGAAATATACAAAACGCGATATCAACGGTATTACGGAAAACCCCCGTAACCTTGTGCCATGGCCACGTAGCTCAAAATCTACCAATCAGAAGTGAGTTGGTGTGTATATGGGCGGGATCTGGGAAGCGAAACATTACTTTTACCGTTCCATTAATAAACTGCCACCAACCACCCCCCTCCCCCACACCCTTTCCTGAACCCCCTCCTCTTCCCTCATCTTTTTTGATGCATTGGGGTCCCCGGCAGTGGGGTCCCCGGTATCGTGTTACCGGGAACGTTGGCTTATGCAAACGCTGCTGAATTCCCTTCACAGCATGTTGCGCCTTGATTGTTGGGTCACACCGACCTTTATCTAAACCTAAGACAGATGGTGGGGTCGATGTGGACCTGAGATTTTGTTTCTTTCCTGCAGCAAGCACTACCTTTACCGTAGCAGGGGAAACCAACTGTCCCTCGACTGATTAGCAACTGTCATCTAGTCGTAACCAGTGTTGTCTGTTAGCAATTATAATAATGTCACAGAGAGAGAGACAGAGAGAGAGAGAGAGAGAGAGAGAGAGAGATAGACAGAGAGAGAGAGAGAGAGAGAGAGAGAGAGAGAGCTTAGAAGAAGTAGAATGTGAAGGAAACGAAAGAGGAATGGGCAACGATGCGAGTGGGAACATAACATCACACCGTCAGGTGCCGTAAGGTAACAGTTTTATTTGGTTTAACGGAGCATCTTCTTTCAGCGATTCACCCCTTTTTATGGCATTCCCCTATCTACTCTGAAGCATGCAATTACCCTCTTTTTAAATTTAAATTAACGACTCCTCGCCTAACCTTGCCTCGCGCTCTCTCTCTCTCTCTCTCTCTCTCTCTCTCTCTCTTCTCTTTCCTTCCCTCTTCTCTGTCGTTGTCCTCTTCTCTCTCTGTCCCTCTCTATCTATCTCCCTCCTTGTCTCTCCTTATCCTCTCTCGTCGTTGTCCTCTTCTCTCTCTGTCCCTCTCTATCTATCTCCCTCCCTGTCTCTCCTTATCCTCTCTCTCTCTCCCTCTCCTCTCTTCATCCCTCTTTGTCTATCTCTCTACCTCTCTCTCGCCCTCTCTATCTCCTCTCCTCTCCTCTCTCTTTCTCTCTCCTCTCTTTCCCTCTCTCCCTGTCTATCTCTTTCACCCCTCTCTCTCTCTCTCTCTCTCTCTCCTCTCTCTCTGTCCTCTCTCTCTCTCTCTCAGAATACGTTCTCTCTGTTCTTCACCGGCTGTAACTCTGGCAGAAGGTTCTGGCTTTTCGTCCACTTCTGGACCATCTTTTTTCCGGGACTTGACACATGCACTCTGGCTTATTTGTATACAGACTGATGGTTCCTATCAGGCAGACGCATCTAGACTTGGAAGGAAATACCTCTAATTAATAAACTTTCACAGCATGCTTACCGGGGGGATGGGGGAGAGACATCAGTGGATCGATTCTCATTTTATTCCACCATGGGACGCCAAACCCGTACTGCAGGGAATTTACTCGTTGGTATGCACTTTTTAACTCAAAGCAAGCAACAACACTGTTTTCATTAGCACATGCATTCACACCTTGTTGTGATTTCTCACGGCTAAGACAATGATTGAAAACCCATGCACTGCCCCAAGAAACTCAGGTGATAGAAGAGAACACACAGAAACCTGCTCCATGTGTCAAGTGTTGTTTGATTTCCGTGAAAGTTCCTGTTCCTTTTCTAGTCGTTTTGAAACTGTGTATATTTCCAGGTCAGTCAGCTTCTGCTATCTGCGTTTCAGACCCAAGTTGTTGCCAATGCCAGTTTTCATATCCAACTTTCATTGTTGGAGTGGGTTAGATTTAGGCTCAGACGACATATCAACATCATGGCATAAGGGGAGTAACACATAAGTGCTCCATTCTACTTCTGACTCAAGCCTGAGTCCGAAAACTCAGTGCAGTGCTCGAACTCCGTAGCACCGGCGAGAATCCTGAAATACTTTGGGTAGATTTTTAGCTGGAAATTTTGCTCGGGCAGCGCCGTTAGGCTACTCTTTTTTTTTAATTTCCAACTGCTGAGGGATTTTTGAACGTGAAGCAATACACACGGGTGTCCGGTCTTACTACCCACAGACCAGGGGAAATTACTAGAAGTCCACGTGAAAAAAATCCCAGCCCTTAACGGGACTTGAACCCAGGACCTCCAGCAGTAGAGGCAGACACCATACCTTGAGACCACGCAGCATCTGAAGGGTTGGACTAGGCAATAGAGTGTTTTCACCGGGACATATCTACTTGTCTGATCTCAATAAGTGATGTTTTCATCCAGTCCTGTCCGCAGACAAAGTCTTAGTAAATATGTGTTTTATGCAGTCGTATCAACGTTTCAGGAAATCCTTTTTCTTCGCGTTTACCGACTGTAAACCGCGGCAGAAAGACCTGGTTGTTCGTCCATTTATAGACTTTGGCTTTGTTCCAGGACCTGCGTTTTGTGGTTGCATCCGTTTTACATATCTTGCTTATTTGTATGCAGACTATTGGTTCCTTGCCTCTCAGGCAGATGCACTCCGACTTTGAAGGAAGCCCTCCAGTTAATTGACTCTTACGACATGCTTGTTGGGAAGGCAGTGAATCTACTCTTGTTTTCCTCACAATGGGATCCCGAAACCCACACGCCGAGTTTCTCAGTCTTGCATTTCTGTGTTTTCTAGTCATATCTACCTTTCAGAATCTCATTGTATTTGTTCTGAGTCTTAATTTTTTTAATTTTTTTTTTAGTATCCAGAAGCCATGACCCTTAGGCTTGGTATTATGGATATCGCAACCATTCGGCCTTTATTCCATTGTAAATACCGTAAATCTGGGAGAAAATGTGGCCTTCCTGCCTACCCCCGGGATTGAACCCGGACCACAAGTAGTTCGTTACCCGGTCCTTGCGCAATCCGGTTTAGCCAACTACGCTAGTGAGCCGGGCCAGAGTCTTAAATAAGCCAGTAAAACGGATGTGCACGCAAAACCCATGCCTTTGCACAAAGCCTAAGTCCAAATGCACGAACAACCAGCTGTAAACAGATAAGAAGACACAGAAAAGGCCAGACTCTCTGGTCACTCCTGGGTGTTGAGCCTCGGCCAGACCCCTGGTCACTCCTGGGTGTTGAGCCTCCGCCAGACCCCTGGTCATTCGATTCCCGAGTGTTGAGCCTCGGCCAGACCCCCTGGTCACTCCTGGCCATTCCTCGCTGTACAATTATGTCCAGACCGTGATGATTTGTTTGTGCCTCAGCACTGTTTACTCGCTTCTAAAGGGCCCTTAAAAAATATAGCTTGTCATACATCAATTTACCACCACTTGGGGCAGAACCAGCCAGTTTATGGTCTGCTATTTCCCAACACACCGGCATCCAGGAAGAAAATATCCAAAAGTAGTAACTACTGCCTCTGAAGCGATGCTTGCCACTCTGCATGGAGCATATCTATCTCCACCTGTCTCACGCTCTGTGAGTCTGTTGCTACCACGACATATGCATTCAGCTGGTTCTCAAGCCGGCGGAAGGCTGCAATGCCCGCCTCGACCTCCTCAAATTAAATGCACCCCTATGATATACCATGTTTTGTCGGACTAAGCGACGTCCATTTTCTGTTGCAGTGAAACGCCATGCACTCCTTCTGCCTCTGAATACATCATGAGGTATATAGGTTAGTTGGGTATCCTTCACAGGACGTTGCAGAACCAACCCCAGCAGCTCCTGGCTGTTGTGTGGTTTCGGTAGGCAAATTTACGTCCAGTAGTTTGTCATTGCTTCTGGACTGTCGGCCCCTTGAAACCACTGTCGAAACCAACGCAAGGCGCATGGCCCGCAGCTGGCAACATAATGAGATAGAGGACATAAGAAACAAACATGCTTGCGGAACACTGATTTTGTCCTTTTGGATAAAAGATATATTTGTGGACCGGTATTTTGTTTCGTGTGAGACTAATCAGAGCGGGGTTTTGTGCACCAGAACCAAGTCTCCCATCGCCGCTTCATCGGCGTCCAGTAAGGGTGACATTTGATACATGAAGTTTTGTCAACCAGTATAGGCACGGGCGACGCGGATGTGAACATTATCTTAGTGATGAAAGGGGGTGAGGGGGGATCCGAGGATCTATAAACGTGTCCGGAGTGCCACGAGGATAACCCAGTCCAGCTCAGAACTGAGAAACAGAGAATGGCAAAGAAACGTAAATGTTGAAGGTGAAGATGGGAGACCAAGAGAGACAACGCTGGACAGTGTGTGTGTGTGGTATTACGACACGAAAGAACATCAGTGTCAGACATGATTAGCAGTGCACGTGACAGACGGCTGCTGACCCACATGACGACCATCACCACGCCGCCTGGACTCTTCTTCAAGAAAAGACAAAGTTGGGTGTGTAAATGACACATGTGCTGTCGAGATCCTACACAGCGTCCTGTGCCCAAAGGCGACGGGTAATTATAAATGTGACACACGTCGTTTGAAAGTTAAACACAGATGAAAAGAAAAAGGTCTTTGACCCAATGACACGCCGTTACAATTGCACCCTCGGCTTGTATGTGGAAGAACCAAAAATAGAAGTCTGTGTCCAACAATTGTCTCGGTTTCTCCCTCCGGGCTGGCTACTCGTGTTTCCTGGAGCCCCTGTTTAGGGAGGGGGTAAAAATGGACATGTTGCCTCTCATAAATAGCATGTCGCAAAAGGCTAATAAGTATGCATTTGTTGTCTTCTCATGTATCAGGTCTAAAGTCGCGGATATCGCTGCCTAGCTGTTGGCTTCTTTTTAGCGCTCATTTGCCGTAAACTCCAGCAGAAAGTCGTGGTTGTTCGTCCACTTCTAGACTTTGGCCTTGTGCTAGGACTTCAGTGCTAGCTGTAAACCAAAGGACAAAGAACCAGCCGCCCGTTTACTGGCAAACGCAGAAGAAGAAGCATCTTGGATGACAGTCCAACAAAGCAGATCCCTATACCCTGTTAAACCTCCGAAAAAGGCTATAATTACGACACCGGCAACTGATACACCAAATTATTGGTCAGTTACTCTTTGGCTGTTTGTACCGTGGAAAACACTTTCCCCGAGGAAACTCCTGTTTAAACGTGTTACTGGCGCGCTGTCGGGGGTGGGTTTTCCCGTTTCGATGTTTCTTAATCTTTATCAAGGCGGCCAGAGCTGCTTTTTCTGGTCATCTTGTATGTGGCCTCCAGTCCTTTATTGTTGTTATCTCAGTATGTTTCTCCGCCCAGCTGGTTAGTTTTCACCACAGTCTAGCTAGTAGCCGGTTCTCACCGCCTACTAAGTTTTTCATGAAAATAAGACATGACCAGATAATAGCCGTGAGTTGTTTGGATGCTCATGGTATAAAGCCAACCCCAAATATAAGCCATAATTGTGATCGTCAACTAGACAGGCGAATTTGGACTTTCCGTTAAAACACGAGGGACGCATTGAACACCGCCCCCCCCCCCCCCAACCCCTTTTTTCCCAGCAAAAGAAATTGTAATAATCTTAGAATGTAAAGTACAGATCCCTTTTCGCGCCTTTAGACGTATCTGGTATATGAGAAGAGCACCCGTATCTTTACAGATAAATCGGCACTTGGTGGGTAATGTGGTCAGCATTACGCCGGCCGTCTTTACTTTCCTAGGCAGCCATCCTGGTACACATAAAGCATACTGTATCAAAAATGAACATGATCTACAGGAACATCTGACTACTTTCAACAACAGCTGTTTACAACATAATATGAGAATCAGTACAGAAAAAACAGAAGTTATGAAGATCAGCAGAACACACAGGCCACTGAATATAAGTGTTGGAAGTGCCAAAATCAAGCAAACCAAAGAGTTCAAATACTTGGGCAGTATATTTACAGAGGATGGAAGAATGGACAGAGAGATAGAAACAAGAATACAGAAAGCAAATGCTGTTACATACCAACTATCACCTCTGCTTAAACATCCAGATATAACCATGAAGACCAAAAGACAATTGATAAACACCATCTTCATTCCAACACTCTGCTACCAATGCCAGACATGGACAATCAACAAGACCCACGAAAGAAAAAATAGAAGCCTGTGAATGAAATGTCTAAGAAAAGCAGCGAATAAGACCAGACTAGACAGGATAAAGAATATAGACATTAGAAACACTGTCAAAACTACACCATGTTTAGACTACATAGAACATCAAAGAATGAAATGGTTTGGACATCTAACCAGGATGAAAAATGATCAAATAACATCACAAATTTTCAACCAAAGAAGCTCAGGATATAAGGCAAGAGGAAGACCAAGGAAACTGTGGATTGACGGGGTCTCCGAAACCTGCCAAAAGCATGGCCTCAGAACATCAGATGCTGCCCGCCTTGCTTACGACAGGAACTTGCATCTCCCCCACAACGCTTAGCGGCATATGTGGAAGGAAAAAGTAAAAGTAAAGTAAGTTCAAAGGTTTAAATAAAGTTTTTTTTTTTTTTTTTAAATTTATTTCATGTTACCCCATATCGGGGCTGCGGAATTTCCTAGGGAGTTCCCGAGAAAGTCCTATATTCTAGGGGTGTTATAACATGACTTTGTTCGGTGTTCATACAGTGGGCGAAAACATTGTGTACACCGGGGCAAAAAACTGCCTTCCACACGAAAGTTCGCAGCTTTCTTTCGTATGAATGACTGTGCAACCAAGTTTCTTTCTGTGCTGAATGTGTTGTTTTCAGCGTTTATTACGTCATCATTTTCAGTGAATGTTACTTTCGTTCCTTTGTTCCCGTGAATTGAACCACCGACTTAACACTAACCCTCATAACACACCCTATACTATGCAGGACTTTCCAGGGGAATTCTCTTTCTCCACGAAATCTCGGAGCCTCTCGAGATGGGATGAAATAAAAGAAAAGAAACCTAAAATAATTGGTTTAAATATAAATATACATTTTTATAATTAAAGATAAATTGAAAGTCCCCTAATAAAGAAAACATATTTTTTGGGCCCCGAGAACAAATTAAATGAGAGACCTTGTGTTATCTACAAGAAAAACACGGGGTCTAGAGAGTTTTTCCACCTAGCTTGGTATTATTCATGGCTAATTCTAGGTTATTTTCACACCTCATCAGCGCTGTTAATCACCGCCAATCCTGATTGGTTCTCCAAACATCACTAAGTACTCTTTTTTTATTTTGGGTACTTTCCCACGGGCCTGGCTAAGTAGTTCACCGCAGCTAGGTTATAGCTTTTCGAGAACTAGCATGTCACAAAAACGTATTAGTTCATCACGCGCCTGATGGTAGTTCAGCTGTGTGCCACCTAAGCTAATTATTTTTAGATGAGTTACGTAACACTGGCTAATGGAAAACCACCAGTTAAGGGTGTTCTAGACGGACTGCTCTTCCAAACACAACTTGTTATTCACAGTGACGGCGGTGTTGTCCATTTAGATAATGGCGGCCCAAATTTCAAACCCGTGTCGCTATAACTTTCAGTTGTTGCACTGTAAGCAGTGTTTGTAAAACTTCTTAAACCTGCGACCCACCAAAATCGGGGAAGATTGTTTCGCGGCCTTTCTGAGAGCCAACCAGACACCATAAAAGACAAACAAAAAATGTCGGGTGACAGTCCATTTGTATGTCAAATCTAATGTAACAAAGAAAAAACAACAGTTTTCAGCTATGTCCGAAATCTGCTCGCTGATTAGAAGTTAGAAAGAAAATACATATATCGTAGCGGAGTGTTAGAACTAAAGCAGCCCACTCAATTAAACATACCTTCGTTCATCCACTGCCCCCACCCTTTTTTTTCTGTGTAGTATTGTGTGAGACGCGACAGGCAGCCATTTTTGGTGTCGCAATTAGGTCGCGGCCATGGTTGAAGAACACGAACCTAGTCTTGTGCTGATCTCTGCTTATTTTAATTTGTGTATATGTTTTTCAAAACAGTACATGTTACATTACTTACTACGTATATTTCTAGTTTATCGTTTAATAAACCCAAAAACAAAAAGTTTATTCCATTGTAAAGTTAAAATAAACCCGCTTGGCCACAAACACCATACTTTTGCCCACAATAGTAATGTTGGATATTAGATCCCCCCCCCCCCGCCCCCTCCCCTAGCCTCCAAAGAGACACTGTAGAGGTACAACGAAATATTTCGGCTGTATCTTATTCTTCGTTCTGTCCTGGCCTTTCTTCTTTTTTCTTTCTTTTCCTGTTTATTTTTTCCTTTTTTCTTCGTATTATTCTTCGTTCCTGCACTCCTCCCTTCTCCCTCCTCTTACTTCTTCTCCTTTTTTTTCTAATTCTTTACATGACCCCCCGTCCATCTCCTCTTTCCTCCCCTCCTTTCTCACCTCGTCCCTCCTTCCTCTTCCCTTCTTCTTATCTTATTTTCTTCTTCTTTTTCTTCTTCTTCATTTCCCCTCTTTGTAACCGCTTCTTTGGTTGTCAAGTTCAGATATACGGTTTTAGCTCTTTGCTCTTCTGGACACATCTCACCATCGACACGTTTGGGCCGTTTAGCAAATCTCTCTGATTATCATTCCCATATGTTCTTGTCCTACCTCTGGCGTCCTCCATAACATCTCTCCTCTTTTGGTGCATGTTTGTGTTTGATACGTTATCGTATGTACGGCTAATAAAATGTGCAGTGTATGTTTGTGTCCCGCACAAATATGTTTTTTTTAACTTTCATCATTATGCGTTAAAGCAAGTAATATTATCGCTCGTTTACTTTACTTCTTACTTTGCATACGTGCCCCACCCTTAAGATATAGCTTTCTTTCATCAAGTATCTGAGAAAAGCTAGCCCAACCTAACCATACGGAGATCGATGTTAATAATGAAACTATCCGGCAAATAGTGGGGAACGACCCTTGTTACAGATCACGAGAAGAAACAGCACATCCCAAGTGGTTTGGCCATCTCATTAGATGCAGCAAGGATCAAATAACATCACAAGCACGACATCTCAGAAGATCCAACACAAGAGCAAGAGGACGGTCCGCGGAAAAATTGGATGACACATTGAAGACACTCTACGACCTTCATCATCGCGTTGATCGCTGACCACATCACCCATGTGTGCCGATTAGTCTATAAAAATATAGGTTAGCCCTATATGCCCTCATACGCCTAAAGGCTCTGAAAAGGCCGTCCTTTCTTGTTTTTTTTACCTTTACCCGCTTCTTCACACGGCATGACAATAGCCTAGGATTGGCATCCAACTTGGCGTCCACTTGTGTCGTCATCGCACTCAATTACCTCCTCTTCCCGCCACGCGCTTAAGGCCAGAAGGGTTTTATGCTGATGAAATGATGAATTACCACCTCCCCCCACCCTTCCGCTTTTCCCCCCAGCGCCAAAAGCCCTAGGATGCAATTGCATAGTTAGTCATGATCAGGTGAAATTGTATCCAACAGGCCTAAACGTAAAATCCATTCGCCCATTTTCCCCGTCGTTTAAGTGTCGTACAACTTGGTGACGAAACAGCTACACCCACGACTGGCAACGGGGTCACACAAGTTGCGGGGCCTGCTTATGTGGGACTGGTAGGAAGGCTACTTTTAGCCCGGTTGTTTGTCGGGAATGTAGGTATTTTGAAGCGAGAACACACAACGGACATTTGAATGTTGACCATTCTGTGGTTAGCTGTCGGTTTGGTACGCTTACATTCGGGAGACAATTCACGTAGATGTGTGTAGATTGTTTTGGGTGGTCGACTACTCTGCAGGCGAACACTTAAAATCATGTCAATTTTAGAGAACAATTTTTAATTAATCTAGACTTTTTTCCGAGGGATACATTTACCAAAGAACTCTCCCCCCCCGTGTTTTTTTTAGAAAACAGTCATTCACTTGATAATTGCTTTTAGTATTAGTGTTCTGGGCATTTCATTTTGTTCTGTTTGGTTTTAAGTAGAGAAAGGAATTTACGGTAGTTATTCGTAATGTCTGTTGATGGCCCAAAAGAGCGTCATTTTTCATGACTTGAAAGGCATTATATCCGATTTGGCTCTTTCCTACATTTGTTTTTAGACAACAGCCTGTTTGGGTAGTTGACGTTGGGTTAGTCTGCGTCGGGCACCTTGTTCTTCCAAGAAGAACACCTCCGGACTTCATTTTAGGATTTAAATCAACTGATCACAGGGGCTGTTGGCAGCCGTGACCATCATGATTAGAGATGGAAATGTGGAAGAGAACTTGTGGAGTTTGTTTTTCTCTCATAGTGCAGTGTGTCGTTAAACTTGTGATAATTGCGAAACATAAAGAATATTGCAGAGAACTGGGCGACCACCGCGGGATCTTACCATAACTTTGAATGCGAGGTACGCATCTAATTGGTATTGGTTCTGTTGCATGTACATCCTGAAGGATCTTGTAGCCATCCGGTGCCCTAAGAGGAAAGACGAGAAGAAAACTATAAGCAGACTACACACTCGGTACCAGCTTGTGCTGGATGCTGAAGATGCGTACAGCCGCATTTATGGGATTATATTGAGATGTGATGGGAGGTTGTTTAACTAGTGAAAAGCCCCACAAGGTCAATAACATTGTCGCACGTGGAGGCATTTCTTGATCACCCAAGGTTGTTTTTAGATTCAGGTTTTTTTCTTGATCACTCAATTTTTTGGTTGGTTTTTCATACTTGTTTTGATCTTTGCTCTGCGTCATATTTTTATAAATTGTTTGATAGTGTATGGCTAGTCCGAGTGTGTTTATGTCGATTGTGTGGCTAGCCTTGATGTGTGGGACATGTGGTATGAAGAACACCAAAGAGAAACATCACCAAAGTGCCCCGAGTGTAGGAGTCCGTATTTGAAAATGCACTGTACAAGTTTGGCTGTGTTCGACCTGTTTCAACGCTGGTCTCCCACAAGGCCGGAGCTATCCCACATGAGCGTCAAACAAAACCGTTGAGGCGTCCCACAGCGGGAAATTTCAAGATGCTAGCAAGTGAGTAGACCCAGTTTCACTACCACACGTGTTGTTGGCCACCTTTACAGGTTGTTACGAAAGAATATAGATGTCTATCCTACTATGGGGGAGGGCATGAGCAGATCAAATCCCGTGGCGGATGCGAGTGGGACTAAAGCAAGTCCCGCCCGCGTTAATAAATAGTCTTTCCACTATTACGGAGAATGGGATTTTTAAGACCGCGTGTTACTTCATATGTATTCAGTTGCGTCTTTTCAATTTGAAGGTTCCCAACCTTTTTGCAATCATGTATTTCCTGGATTTTCTTTCCTGATTTTCTCCCTTCAACTCGGCACCAGTCCATATAATCTTGAGTGGATACCTAATACTGGTATCATCCATAGCCGCATGCAGAAAATAGTGATCATAGTAGAGTGCAGCCCTCAGCATACTTTGACCCCTCTTATCTATCTATCTACTATTATCTATCTAATGCTATCTATCTTCTATCTATCTATCTATCTATCGATCTATCTATCTATCGATCTATCTATCTATCTGATCTATCTATCTATCTATCTATCGATCTATCTATCCTATCTATCTATCTATCTATCTATCTATCTATCTATCTATCTGTCTATCTGTCTATCTGTCTATCTATCTATCTATCTATCTTTCTATCTATCTATCATCTAATCTATCTATCTATCTATCTGTCTATCTCGTCTATCTATCCTGTCTGTCTATCTACTGTCTATCTGTCTGTCTATCTGTCGATATATCTATCTGTCTGTCGGTCTGTCTGTCTGTCTAGTCTGTCTGTCTGTTGTCTGTCTGTCTGTCTGTCTGTCTGGCTGTCTGTCTGTCTGCTCTGTCTGTCTCGTCTGTCTGATCTGGTCTGTCTGCTGTCTGTCTGTCTGTCTGTCTGTCTGTACTGTCTGTCTGTCCTGTCTGTACTGTCCTGTCAGCAATGCCTGGTCTTTCTATCAGCATCCCTGTCTGCTGCCTGCCTGTCTGTTAGTATTGTACGCTAGCATAAGTACCACTGTTATTCATGTGGATGTCATCCCCATGACCCAACCCTTCGTTACGCCCATATGGCCAAAACCCCTCACTCCCTCTTTAGACACTCATTGTACGCTTTGTGTCTAGTTGGCGTCTTTTTTTTTACTCGCCCATACCCAAGGTATACTAACCCAGTTCGCTTTCCGTCCCCGCGCGTTTGGCGAATATAGGACGAGTACCGTCCTGTTCACTCATTCTTGAACGAAGGTTTTTCGCCCAGTAGACACAGAAAGATGAGTTTCATTTATTTATGTACAATCAGAGTCCATTTAGTCAATTCATAAGTTAGTGCATATTGTGTATGTGGTATCTGTGTTGTCTTTCATCTGCTGGTGAAAGCTAATCGCCGCAAGTCCTTTGTCCCGTTAATCTTGTTAGATCGATTTCTGCTCAAATAGCGGACATAAACTATTTGCTCTTTTACCCCTTCTTCTATTCTCTGTAATTATCCTATCCTGTTTTTAAAAACAGCGGAGTTTAAAGAATATAAACATGCGACTATTTCATTCTCCTGTTAGACAAAACCGTAGACGTTTTTTTTTCCCCTAGTCCAAGTCTTTTTAGAAAAACGAAAAAAAAAAAAAAGACCGCACCAATTCTGACTGCTGCAGCTAGCCGAAGGTGCTAACAGTCTCCGCCTAGTACTTTGTGCCCGTCTGGGTTTATTCCCTGCGTCACTTTCGTGAGAGTTCTTTAGTGTTGGTGCCATTTCTCTCTTGATGCTTCATCCGAATTATTCTATATGTGTATGTATGCTTCTATATGTGTATGTATATGTGTTCTGTATGTATGTTTCTGTATGCTTCTGTATGCTTCTATATTGTGTATGTATGCTTCTATATGTGTATGTATGCTTCTATGTTGTGTATGTATGTGTATGTATGCTTGGCTTCTGTATGTGTATGCTTCTATATGCATCGTGTAATGCTTCTATATGTGTATGTATGCTTCTATATGTGTATGTATGCTTCTATATGTGTATGTATGCTTCTATATGTGTATGTATGCTTCTGTATGTGTGTATGTATGCTTCTATATGTGTATGTATGCTTCTATATGTGTATGTATGCTTCTATATGTGTATGTATGCGTTCTGTATGTGTATGTATGCTTCTGTATGTGTATGTGCTTCTATATGTGTATGTATGCTTCTATATGTGTATGTATGCTTCTATATGTGTATGCTTCTATATGTGTATGTATGCTTCTATATGTGTATGTATGCTTCTATATGTGTATGTATGCTTCTATATGTGTATGTATGCTTCTATAGTGTATGTATGCTTCTATATGTGTATGTATGCTTCTATATGTGTATGTATGCTTCTATATGTGTATGTATGCTTCTATATGTGTATGTATGTATGTGTTCTGTATGCTTCTGTATTGTATGTATGCTTCTATATGTGTATGTATGCTTCTGTATGTGTATGTATGCTTCTATATGTGTATGTATGCTTCTATATGTGTATGTATGCTTCTATATGTGTATGTATGCTTCTATATGTGTATGTATGCTTCTATATGTATGTATGCTTTCTATATGTGTAGTATGCTTCTATATGTGTATGTATGTGTATTATGCTTCTATATGTGTATGCTTTCTATGTGTATGTATGCTTCTATATGTGTATGTATGCTTCTGTATGTGTATGCTTCTATATGTGTATGTATGCTTCTATATGTGTATGTATGCTTCTATATGTGTATGTATGCTTCTATATGTGTATGTATGCTTCTATATGTGTATGTATGCTTCTATATGTGTATGTATGCTTCTATATGTGTATGTATGCTTCTATATGTATATGTATGCTTCTATATGTGTATGTATGCTTCTATATGTGTATGTATGCTTCTGTATGTGTATGTATGCTTCTATGTGTATGTATGCTTCTATATGTGTATGTATGCTTCTATATGTGTATGTATTCTATATGTGTATGTATCTATATGTGTATGTATGCTTGTATGTATGCTTCTATATGTGTATGTATGCTTCTATATGTGTATGTATGCTTCTGTATGTGTATGCTTCTATATGTGTATATGTTGTATATGGTATGCTTCTATATGTGTATGTATGCTTCTATATGTGTATGTATGCTTCTATATGTGTATGTATGCTTCTGTATGTGTATGTATGCTTCTATATGTGTATGTATGCTTCTATATGTGTATGTATGCTTCTATATGTGTATGTATGCTTCTATATGTGTATGTGCTTCTATATGTGTATGTATGCTTATGTATGTGTATGCTTCTATATGTGTATGTATGCTTCTATATGTGTATGTGTATGCTTCTATATGTATGTATGTATGCTTCTATATGTGTATGTATGCTTCTGTATGTGTATGTATGCTTCTGTATGTGTATGCTTCTATGTGTGTATGTATGCTTCTATATGTGTATGTATGCTTCTGTATGTGTATGTATGCCTCTATATGTGTATGTATGCTTCTGTATGTGTATGTATGCTTCTGTATGTGTACGCTTCTGTATGCGTATGCTTCTGTATGTGTATGCCTTGGTATGTGTATGCTTCTATATGTGTATGTATGCTTCTATATGTGTATGTATGCTTCTGTATGTGTATGTATGCTTCTATATGTGTATGTATGCTTCTGTATGTGTATGTATGCTTCTATATGTGTTTGTATGCTTCTGTATGTGTATGTATGCTTCTGTATGTGTATGTATGCTTCTGTATGTGTATGCTTCTATATGTGTATGTATGCTTCTATATGTGTATGTATGCTTCTATATGTGTATGTATGCTTCTGTATGTGTATGTATGCTTCTGTATGTGTATGTATGCTTCTGTATGTGTATGCTTCTATATGTGTATGTATGCTTCTATATGTGTATGTATGCTTCTATATGTGTATGTATGCTTCTATATGTGTATGTATGCTTCTATATGTGTATGTATGCTTCTATATGTGTATGTATGCTTCTGTATGTGTATGTATGCTTCTATATGTGTATGTATGCTTCTATATGTGAATTTATGCTTCTATATGTGTATGTATGCTTCTATATGTGTATGTATGCTTCTATATGTGTATGTATGCTTCTATATGTGTATGTATGCTTCTGTATGTGTATGTATGCTTTTGTATGTGTATGTATGCTTCTGTATGTGTATGTATGCTTCTGTATGTGTATGTATGCTTCTGTATGTGTATGCTTCTATATGTGTATGTATGCTTCTATATGTGTATGTATGCTTCTATATGTGTATATATGCTTCTATATGTGTATATATGCTTCTATATGTGTATGCTTCTATATGTGTATGTATGCTTCTATATGTGTATGTATGCTTCTATATGTGTATGTATGCTTCTATATGTGTATGTATGCTTCTATATGTGTATGTTGCTTCTGTATGTGTATGTATGCTTCTATATATGTATGTATGCTTCTATATGTGTATGTATGCTTCTATATGTGTATGTATGCTTCTAAATGTGTATGTATGCTTCTATATGTGTATGTATGCTTCTGTATGTGTATGCTTCTATATGTGTATGTATGCTTCTATATGTGTATGTATGCTTCTATATGTGTATGTATGCTTCTATATGTGTATGTATGCTTCTGTATGTGTATGCCTCTATATGTGTATGTATGCTTCTATATGTGTATGTATGCTTCTATATGTGTATGTATGCTTCTGTATGTGTATGCTTTTATATGTGTATGTATGCTTCTGTATGTGTATGTATGCTTCTATATGTGTATATATGCTTCTATATGTGTATGTATGCTTCTATATGTGTATGCTTCTATATGTGTATGTATGCTTCTATATGTGTATGTATGCTTCTATATGTGTATGTATGCTTCTATATGTGTATGTATGCTTCTATATGTGTATGTATTCTTCTGTATGTGTATGTATGCTTCTATATGTGTATGTATGCTTCTATATGTATATGTATGCTTCTATATGTGTATGTTTGCTTCTAAATGTGTATGTATGCTTCTATATGTGTATGTATGCTTCTGTATGTGTATGCTTCTATATGTGTATGTATGCTTCTATATGTGTATGTATGCTTCTATATGTGTATGTATGCTTCTATATGTGTATGTATGCTTCTATATATGTGTATGTATGCTTCTGTATGTGTATGCTTCTATATGTGTATGTATGCTTCTATATGTGTATGTATGCTTCTATATGTGTATGTATGCTTCTGTATGTGTATGTATGCTTCTGTATGTGTATGTATGCTTCTATATGTGTATGTATGCTTCTATATGTGTATGTATGCTTCTATATGTGTATGTGTGCTTCTATATGTGTATGTATGCTTCTGTATGTGTATGCTTCTATATGTGTATGTATGCTTCTATATGTGTATGTATGCTTCTATATGTGTATGTATGCTTCTATATGTGTATGTATGCTTCTATTTGTGAATGTATGCTTCTATATGTGTATGTATGCTTCTATATGTGTATGTATGCTTCTGTATGTGTATGCTTCTGTATGTGTATGTAGAGCTATTTTCCCCATCAGTACGCGACGGTAAGCAGTGGTGGCACAGCTGCATAATTGTTTCAGCACTATTGTCATGAGTTCAAATTGTTTGGTCATCTATTAGGAATACATCCAGAACAACTATCAACACATGCACTACACATGAACAGATCTTTAATGAAAGCAAGAAGCCGCTCTAGGAAAACATGGACTGATACTATTAAAGAGCTTCTATATCGACATGGCATGGCAATGGTGTTCCTCCGCATGCTAAATGGCAAAATGATGAGGAGGTTGATAATGATGATGATGATTACTGTGGAGACTAGCGACAACCTTTCTTTTTTCTTATGTATTATGTATGCATTATGTGTGTATATGTGTATATGTTTGTGAGTGTCTGTCTGCATGTGTAATTTATACGTATTTTTCGTTAATTTTTGAATAATTTCAAATCTACTTAAAAAAAAAAAAAAAAGACCTCTCGGAGAGTACACCTCAGACAGGAAAAGAAAGAAGACACCACGGGGTGACGGTGGAGGGAAAGCTTTCAACAAGAGAACCACATCCCCGATACAGGCGGGAACTTGTTGCCCACGAGATCGAGTTGGCCTTTGTCGTGGATTACGACGACTATCACAAGTAAATGTATCAATAGTTCTACCATTTGATTTTTGATATATCATTATAAAGATCCTTTACTCAGACAGAGACACTATCATCAGATACATTTGTGAAGTGTTGCTTAATCACCACCTGTGTCATCATCATCAATATAATCATCAGCTCTTCTTCTGTGGGGCCGATTTAGCGCAGTCGTTATGAGGCTCGCTTTCAAATCGAGGTGGGACTCGCTGCAGCTACGGTCGGTGTTCGAAACCGGGTGGTTCCCGGGGTTGACCCAACCTCTAGGAAATGAGTACCAGAGTTGACACTCTGGGGTAAATGGAGGAATGTCGCTGTAGCTACAGAGTTACGTGCAGACAGCGACACAGGCTGCAGTTTCTTATCAGCAGTCCGTACTGGTGGCAGAGCACTTATGGTTTATAACAGTGTGCAATGACGCTGGTTCACATCTCTTGACTCTTCTTCTTCTTCTTCTTCTTCTTCTTCTTCTTCTTCTTCTTCTTCTTCTTCTTCTTCTTCTTCTTCTTCTTCTTCTTCTTCTTCTTCTTCTTCATCTTCATCTTCTTCTTCTACTTCTTCTTCTTCTTCTTCTTCTTCTTCTTCTTCTTCTTCTTCTTCTTCTTCCTCTTCTTCTTCTTCCTCTGCTTCTTCTTTTTCTTCTTCTGCTTGTTCTTCTTCTTTCCTCTGCTGAAGTGCCTCCCAGCCTGGCAGGAACAAATTTCTGGAAATAACGCTTGTGTTCTCATCCTATGCAGTAATTTCTGTGTCTCCGATATTTCTGTGGGCCATCTTCTGTGTGGTTGACATCTGGCTCTGTTACTGTTCTGTTTGTATGAAATTGCTCTCTGTGGGGCCCCTCTCTCTTACCGGTCTCATTACATGGCCAAACCATTTACTCTGCTGTCCACCTATAAAGTTCAGTATTGTTTCTGTGCTGACTGTAATCCTGATATCAACGTTCCTAAGTCTTGTTACACCTAACACAGTAGATGAGCATCTCATTTCTGTCGTGACTATTTGTCTTCTGTCTCCTGAAGTCAGTGTCCATCTTAGGGCCTCGTAACCTGCAGGGACCTCAACAAATTCATATTTTATTGCTCACAAAAGCAGTTTTCTTTTAGTAGAGCGTTTAAGAGAAAAAAATAATTTTTTTTTTTTGATTTTGCAGACATATTCTGTATTATTTTTTTCATTAGACGACAACATATTGTCATCATCTACATATTTCAACGGCGTAGATATTTTAAAGTTTTCTGAGAATAAATGAGGTGATTTGAAACAGTAGGGGCCTCAGTGCTTTTTTTGGGCTTCATCAAGTCGAAATCCTGCCCTGTGCACAGCGTTGGTAAGAACACTTCAGTGGAACCTCGCTTAACAAGCATAATTCGTTCCAGAATCATACTCGTTAAGGGAAGCACTCGTTATGCAAAACATTTTTTCTTATATAAATTAATGTAAAATACGATATTGCGTCCCATGTCGAAAAAGATACTCGAAAATGCTTTGTATAACGTGTATTCAAAGAAAATTATATACATATTGTTAAGGAGAGTGAATCATCTTCATCTTTTCTTCAAACGCGTAACGAACCCACATGGAATGCGAATTCCATTTGCAGAAAAAAAAAAGTCGAAGTAATGATGATACATAGCTAATTTTTTTTTTTTTTTTTTTACTAGAAAGATGTCCAGAGATTTGTTTTTGCCGACGCTTCAAAATTTGGCGAAAATGCGACACAGCATTATCATTAACTAAATTTGCAACGCGCATAGCCACTTCCTTATTAGGGTGATGCTTCTCAATGTAAGATGCAACAGTTTGCCATGCTTTCAGCATTTCTCTTATTTCGCCAGAAGATTGTTGCTTTTCTGTTACCTCATCCTCCTCTTCTGACAAACATTCCTCCAAAACGCAGCTCTTGGTTGTGCTCTTCCACAAGCTCTTTGATATCACTACTATCCATCTACAACCCCATGATAGTGGCCAAAGACACAATCTCGTTGACTACAGGTTTCAAGGTCTCGAAAACCCCAAAGTCACAAATAGACAACATTTTCCGGCCAAATCTTCTTCCAAGCAGAAGTTAAGATTCTCTTGGTAACCCCTTCTCCGCCTTGTCGATCATCTTGAGGCAAGCAACGATGTGGAAGTGATTTTTCCAGAACTCTTTGAGAGTGAGGTTGGTCCCTTCAGTCACCTGAAAACAATGCTCGAAGAGTGCTTTAGTGTAGAGTTTCTTAAAGTTAGAAATAACTTGCTGATCCATGAGCTGGAGTAACGGAGTGGTGTTGGGAGGCAGAAACTGGATCTTGATGAACTTAAATTATTCAGAGAGGTTATCTTGTAGGCCTGGAGGATTCATGTACATATATCAAAATATAACACAAGTTTGAGAAAATGTGTGATAACAAGCGACACTAGGATGCTACTGGAGCGAGTGCTAAACACAGACTGGTGTAACATGCTCACAATCAGGGACTTCCCCTTTCCTCGCCACTCCTCGAAACGTCGCTCGTTTAGCAAGTCATTATTTTACAATTTGTTTTACTCGTTATGTGAATTACTCGTTATGCGAGGTGCTCGTTAAGCGGGGTTCTACTGTAATTGCATTTTTAAACGGAACAGCTGTGTGACAGAGAGGGAAAGCGGTCTAAGGAAAAGGATGGCCGACCTCTAATATCATCATGTGCCTCGTGCTCTTCACCAGGTGGCATACACGAGTAGGCGATGCCCAAGTCCTAAAAGAGATAAGATTGTGGTACACCTATGTTGCCGAATCTGTGAGTATCTCCGCCTTAAGCAGCTCCCTCTCTCTCTCTCACTCTATCTATCTATCTATCTATCTATCTATCTATCTATCTATCTATCTATCTATCTATCTATCTATCTATCTATCTATCTATCTATCTATCTATCTATCTATCTATCTATCTATCTATCTATCTATCTATCTATCTATCTATCTATCTATCTATCTATCTATCTATCTATCTATCTATCTATCTATCTATCTATCTATCTATCTATCTATCTATCTATCTATCTATCTATCTATCTATCTATCTATCTATCTATCTATCTATCTATCTATCTATCTATCTATCTATCTATCTATCTATCTATCTATCTATCTATCTATCTATCTATCTATCTATCTATCTATCTATCTATCTATCTATCTATCTATCTATCTATCTATCTATCTATCTATCTATCTATCTATCTATCTATCTATCTATCTATCTATCTATCTATCTATCTATCTATCTATCTATCTATCTATCTATCTATCTATCTATCTATCTATCTATCTATCTATCTATCTATCTATCTATCTATCTATCTATCTATCTATCTATCTATCTATCTATCTATCTATCTATCTATCTATCTATCTATCTATCTATCTATCTATCTATCTATCTATCTATCTATCTATCTATCTATCTATCTATCTATCTATCTATCTATCTATCTATCTATCTATCTATCTATCTATCTATCTATCTATCTATCTATCTATCTATCTATCTATCTATCTATCTATCTATCTATCTATCTATCTATCTATCTATCTATCTATCTATCTATCTATCTATCTATCTATCTATCTATCTATCTATCTATCTATCTATCTATCTCTATCTATCTATCTATCTATCTATCTATCTATCTATCTATCTATCTATCTATCTATCTATCTATCTATCTATCTATCTATCTATCTATCTATCTATCTATCTATCTATCTATCTATCTATCTATCTATCTATCTATCTCTATCTGTCTGTCTATCTGTCTGTCTGTCTGTCTGTCTGTCTGTCTGTCTGTCTGTGTCTGTCTGTCTGTCTGTCTGTCTGTCTGTCTGTCTGTCTGTCTGTCTATCTATCTATCTATCTATCTATCTATCTATCTATCTATCTATCTATCTATCTATCTATCTATCTATCTATCTATCTATCTATCTATCTATCTATCTATCTATCTATCTATCTATCTATCTATCTATCTATCTATCTATCTATCTATCTATCTATCTATCTATCTATCTATCTATCTATCTATCTGTCTGTCTGTCTGTCTGTCTGTCTGTCTGTCTGTCTGTCTATCCATCTATCTATCCCTCTCTCTCCCTCTCTCTCCCTCTCTGTACGTATGTATGTGTGATTGCTTTTTTTTCTATTTAAAACTTATTCCTCTGCATCTATATTACTCACGTTTTCTTGAAAACAGTGTGGTCGGGCAACTATAGAAGTGTCAGTGTAACATCAAAGTTGTCATTGTAATAACATAGTTGACCTCGTAACAAATGTTGTCAGTGTAACAGCAGAGTATAACAACAGAGTACAACAACAGAGTTCAACAGCAGAGTACAACAACAGAGTCGTCAATGTAACAACAGAGTACAACAACAGAGTACAACAACAGAGTTCAACAGCAGAGTACAACAACAGAGTCGTCAATGTAACAACAGAGTACAACAACAGAGTACAACAACAGAGTCGTCAATGTAACAACAGAGTACAACAACAGAGTACAACAACAGAGTATAACAACAGAGTTCTCAGTGTAACAGCAGAGTTATCAGTGTAACAACAGAGTTGTCAGTGTAACAACAGAGTACAACAACAGAGTACAACAACATAATGCAACAACAGAGTTGTCAGTGTAACAACAGAGTTGTCAGTGTAACAACAGAGTTGTCAGTGCAACAACAGAGTTGTCAGTGTAACAACAAAGTTGTCAGTGTAACAACAGAGTTGTCAGTGTAGCAACAAAGTTGTCAGTGTAACAACAGAGTTGTCAGTGTAATAACAGAGTGCAGCAACAGAGTACAACAACATCGTACAACAACAGAGTACAACAACCAGTGATAGTACACTCGATGTGCTTCTGCCAGTCAGCTTTTATTGTGTGTCCATTGTAGATCAATATTCGCTTTCGCTCAATCCAAGATGCAGACATCTCCATCAGTGTCATTGTTACAGCTCTGAAGATTTTACAAGTGAGTACACCAATACAGAGCTATTCATATTTATCTCTCTCTCTCTATCTCTCTCTCTCTCTCTCTCTCTCTCTCTCTCTCTCTCTCTTTCTCTCTCTGGATAACATTTATTAAATTAATTATTTAAACGAGCAATGCAGAATGTTGCAGTCTCCCCTGTTGAACCGAAGAGTATACATTCTTGACGGTTATATCTAAGAGTAGTATACTCTCCTGTTCACACTTTAGAGAGTTATTAGCTCCAGCCTCATAGCTCTGAGCTCAGCTTGTGTATACATCATGGGCGTCACAATCTGTGTGTTGGCGAGAGGTTAGGCAAGCGGCTGAGACTTTAGCCCACTCAATAATTGTGTAAGTGGACTAGGAGGCAGCATTGAAGTTAAGAACGTGTGGAGAGTTATGTTACAGTCTTTGTTTACACATATTATTTGACTGCAACGACTGTTGACCGACACGAAGATGGGTGCAGTATATAGGTGACTCCTTGAATGTGGAAATGCATGAGGCGGGAGAACTGGCGAGAGACCGAGTTTCTTTCAGGCAGACTGTGATGAGAGCGAGGTTCTGCAAAGGACCTGCTACATGATGATGATGATGCAACGACTGTAAAGTCCTATTTTAGGAGTGGCAGTCTGTGCTATATATATATATATATATATATATATATATATATATATATATATATATATATATATATATATATATATATATATATATATATATATATATATATAGTCCAATGAAAAGTGTTAATACGCTATCGTTCTGAAGCTGTTTCTTGCAGACGTCACCTATCTGTAGCTTGGCGCGTTTGTCCTCTCTCA
Organism: Candidula unifasciata; assembly: GCA_905116865.2. Taxonomy (NCBI): domain Eukaryota; kingdom Metazoa; phylum Mollusca; class Gastropoda; order Stylommatophora; family Geomitridae; genus Candidula; species Candidula unifasciata. The sequence goes on from CAJHNH020008501.1 coordinate 140,361, forward strand.
AAGTGCAATGTCTGTCTCCCTAGTGTATGTGCCAATTTTGATATCTATTTGATCGCTTTTGCATATGTCCTTATAAGGTAACTTAGGCCTTCGTGCAGGGCGTATCCTTCTTACCAGTTCGCCATACAGAAGATCCTTTGGAACGCGAAGGTTTTTCATGCGAGAGACATTTTCCGACCAGCCCAAGTGTCTTTGCTTCAGTAGAAAGTACTTTGTTGGCATTTCTGTCTTTTAAGAAGACATTCATTGGGGACAAAGTCTGGCCATGACATACCAAGGATGTGTCTCCTACAGCGCCTGTGGAAGGTATTCAGTCTTGTGTTTTGTTAAAGAAACTACAGAATCCTGGTTTTACTGCCGTAAAGGGTATGTCTATAACATGAGAAAATGATCCACTTTGTCCGTATGTTACTTTAGCCCCCAATTTTTTAGGTTAGGGTCGCTGAGAAAATTACAAAAATGTTTTCACATGCCGCTCCTTTATGCCGGCAGACAAACGTCTGTCTGGATAAACGTATCATGGCTGGGTTCTTTTCTGTTTTTTCACCACATCAGGGAGCCTTCGAGATGTGGTAGGGAAATCCCCAGAAAGTCCCAAAGTATAAGGGAGGGTTAGGGCTACTGTTAAATTAATAGTGACTACTACTAAGCCTAACCCAAACACCCCACCCCACCCGCCACCCAGTACTATAGCACGTTCTGTGAATGTCCCTACCAATAGTCGAGGACCACGTGATGTGGTGAGATAACAGAAAAGAACCCATAACTGTAAATGTAAATTCGTTCCTGTGTCTGTTTATGTTTCCGGGAGACAGGATGCTCAGTCGTCGACGTTCATATCGAGTCTGAAAGACCAGGCGGGTGTCATTGATGGAATGGCAGCACTCAAAGCTATCAAGGCCTGGCACCCCAACCAAACAGACATTCCTAAAAGCGATCATTACATGGTGTTTACTGGGTGAGTCCTGGCTAGTTAACAATACAATAATATCAAACAGTGTAACATAACATATAACATAACATATAACATAACATATAACATATAACATAACATATAACATAACATATAACATAACATATAACATAACATATAACATAACATATAACATAACATATAACATAACATATAACATAACATATAACATAACATATAACATAACATATAAGATAACATATAACATAACATATAACATAACATATAATATAACATATAGCATAACATATAACATAACATATAACATAACATATAACATAACATATAATATAACATATAATATAACATATAACATAACATATATACATAATACATAACATAACATACATACATATAACATATAACATATAACATACATACATATAACACATACATACATATAACATAACATATACAACATACATATAACATACAACATACATAACATAGCATATACCATAACATACATACATACAACATATAACATAACATACATAACATAACATACAACATACATATAACATAGCATATAACATAACATATAACATAACATATAACATAACATATAACATACAAACATACAACATAACATATAACATAACATACAACAAAACACATAAAATAAATAAAACATAACAATAATATAACATATAAAAATAACATAAAACATATATACATAACATATAATACAACATAAAAATATAAAACATAACATAACATATAAAAAAACATATAACAAAACATATAATAAAACATATAAAAAAAAATAAAAACATATAACAAACAACATAAATAAAAACAAAAAAAATACATAAAAAAATAAACATATAACATAACAAAAAAACATAAACATATAAAACAAAACATAAAAAACAAAAAACATATAATATATAACATAACATATAACAAAAACATAAAACATAACAAAAAACAAAAAATATAACATAACATATAACATAGCATATAAAATAACATATAAAAAAAACAAATAACATAAAAAAACAAAAACATATAACATAAACATATAAAATAAAAATATAACATAAATAAAAAACACAAAAATATAACATAAACAAATAAAGATAACAACATAACATAACATATAACATAACATATATACATAACAATAAAAAAAACATATAAAAAAAAAATAAAAACATAACATATAACATAAAACATATAAGATAACATATAAACATAGCATAATAATAACAAAAAAAAAAAACATAACATATAACATAAACATATAACAAAAATAATATAACATAACATATAACAAAAACATATAACATAAAATATAAACATAGCATATAACATAGCATAAAAACATAACATATAACATAAAACATACAATAAACATAACAATAAATATAACATACATAATAAATAATAATATAAACATAAAATAAAACATAACAAAACATATAACATAACATATAAAAAAATAACATAAAAATATAACATATAACATAGCAAAAAACATAACATACAACAAATATAAAACATAACATAAAAAAAACATATAATATAACATATAAAAAAACATATAACATAACATACAAACATAACATATAACATAACATATAAACATAAACATATAACATAACATATAATATAAAATATAATAAAAAAATATAATAAAAACATATATATATAAAAAATATAATATACATAATAACATAACATATAACATAACATATACACAAACATAAAAACATACAACATATAACAAAAACATAAACACAAACATATAATATAACAATAACATAATATATAACAAAAACATAACATACATATATAACATAAACAAAATAATATAACAAATAACATAATACATACATAATACAACATATAACATAACATAAAAACATAACATATAAAATAGCATAATAACAAAAACATATACAAACAACAAATAACATAACATATAACATAACATATAACATAACATATAATATAACATATAACATAACATATAATATAAGACTATCTCTGGAAACACCGGAAAGGTGCCAACTGCTCCGTTAGCCAATTGTGTGTGTGGCTATTTGACGGGAGGGTACAGCCAGTGTCTGGTTTGTTGGTTTACTGGGTGGCTACGTGGCTGGTTGTTGGCTGAATTACATGATTGATTGAGAGATATGTGTTCAGACCCTTAAATGTTCAACTAGAATATCTGTGCACTGGAACCTACAGGGGGGATAAACCTAAAGGCATGCCCCCCCCCCCCCCCCCCACACACACACACACAGACGCACACAAACACGCTTAGCCCTTCAGGTCAAAATGGACGCCAGGCACGGTTACTGTTTCGCGTCGAGGCCAATTTTTTGCTTCTGCCAGACGGTGGCCGTTTTTTTTTTTTTGGGGGGGGGGGGGGGGGGATCCAATTCTAGACTGAAAGGATACAGTTTCGGGGCGCCAGCTACTGAGTTGAGTACATGGCGCGACGCTGTGAGCTGCGGATTTCATTTTGAATGTTTTTCGACTGTAATCAACGTGGTGTTGTGAACTGTAGATTCAGGAAATGGCGCGTAGACGGTCGCCGCAAAATTGGTGATGCCCTTATGTGATTAATATTGATCGCGTGCAAAACTGCTGATCTGTTGGCGACTTCTGCTACTGTCTATGTTGAACTGCATTTCTAATGTCAAACTGTTTGTGTTAGCACTTCTGATGACTATAATATGCTTTTAATGCGTGTGTATGCTAGTGCATATGCTGAGACTGAAGTCTGTCAATCTTTACACAAGGGACTGTGATAAACATTCTGTGTGTTTTTCGTTGGCACAGGAGCGGAGCAACTATGGGGTGATTTGTTTGCTATGAAGCTGAAACTAAGATTACCAAGCACACAAACACACACAAGTACCAGACACACACGGAAATAACTAGACAGACAGAGAGGGAGAGAGAGAGAGAGAAAGAGAGAGAGAGAGAGAGAGAGAGAGAGAGAGAGAGAGAGAGAGAGAGAGAGAGAGAGAGAGAGAACGAACGAACGAATGAACGAATTTAATTTTCAAAGGGTTACAAATTAGGCACGCAGGCCTGTCTTACATTCGGCCCCTCCAATCTCCCATCTTTCACACAGCAGTTGTATTTCATCAATAAAGCATGCTGTGTTCATGTAATAATATGCATATTTTCAATATCCAGTCAAAAACAAAAGCATGGGTAGTAAAATATGTGCGCACGCTCGCGCGCGAACACACACAGTCACATACACACGCAAACCCATTCATTCACACACACACATAGGCACCCAATACACACACACACATACATACAAATACACTCACAGATGCACCCACATTCACACAGACACACACGCACAAACGCACACACATTCTCAAAAAGACACACACACAGATACCTACGAAGCCATACACACACAGACACATGAAGACATTATATAATAGACAATCCCATAGAGACTCACACAGACACACACAAAGCAACACGCACAGACGCGCACAGCCACAGACACAGATACACATGCAGCCACACACACAGACACGCCTCCAGATACATAATGGCACACACACACACACTGACACACAGAGACATACACACATATAATAACACACCCACCAACGCACAAATACTCGCACAGACACACACACGCAGACGCACACACACAAACACATGCACACATTATCAAAAAGACGAACACACGAAGCAACACACAGAAACACACAGCCACAGACACACGCAGGCATAGACACACAGACATATACGCAGAAACACCTACAGACACAACATAGATACACACAAACAGACAGACAGACACACACACATAGACAAACACGCAGCCACATCCACACATATACACATACAAACACACGCATAGACACACACCCACAAAAACACACGCAGCCACACATACGGATACACAACACAGACTGACACGCACACTGACACGCTCACAGACACGCTCACAGACACGCTTACAGACACACACACATATGCACATCAAAACGCGCATATAGGCGAACCAAAACAGACACGAACACAGACACCATACAGACTGACACACAGACACACGGCCACACACAGAGACATACACTTACACACACACACAGACCCACAAGACATACAAACAAAATTATACATTTACTAATACATACACTCATACGTACATACAAACACGCCTACACACGCATGCATGTCACACATATACGCATACATACATATCATACACACTGTAATTAATTATAAACTAGTAATGCATTGTGGATTATTAACTACATTTAAGGTGGCATGTAATCACTGGTAATCATAAAATGAAAGAGTTTGCGGTTAAATGAGTAGAGATTCTTTGTAGTTTTCAGATCGAGTGGAAGATGGTTCCATAAATGGGCGGCAGAATATGCTAAACTTTTTTTCAATATATCAATTCTGGGTTTAGGCAAATCTAATAAACTTATTCGCTTGCTATTCTTAGGATTAGATTGAATCAATCGGTCGATGTAATTTAGAGTATCTTTAGATAGGACTTCGTGAATGAATTTTGCTTTATTAAAAATTAAAAGTTTACTAAACGGTAGAAGTCTTAGATGTCAGTATAAAATCTTTTTCTCAACGTAGTTTCTATCGGAAACTAGGCGTAAGGCCCTATTTTGTAAAGAACTCAGCCGTTTGACATTAGATTTGGAGCAGCCATCCCTAATTGTGGAACAATAGTCAGTATGCGTTTGAATGTGAGATACATAAAATATTTTACGTGTATTTTCGTCCAGAAAGTGCTGAATTTTTCCAAGTTGATATACTTTTTGTGCTACTTTTTTGGTCATGGTATGAACATTGGAACTCCAAGTTAGATGGCTGTCAATTAAAACACCAAAAGTTTTGTGTTCAACTACATTAACAATAGGTAGCTTGTCAATGAAGAGCTCAAGCGGTGGCTTGTGTACAGCTAATGTTTGTAGCTTTTGCCTAGTTGTTATCACCATAGATTTAGATTTGTTAATATTAATTTGCATGCGATTATCATTGCTCCATTTTATAAGTTTATCTATTTCTTTCTGCAAAAGAATGTTCTCATTCATTACAATTGTCATGACTAGTATATATTGTACAGTCATCAGCAAACAGATCACATGTTATGCTGAGATGTAAAGGAAGGTCATTAATATAAGTAGCTAACAGTAGTGGACCCAATATTGAACCCTGAGGAACGCCTATATTTAACTGTGTGGGTTTTGAATAACGGTTACTGAGGGAGACTACCTGCTGCCTATCAGATGTCACTAAATTACCGTTAGTTTTTAAGGTCTTTAGTTTACTAATTAAAATATTGTGATCAACCATATCAAAGCCTTTCCTATAGTCAACAAATACCGCACCGCAAATCTTGCCATTGTTGATGTTAAAGTGCCAGTTGTCTGTCATTTTTGTCAGCGCAGTTTGACAAGAGTGTTTAGATCTGAACCCTGACTGGCTATCGACTATTAGACTGTAGTTATTTAAATGCTGAAACATTACTTTATGTATGTGTTTCTCTAGTGGTTTAGATAGTTAAGATAGTAGAGAAATGGTTGTATAGTTGCCTAGAGAATTGTTGTCAGCTGAACCAGATTTAAGCAGAGGATAAACCTTGGCAATTTTAAATGCTGATGGAAAGTAGTTCTTGGCAAGGCACTGATTATAAATGAACGTCAAGGAATCATTAACGACAGGTGCAGCACATCGAAGGATTCGATTACTGATTCCATCCAAGCCAGAAGAGTTTGTTTGCTTGAAGTTGATGAGATAATCATACACTTCAGCAACAGACATAAGGGGAATCTCAGAAGGGATAGTTGTAGTGCATTTTCCCTCACAGGATGATGCTAGTAAGCTTAAGTCACACTGTGAGTCTGGTATTGTGGACTTTAAATTCTCTATTTCTGATTTGAAGAAACAACTAAAATCATCACACGTTAGATAATTTGGTTTTGATTCATCTGAAGAATGCTTATTGGTTAGGATGTTGATAGCCCTCCATATGTCTGCATTATTTGTTTCATCTGTAATCAATTTTTTTGTAATGATCTATCTTTTTTTATTTTTTACGAATTAAGTATTTCACCCTATTTCTCAGTTTACAGAAAAAATCATGGTTTTTATTTTTGTGTGCCGTATCTCAGATTTTGTTTGATGTTTTACTTTAAGTTCTTTAATTGGCACATGTTCATCAAACACACTATATACTGTTTTCGTCCAGTAGGCTATAGCATCGTCATAGCAGGGAGAGGGAGAGACAGAGAGAGAGAGGGAGAGTGAGAGAGAGGGAGAGGGAGAGAGAGAGAGAGGGAGAGGGAGAGGGAGAGAGAGAGAGGAAGAGAGAGAGAGAGAGAGAGAGGGGGGGGAGAGGGAGAGAGAGAGGGAGAGAGAGAGAGAGGGGGAGAGGGAGAGGGAGAGAGACAGAGAGGGAGAGGGAGAGGGAGAGGGAGAGAGAGAGAGGGAGAGAGAGAGAGAGGGAGAGGGGGAGAGAGAGGGAGAGAGAGAGAGAGAGGGAGAGAGAGAGAGAGAGAGAGGGGGGGGTTTAAAAAAAACTAGGAGGGACATGGATAGAGTTGCAGGCAATAGCAAAGGACAGAACGACTTGGTGTGAGTTGGTTGAGGTCCTATGCTTCATTGGGGGTACAGGGCAGACGAATGATGTTGAGACTGCTGGCGACCCAATAAAGGCTTGCCTGTCTATGGGTGAGGATATTGTAGAAAGTGATTTTCCGGCCCGATACAGACGTGCCATATCATGAAGGTCGCGCTGCAGAACACCCATACCCCTCTTTGCCTGGCTCTGATCTCGCGACACCTGCAACCAGGCAAGTCTTGACACTTTGTCAGGTGGTTCCGTCGACCCGTGGCAGGGACTCCGACACAACGAAAACATGGGGAGGGTTGAGGAGTAAGCATTGTCTAGGGCGGGAGTCTTAAAAAGCTTAATCTTGTTAAAGAGCGCAAAAAAAAATAATAATTGTTATAATTATAAATATTATGTGATAAATGCCCCCCTAAAAACATAGTTATGTATCTGAAATGATAAAAATAAGCAAACATAACTGTTGTTGACGTGATTTTCTCCATATTACCTATCCTTTTTTTTTTTGCACCCAGTGTTGCCGCTTCGGATGTTTTGCATCAGATTTAGATATTTTTCCAAGCATTTAGATGACGATTTTGACGTTTAAATGGTAGATGTTTTCTAGAAGTTTTTCATTTGAAGTGAATTTATCAAATTTGACCTGAGAAACAGGATGACATTTGACCTCTTAAATGCTATCTTGACAATAAAATTCGGCCTGATAAGAGTAGGAAAAGGCTGTTCCACTTATCAGCTCCCTGATTGGGTATTAAAAGAAATTGGAACAGCTAAAGCATACCAAAGTAATTTTGGATCTGAAGCTTCAACTTCATCATCCAAGCTAGGTTTATCCTGTGGATCGTGTGAGGCAGACATCAGTGAAGATGAAGATATGATTCCATAGGGTCAGTCATATCAATTGCTATGTAATTTGTGACTCCTTCCATTTTGATGTTTCTCTATATGTTTTCCACGCAAATTTAGATGTTTTTAGATATTTTTTGACTCCGTTTTGGATGCTTTTTGTCAAAGAAAAGTGGCAACACTACTTGCACCACATGTTTGATGCGCCCATGACTTCAAGTTATAATTATACAAGGAGACTCCCCGTGTGGGTTCCGGGGCTCTATTAAGGGAAAAAATTAATAGACCCACTGCCTACCTCAAGCGTGTCGTAAGAGTCGACTAACTGGGAGCTTCTTTCGAAGTCGGAGTGCATCTGACTGAGAGGCAAGGAACAATTGAGCCAGATCTGTTAAAGGATGCACACGCAACATTCCGGAACTGAAACAGGACTGCAGTCCAGAAGTGGACGAACAACCAGAACTTTCCACCGAGTTTACAGCCACAAAGAAGAAGAAGAAGACGAGGTGACTCCATTTGGTAAATTTAGTCATTGTGTTGTATAAAAATGAGGGGTCGCTGGCCGAACCGGTAATGACGTAGGGCTCTCATGCCGGGCACCCAAGTTCGAATCCTCGGTCTTTTTTTTTTTTTAAATAATTATTTTTAGTGTACACCTGCTGTAAACTTGGGCTGAAACTTCTGCTGGATTGTTCACTTCTGGACCTATGTCTTCTTGCAGAACT
>CAJHNH020008501.1:156990-169490 GCA_905116865.2 Candidula unifasciata
CACTCTATGGGTGAGTTGTGTATTGTTGCCGCTATAAGGTCACTCTATGGGTGAGTTGTGTATTGTTGCCGCTATAAGGTCACTCTATGGGTGAGTTGTGTATTGTTGCCGCTATAAGGTCACTCTATGGGTGAGTTGTGTATTGTTGCCGCTATAAGGTCACTCTATGGGTGAGTTGTGTATTGTTGCCGCTATACTCTAGGTCACTCTATTGTTGCCGCTATGAGGTCACTCTATGTGTAGTTGTGTATTGTTGCCGCTATAAGGTCACTCTATGGGTGAGTTGTGTATTGTTGCCGCTATAAGGTCACTCTATGAGTGAGTTGTGTATTGTTGCCGCTATAAGGTCACTCTATGGGTGAGTTGTGTATTGTTGCCGCTATAAGGTCACTCTATGGGTGAGTTGTGTATTGTTTCCGCTATAATGTCACTCAGTGGGTGAGTTGTGTATTGTTGCTGCTATAATGTCACTCTATGGGTGAGTTGTGTATTGTTGCCGCTATAAGGTCACTCTATGGGTGAGTTGTGTATTGTTGCCGCTATAAGGTCACTCTATGGGTGAGTTGTGTATTGTTGCCGCTATAAGGTCACTCTATGGGTGAGTTGTGTATTGTTGCCGCTATAAGGTCACTCTATGGGTGAGTTGTGTATTGTTGCCGCTATAAGGTCACTCTATGGGTGAGTTGTGTATTGTTGCCGCTATAAGGTCACTCTATGGGTGAGTTGTGTATTGTTTCCGCTATAATGTCACTCAGTGGGTGAGTTGTGTATTGTTGCTGCTATAATGTCACTCTATGGGTGAGTTGTGTATTGTTGCTGCTATAAGCTTACTCTATGGGTGAGTTGTGTATTGTTGCTGCTATAAGGTCACTCTATGGGTGAGTTGTGTTTTGTTGCTGCTATAAGCTTACTCTATGGGTGAGTTGTGTTTTGTTGCTGCTATAAGCTTACTCTATGGGTGAGTTGTGTATTGTTGCTGCTATAAGCTCACTCTATGGGTGAGTTGTGTATTGTTGCTGCTATAAGGTCACTCTATGGGTGAGTTGTGTATTGTTGCTGCTATAAGCTTACTCTATGGGTGAGTTGTGTATTGTTGCTGCTATAAGGTCACTCTATGGGTGAGTTGTGTATTGTTGCTGCTATAAGCTTACTCTATGGGTGAGTTGTGTATTGTTGCTGCTATAAGCTCACTCTATGGGTGAGTTGTGTATTGTTGCTGCTATAAGGTCACTCTATGGGTGAGTTGTGTATTGTTGCTGCTATAAGGTCACTCTATGGGTGAGTTGTGTATTGTTGCTGCTATAAGCTTACTCTATGGGTGAGTTGTGTATTGTTGCCGCTATAAGGTCACTCTATGGGTGAGTTGTGTATTGTTGCTGCTATATGGTCACTCTATGGGTGAGTTGTGTATTGTTGCTGCTATAAGGTCACTCTATGGGTGAGTTGTTTATTGTTGCCGCTATAAGGTCACTCAATGGGTACTTTGTGTATTGTTGCCGCTATAAGGTCACTCTATGGGTGAGTTGTGTATTGTTGCCGCTATAAGGTCACTCTATGGGTGAGTTGTGTATTGTTGCCGCTATAAGGTCACTCTATGGGTGAGTTGTGTATTGTTGCCGCTATAAGGTCACTCAGTGGGTGAGTTGTGTATTGTTGCTGCTTTAAGGTCACTCGCTGGGTGAGTTGTGTATTGTTGCTGCTATAAGGTCACTCTATGGGTGAGTTGTGTATTGTTGCCGCTATAAGGTCACTCTATGGGTGAGTTGTGTATTGTTGCCGCTATAATGTCACTCTATGGGTGAGTTGTGTATTGTTGCCGCTATAATGTCACTCTATGGGTGAGTTGTGTATTGTTGCCGCTATAATGTCACTCTATGGGTGAGTTGTGTATTGTTGCCGCTATAATGTCACTCTATGGGTGAGTTGTGTATTGTTGCCGCTATAAGGTCACTCTATGGGTGAGTTGTGTATTGTTGCCGCTATAATGTCACTCTATGGGTGAGTTGTGTATTGTTGCCGCTATAAGGTCACTCTATGGGTGAGTTGTGTATTGTTGCCGCTATAAGGTCACTCTATGGGTGAGTTGTGAATTGTTGCTGCTATAAGGTCACTCAGTTGGTGAGTTGTGTATTGTTGCTGCTATAAGGTCACTCAATGGGTGAGTTGTGTATTGTTGCCGCTATAAGGTCACTCTATGGGTGAGTTGTGTATTGTTGCCGCTATAATGTCACTCTATGGGTGAGTTGTGTATTGTTGCCGCTATAAGGTCACTCTATGGGTGAGTTGTGTATTGTTGCCGCTATAAGGTCACTCTATGGGTGAGTTGTGTATTGTTGCCGCTATAAGGTCACACTATGGGGGAGTTGTGTATTGTTGCTGCTATAAGGTCACTCTATGGGTGAGTTGTGTATTGTTGCTGCTATAAGGTCTTTCCATGGGTGAGTTGTGTATTGTTGCTGCTATAAGGTCATTCTATGGGTGAGTTGTGTATTGTTGCTGCTATAAGGTCACTCTATGGGTGAGTTGTGTATTGTTGCTGCTATAAGGTCACTCTATGGGTGAGTTGTGTATTGTTGCTGCTATAAGGTCACTCTATGGGTGAGTTGTGTATTGTTGCTGCTATAAGGTCACTCTATGGGTGAGTTGTGTATTGTTGCTGCTATAAGGTCACTCTATGGGTGAGTTGTGTATTGTTGCTGCTATAAGGTCATTCTATGGGTGAGTTGTGTATTGTTGCCGCTATAAGGTCACACTATGGGGGAGTTGTGTATTGTTGCTGCTATAAGGTCACTCTATGGGTGAGTTGTGTATTGTTGCTGCTATAAGGTCATTCTATGGGTGAGTTGTGTATTGTTGCCGCTATAAGGTCACACTATGGGGGAGTTGTGTATTGTTGCTGCTATAAGGTCACTCTATGGGTGAGTTGTGTATTGTTGCTGCTATAAGGTCTTTCCATGGGTGAGTTGTGTATTGTTGCTGCTATAAGGTCACTCTATGGGTGAGTTGTGTATTGTTGCTGCTATGAGTTCACTCTATGGGTAAGTTGTGTATTGTTGCCGCTATAAGGTCACTCTATGGGTGAGTTGTGTATTGATGCCGCTATAAGGTCACTCAATGGGTGAGTTGTGTATTGTTGCCGCTATAAGGTCACTCTATGGGTGAGGTGTGTATTGTTGCCGCTATAAGGTCACTCTATGGGTGAGTTGTGTATTGTTGCCGCTATAAGGTCACTCTATGGGTGAGTTGTGTATTGTTGCTGCTATAAGGTCACTCTATGGGTGAGTTGTGTATTGTTGCCGCTATACGGTCACACTATGGGGGAGTTGTGTATTGTTGCTGCTATGAGTTTACTCAATAGGTGAGTTGTGTATTGTTGCCGCTATAATGTCACTCTATGGGTGAGTTGTGTATTGTTGCCGCTATAAGGTCACACTATGGGGGAGTTGTGTATTGTTGCTGCTATGAGTTTACTCAATGGGTGAGTTGTGTATTGTTGCTGCTATAAGGTCACTCTATGGGTGAGTTGTGTATTGTTGCTGCCATGAGTTCACTCTATGGGTGAGTTGTGTATTGTTGCCGCTATAAGGTCACTCAGTGGGTGAGTTGTGTATTGTTGCTGCTATAAGGTCACTCTATGGGTGAGTTGTGTATTGTTGCTGTTATAAGGTCACTCTATGGGTGAGTTGTGTATTGTTGCCGCCATAAGGTCATTCTATGGGTGAGTTGTGTATTGTTGCTGCTATAATGTCACTCTATGGGTGAGTTGTGTATTGCTGCCCCTATAAGGTCACTTTATGGGTAAGTTGTGTATTGTTGCTGCTATAATGTCACTCTATGGGTGAGTTGTGTATTGCTGCCGCTATAAGGTCACTCAATGGGTGAGTTGTGTATTGATGCCGCTATAAGGTCACTCTATGGGTGAGTTGTGTATTGTTGCGCTATAATGTCACTCTATGGGTGAGTTGTGTATTGTTGCTGCTATAATGTCACTCTATGGGGGAGTTGTGTATTGTTGCTGCTATGAGTTTACTCAATGGGTGAGTTGTGTATTGTTGCCGCTATAAGGTCACACTATGGGTGAATTGTGTATTGTTGCCGCTATAAGGTCACTCTATGGGTGAGTTGTGTATTGTTGTCGCTATAAGGTCACACTATGTGGGAGTTGTGTATTGTTGCTGCTATAATGTCACTCTATGGGGGAGTTGTGTATTGTTGCTGCTATAAGCTCACTCTATGGGTGAGTTGTGTATTGTTGCTGCTATGAGCTCACTCTATGGGTGAGTTGTGTATTGTTGCCGCTATAAGGTCACTCTATGGGTGAGTTGTGTATTGTTGCCGCTATAAGGTCACTCTATGGGTGAGTTGTGTATTGTTGCCGCTATAAGGTCACTCAATGGGTGAGTTGTGTATTGTTGTCGCTATAAGGTCACTCTATGGGTGAGTTGTGTATTGTTGCCGCTATAAGGTCACTCAATGGGTGAGTTGTGTATTGTTGTCGCTATAAGGTCACTCTATGGGTGAGTTGTGTATTGTTGCTGCTATAATGTCACTCTATGGGTGAGTTGTGTATTGTTGCTGCTATGAGGTCACTCTATGGGTGAGTTGTGTATTGTTGCTGCTATAATGTCACTCTATGGGTGAGTTGTGTATTGTTGCTGCTATAATGTCACTCTATGGGTGAGTTGTGTATTGTTGCTGCTATGAGGTCACTCTATGGGTGAGTTGTGTATTGTTGCTGCTATAATGTCAGTCTATGGGTGAGTTGTGTATTGTTGCCGCTATAATGTCACTCTATGGGTGAGTTGTGTATTGTTGCTGCTATAAGGTCACTCTATGGGTGAGTTGTGTATTGTTGCCGCCATAAGTTCACTCTATGGGTGAGTTGTGTATTGTTGCCGCCATAAGGTCACTCTATGGGTGAGTTGTGTATTGTTGCCGCCATAAGGTCACTCTATGGGTGAGTTGTGTATTGTTGCCGCTATAAGGTCACTCTATGGGTGAGTTGTGTATTGTTGCTGCTATAATGTCACTCTATGGGTGAGTTGTGTATTGTTGCCGCTATAATGTCACTCTATGGGTGAGTTGTGTATTATTGCTGCTATGAGGTCACTCTATGGGTGAGTTGTGTATTGTTGCCGCTATAAGGTCACTCTATAGGTGAGTTGTGTATTGTTGCCGCTATAATGTCACTCTATGGGTGAGTTGTGTATTGTTGCCGCTATAATGTCACTCTATGGGTGAGTTGTGTATTATTGCTGCTATGAGGTCACTCTATGGGTGAGTTGTGTATTGTTGCCGCTATAAGGTCACTCTATAGGTGAGTTGTGTATTGTTGCCGCTATAATGTCACTCTATGGGTGAGTTGTGTATTGTTGCCGCTATAATGTCACTCTATGGGTGAGTTGTGTATTATTGCTGCTATGAGGTCACTCTATGGGTGAGTTGTGTATTGTTGCCGCTATAAGGTCACTCTATAGGTGAGTTGTGTATTGTTGCCGCTATAATGTCACTCTATGGGTGAGTTGTGTATTGTTGCCGCTATAATGTCACTCTATGGGTGAGTTGTGTATTATTGCTGCTATGAGGTCACTCTATGGGTGAGTTGTGTATTGTTGCCGCTATAATGTCACTCTATGGGTGAGTTGTGTATTATTGCTGCTATGAGGTCACTCTATGGGTGAGTTGTGTATTGTTGCCGCTATAAGGTCACTCTATAGGTGAGTTGTGTATTGTTGCCGCTATAAGGTCACTCTATGGGTGAGTTGTACATTGTTGCCGCTATAAGGTGACTCTATGTTTGAGTTGTGTAGTTTTGCCGCTATAAGGTCACTCTATGGGTGAGTTGTGTATTGTTGCCGCTATAAGGTCACTCTGTGGGTGTGTATTGTTGCTGCTATAAGGTCACTCTATGGGTGAGTTGTGTATTGTTGCCGCTATAAGGTCACTCCAAGCGGTCATGCATAGACCACATCTTTACTCTTAGAATAATTGTTGAAGATTCTACAGAATTCCAGTCAAAATTATTGATCAATTTTGTCGACTTCCAAAAAGCCTTCGACAGTATCCATCGTCCAACACTCTGGAAATTGCTTAACATCTATGGTTTCCCCATCAAATATATCAACATCATAAAATCTTTTTATAATGAAACACGATGCTGTGTAAGAACTGAATCCGGCAATTCTGACTGGTTCCCGGTGGAAACAGGAGTGAAGCAAGGCTGTGTCCTATCGCCGATGCTTTTTGGTATAGCAATCGACTGGGTCATGCGCAAGTGCATAAATAACGCAAATTTAGGCATTACATGGGTTGACAAAATTCTGGAAGACCTAGACTTCGCCGACGACATAGCACTCCTGAGTTCAGAACACACAGACGCCCAAGAAAAAATCAATCGACTTCAGAATTTCTCAGAACAAATTGGACTCCAAATTAACACCGCAAAAACAAAAATTCTAGACCTTACCAACAGTTCAGTTCATATCACTCTGAATAACAACAGCCTTGAAAAAGTCAACAGTTTCACTTATCTAGGGAGCAAGATGTCATCTACAGGAGATACCGCACCAGAAATACCATTTAGAATAGCACTGGCATCTAGTGCCTTCAATAAACTGTCCAACATCTAGAAATCAAAGACACTTAGCAAACACAAAACTCAGGATCTTCAATTCTTGTGTGATTCCGGTACTAACCTATGGATGCGAGAGCTGGAAATCAACGACAACTCTAGACACAAAATTAGACAATTTTTGAAAATAAATGCCTTAGAAGAATACTAAATTTCAAATGGTCAGATTTCCGAACCAATACACAAATAAGGCAAGAATCCAGGCAAGAGTATGTGTCTAATTTTATACGAAAACGCCGCTGGAACTATGTCGGCCACGCCTTTAGAATGGATAAACCAAGACTTCCTTACCAAGCCCTCATTTGGACACCACAGGGGAAAAGATCTCGTGGAAGACCAAGGGAAACCCTACGTAGAACTATCATCAGGGAAGGCTCGCTCATGGGCCACTCAAACTTCCAAGACCTACAACAGATTGCAACGAACCGCCATGCATGGGGAGTCATGACCTCTGCCCTATGTGCCGCACTCGACACAAGAGGAAAGACTAACTAACTAACTCTATGGGTGTCCAGTGCGAAGTCTTAAAATTGTTGTTTGTTCTTTCCTGTTGAGTTTGTTTATGCTATCACTCTCTGGTCTGTAATCTCCATTCTGCCTTCTCCACTCCCCCTTGAAAGACTGCTTTAGCGCTGTTTTGGTTTCCTTGTAGCTGTGTGGTGGATGAGGTTGTGGAAGATTACTCCCAGCTTTTGCCAACTCATCTGCTCTCATTTCCTTGAATACCATAGTGGGCTGGTATCCACTGCAAGACCAGTTCTGCTTCCTTGGAGAGTATGCCAATGTTGGTCCTTAGATCTGCAATTAGTTTGTCTTGTTTTTTGCTTGATAGTGCTTGTAGATCAGACAATGAGTCACTAAGTATAACAATTTTGTGCCCTCTGTGTTCTTGAGTGATGAGATGTTGGACTGCAGAAAGGAGGGCAGTTGCCTCAGCTCTGAAGTTAGTGCAGATGTCACCTGCTGGTAGAGAGAGAGTTTCTGCTCTACTGCTAGGGGGCTTAATGTATATTACACAACCCCCCCCCCCCCCCTCCTTTCTGACTGCTTCTGTAGCAGAGCCGTCGGTGAAAACTTGAGTCCAAGTGGTGTTTGGATACTTCTCATCAAGCATAGCAAGAGCCAGGGTTCTCTGTTGTGTCTCCGTCTGGGCATCTTTTTAAGTGATCCCTGGTACCGTTAGGACAACATTTGCCTTCTCTGGCTTGCTTGTCCATGGTTCTGGCCTAGGTTTTCGTACAGTGCAACATCTCTTTCAAGCAGATGTCTGTACAGTTCTCTAGCAAAGTAGTTGGTGCTCTGACGCTTCAGTCTGTTTTTTTTTCCCTCTCTTGAAATTTAAAATGCAGTGAATGACTTTCAAGTCTTTTTAATTTCTCATACTGTAAAAGAGTTTTGTATTGTCTTTTGAGTTCGAGTGGTTCAGTATCTGCTATCCTGTCTATCTCTCTGATGGGGATGGTTTCCATGGCTCCGAGAACAATCATTAATCCGCCCTATTCTGAACTTTGTCCAATTTTCCCATTGTTGTCTTTGCTGCCGCAGCTCATGCAGTGGAGGCCTATTCCATGACTGGCCTGACTGCTCCAGTATATACTTGTTCTAGGATTCTAGAGTTAGCGCCCCATGTGGTACCCGCTAATTTTTTCATCAGTGCAAGCTTCTTGAATGCTTTTCCCTGTACTGCTTCTACATGTGACTTCCAAGTTAGTCGCGAATCAAATGTAACGCTAAGAAAGGTAGGAGTGTCAGTCTGTGGAATGAGCTTATTTTTTATCCAAATTTTGATTTTTTTTTCTTTTTTGGGGGAGAGAGAGAAAAGTGATGCTGTGCTTTTTGAATTATTTAGCTTTAGACCCCACTTTTCCAGGCTCATATTGGACTAATCTGCTACATTCGTACTCATAATCATTGATCATTATTACTTTGGATGAAAAGTGGCCTTAATCACTGGTGATGGGCGAATGACACCGTATCTGCGGACTGATGACACGAAGAATGTAACCGATTTTGTTCATTAGAGAGAAACTGCGAGAGGCAATGAGAGCGTTAACATTATGCCAGTAAAAGTTCAAATCAAGTCAATGTTATGCATGCCACGAGTTTTACATTCGTCGTTGAAATAGAAATGTCTGGACACACAGATGTGGTATGTTGAAATAGATATGTCTGGACACACAGATGTGGTATGTTGAAATAGATATGTCTGGACACACAGATGTGGTATGTTGAAATAGATATGTCTGGACACACAGATGTGGTATGTTGAAATAGATATGTCTGGACACACAGATGTGGTATGTTGAAGATGATACGTTTGTCAAGTTTTCTTCAAGCTGCTGTCCTAGTTTAATTCGTTAGTCCTATAGCGTTTGATTCACAAGTTGGACTTGGATTTCTTTCAATCGTTCACTTGTTCATTGATCTTCGAGAACATTCGGTCGGTTTCTTTGGCATAGAGAACCTTCCATCCGTTCATCATCATCATGTAGCAGGTCCTTTGCAGAACGTCGCTCTCATCACAGTCTGCCTGAAAGAAACTTGGTCTCTCGCCAGCTCTCCCGCCTCATGCACTTTAACACTTAAGGAGTCACTTATATCCTGTGCCCATCTTCGTGTCGGTCGGCCCCTGCCCCTCCTTCCTGGTACCATGCCTTCTGCTATAATTGTTTCCAGTCCGTCGTGGCGCTTGATATGACCTAAATATTTCAGCTTTAGAGAAAGGATGCTGTTTATTAGCCAAACTTCCTTGATGTTCAGATCTTTTAAGATGTCAATATTTCTCATCTTTTTTATCCAAGATATTCTGAGAATCTTTCTATAGCATTTCAGCTCAAAAGCCCCTATTTTCTTTCTTAAGGACTGAGAGATAGTCCACGACTCACATCCGTATGTAGCCACAGGGAAGAGGCATGCTGTCAAAATTCTAATTTTTATCTCCTTGCCGGTGCTTAACCATAGGCTTTTAAAGGCTTTTCATCCGTTTATCATCATCGGGTGCCTTTCCGACTGGCATTGGCGATCATGCCTCTCCATAATCTGCGATTTCCTGCAGCATGTATTAGTTTGTGTGCCACCACACATCCATGCCATGCAACAAAACTGTCAAGCATCTTCTCTCGTTGTCTTCCTCTATCCCTCATTCCACACATCTTTCCAGTGGTCCCTACATGTTCTATTTTACCTCTTCCCATAACATGGCCG
Organism: Candidula unifasciata; assembly: GCA_905116865.2. Taxonomy (NCBI): domain Eukaryota; kingdom Metazoa; phylum Mollusca; class Gastropoda; order Stylommatophora; family Geomitridae; genus Candidula; species Candidula unifasciata. The sequence continues at coordinate 166,826 of CAJHNH020008501.1, forward strand.
AAAAATGATGACTGTCTCCTTCTGATGTCTATGATAAGTTGTCTTCGGGCTCCCGCCTCTTTCAAAACCTCTTGGTTGCGTTCACTTCGCTTAGAGAACCTGCCGTCTATTCACTTGGCTTAGAAAACCTTCCGTCCGTTCACTTGGCTTAGAAAACCTTCCGTCCGTTCACTTAGCATAGAAAACCTTCCGTCCGTTTACTTTGCATAGAAAACCTGCCGTCCGTTCACTTGGCTTAGAAAACCTTTCGGTCGGTCATTGTCGAAGATCATACGTTTTACTCCTAGACTTGGCTCAATGATCATCATTGAATAACGTTGTTCCGCGTTAGTATTCATCTTCATGATCCACTCAATCCACCACTACGTCATTTTCACATTGCCTATCTGCAAGTTTCAAGCAAGAGCCTCTTAGTAGCACCTGGCACGCTTCAGAATGGCAGCCACCTTACCGGCCTCAGTGGTCACGTGCAGTGTTGCCACTTTTCTTTGATCAAAACATCCAAAACGGAGTCAAAAAAATCTAAAAACGTCTCAATTTGCGTGGAAAACATCTAGAAAAAAAAACATCCAAATGGAAAGAGTCACAAATTACATAGCAATTGATATGACTTACCCTATAGAACCATGTCCTCATCTTTACTCAAGTCTGCCTTACAAGATCCACAGGATAAACTTAGCTTGGATGATGAAATTGAAACTTCAGATCCAAAATGACTCTGGTACGCTTTAGCTGTTCCAATTTCTTTCAATACCCAGTCAGGGAGCTGATAAGTGGAGCAGCCTTTTCCTACTCTTATCAGGCCAAATTTTATTGTCAAGATAGCATTTAAGAGGTCAAATTTCATGCTGTTTTTTAGGTTAGATTTGATAAATTTACTCAAAATGAAAAATATCTAGTAAAACATCTACCATCTAAACGTCAAAAAGGCCATCTAAATGCAAGGGGAAAATCTAAATCTGGATGTAAAACAGCTAAAAAGGCAACACTGGTCACGTGTCTGCTGTCATTACACTGCTCACTTGCGTCGCTGGCTGGAGCGCTGGAAAATATGCCATTAGGGATTTTAAGGCGCTCTCCGCTTTTCTTTCCTTATTTATTATTTGGCTTACCATATATAGACGTTCCCTTTTCAAGTTTTTGTTTACACATGCGTACACACATACACACCCACACGTCTTATGACCAGTGTCCAGAAACTTTAGAAGGAAAAGGCGAGTGGTGGGGGGCCCAAGAAAATTAGCGCCCCCCCCCCCCACACACACAAATAATTTTAGAGAGGGGCTGCCTGTCCCTCACGGGCAAACCTCCTCAGCAACTTTTTCTTTGAAATCAGCGCCTCTGGATACAAGTACGGCCACCCAATAATGCATTCACTGTAGGTAAATCTCTAGCTTACACATTTACAGACACACACACATACATACCTACATACAGACCACACACACTCATATACAACACACACGAAACCTCGTCTGCAAACATATACATACACAAACACAAATATACACAAACTGTTACCTCCACACACACATACCTTGAACAACACGTAAACCCTCACCCACACAAACACACACACGCAAAGACCCACTCACACACACACATGCGCACACAAACAACTAAAGGCACACTCACAAAACTCTCAACCCCACCACACACAAATACATAAACCTTTATTCACATATGCCCACAAATACCCACATAAACACACAGACATACACTCTCAAACATCCACCCCCCCCCCCCCCCTTTCCACCCCCCCCCCTTTTTTTTTACACTTCAAATTTGAGTCAGACGGTAAGCAAATGTGTCCTGTACATTTCAGAGTCACGTGCACACGGTCCAAGAATGTCCTACCAGCGCCGCCTGACGGTCAAAGGTCAGGGGAGTTGTTGAGCAAGGACAGTCAATGTCGCCTAGCACAACGTGATGCCCGCAGCTCATTCTGCCAGGTGTGTGTAAGTGTGTACTTCCGGCCCAATTTAGAGAACTAGGCAAAGCATCGAAGTTATTTTTGCTAGACAGCGCTTTGCTAATGCAGTTTCCTCATACGGAAGGAAGTCTACGGTTTCGCTGCCTAAACTACAGAGTTTAGCAATAGATGCTGCTGTGTGAGCTGGGTTATTCGTATGGAATGCCTTCCATTTTTGCAGCGGTTGAGTCGAGGTATTCAATATGGCAGGTAGCCGGTTTACCTTTCGGGTGGTGATATTCCTTATGTAATAATTGTACGTGTGCAAAGCCTAAGTCGACGTGGTCTAGCTGCAAGACGCTTGGCTGCAGATCGGAATGTCATGGGTTTGGTTCCTGCCGTGCTGAATTTTTCCTCAAAATGACCTTGGCTACCAGGTTGACCCAACTTTGAGTGGGTAGCAGGTACAGTCCTGGGAAGTAAAGATGGCCGGCTTGATGCTAACCACTTCATCCACTAAGTGCCGTTTGGTATATAAAATATAGGTCTAGCCATAAATACCCAATAGGCCTGAAAGGCGTGGAAAAGGGTCCTTTACTTATAGCCAACTTATTGTGACCGAATACTCCCATAAACAACAAACTGCATTTCTGGCGGCGACTGTTGGCTTTGGCGCCTCTAGCAACTGACATATGCATTCACTGCATACGCATATTTCTGAATTGTCCCGGCACTAATTGTTTGTTGACGAGT
>CAJHNH020008501.1:171990-267161 GCA_905116865.2 Candidula unifasciata
TCTAATGATCTTCTGCCTATTCTGCATCATAAACACAACTTTAAGCACTCGCAATTTTTCCTTGTCCAAACTGACATTGACTTCTATGCAGCTTGTAACAGGGTCCTCTCTGTCTCTCAGTGGTGTGTGGCAGGTCGGTGTGTCAGCAAGAATGAAGACTCAGCAACAAGCAATGCTACCACAGCCAAAAGCAGACAACAAACGCCTCGGAAATCATCAAGTCCTACATTCATTCCGATAGTCACGACTGATTCTGGTATCACTGAAGCTACGAGTGCACCTGAAACTACCAGTGTTAATAAAGCTACCAGTCCAACTAAAGCTACCAGTCCAACTAAAGCTACCAGTGCAACTAAAGCTACCAGTCCAACTAAAGCTACCAGTCCCAGTGCAACTAAAGCTACCAATCCAACTAAAGCTACCAGTCCAACTAAAGCTACCAGTCCAACTAAAGCTACCAGTCCAACTAAAGCTACCAGTCCAACTAAAGCTACCAGTGCAACTAAAGCTACCAGTCCAACTAAAGCTACCAGTGCAACTAAAGCTACCAGTGCAACTAAAGCTACCAGTGCAACTAAAGCTACCAGTGCAACTAAAGCTACCAGAGCTACTAAAGCTACCAGTGCAACTAAAGCTACCAGTGCAACTAAAGCTACCAGTCCAACTAAAGCTACCAGTGCAACTAAAGCTACCAGTGCAACTAAAGCTACCAGTGCAACTAAAGCTACCAGTGCAACTAAAGCTACCAGTGCAACTAAAGCTATCAGTCCAACTAAAGCTACCAGAGCTACTAAAGCTGGGAGTGCTACTAAAGCTACCAGTGCTTCTAAAGCTACCAATACTACAAAAGCTACTAGCAGTACTACTAGAGCTACGAGTGCTGCCAAAACTACGAGTACAACTAAAGCTGGGAGTGCTACTAAAGCTACCAGTGCTACTGAAACTAAGAAAACGACTAAAGTTACGAGCAATACTGGAGCTACGAAAGCTTCTCAAAATACGAGTGCTGCTGAAACTACAAGTGCTGAAAAAACTACAAGTGTTGAAGAAACTACAAGTGCTGCAGAAACTACGAGTGCTGCTGAAACTACGAGTGCTGAAGAAACTACATGTGCTGAAGAAACTACAAGTGTTGCAGAAACTACAAGTGCTGCAGAAACTATGAGTGCTGAAGAAACTACAAGTGCTGAAAAAACTACAAGTGCTGCAGAAACTACGAGTGCTGCTGAAACTACGAGTGCTGAAGAAACTACAAGAGCTACTGAAACTACCAGTGCTACTAAAGCTACATCGGCTACTAAAACAAGGAATGGTACTGAAACCATGAATCTTAATGAAGAAAACAGCCACACGCCACTGAACGTCCACCTAACAAACATGTCATCTTTGGAGGAGTCTGCCTTACGGGAACGAGAGGCTTGTATACAGCAGCACGGGTCAGCTGGACTTTGGGATTGCTTGTTGTAAGTACAACTATGATACTGTTTCCCTTTATCTGGACTTTGGGAATGCCTGTTGTAAGTACAACTATGATACTGTTTCCCTTTTCTGGACTTTAGGAATGCCTATTGTAAGTACAACTGTGATACTGTTTCCCTTTTTCACAAGTGTAGCGTGTGCTTTTATCTTGACTACATGTAGTCTGACTATGGAGGTCATAGTAGTGATTTAAGCAGTAACTTGTCTAGAGGTACGAACTTCCACCCGAGCATATTTTCTCAGTGACTGGATGAGTAGGCTCAGGACGATAGATTTGGGTTAGGTCCGAAGACACTGCTTACTGTCTTTGGGGAAGTTGGACCTGATCTTTTTATCCATTTGCAAAACAAACGGAAATAATTGGATCGCGTTCAACCGTTTCAGTTCCTTAGGGCAACTGATTATATTTGTGATCTCTGTTGTGTAAAACTTGTTCAGATAATGTTTCCAGTGGTTCCACTGGGCCTTGTTGTCATCGGACGATATAACTGATGTAGTTTTTCGTTCTATAATACTCTTGTAGCATGTTCCAGTGTTGGTTTCTAAGGTGGTACGTATCAGCTGTACTTTCTTATTGTATTTTGGTGTCGTTCCCGACAATGTCAGGACACACCTGGTGGAAATTGTTTCTGCTGTTTTCTTTTAGCTGCGTCCTGTCGTCGCTATTGTCAGGATTTTGACTGGTTGATTCCCTCTTCTGTTGTCCCTGCTGTCATTTTACCTCCATTTGATATAATCTCGGGTGCTGCGTGGTCTCGAGGTGTAGTGTCCGCCTCGAGTGCTAGAGGTTCCGCGTTCAATCACCGATAAGAGCTGAGATTTTTTCACGTGGTATTGGACCTAGTAATTCCCCCTTGTCTCTGGGTAGTGAGACTGGACGCCACTTTGCATTGTTGCGCTTGTAAAAAAAATTCCATAGCAGTTAGAAATCGAAAAGAGTAGCCTAACGGCGCTGCAAGGGCAACATTTTGAGTTTAAAGTCTACCCAAAATATTTCAGGATCCTCGCTGGTGTCACAGTGCCCGTGCACTGTGCTGAGCGTCTTCGGACTCAGACTTGAGTTAGAAGAAGAATGGACCCCTTATGGGTTACTACGGGTGTGCCATGATGTTGATTCGTTGTTTAAACCTCAAACTATCATCTTGGTACTTAGTGATTAGTTCTTACAAGGACTTTTATAAGGTTTTGACTTTCTATCCATTCTGTTATTTCTGTTTCTGTCATCTGTGTAGTGTCTTGTTTATTGCTTGGCGTTTGGGACTTTGTTGGTTTGTTTCCAATGCTGTTTTCTCTCGGTCTCCCTCTCTCTCCTCATCTCTTCTCTCAACCTCTTTCCGTACTGAACCTGCGCTTTTCGCTCTTTGTTCGTCTTGAAACTATTTGAAGGAAATAAGCTGTTAATTTCTTCATTGAACCTTTCTTCAAATTCGTACCGTTTGCTTGTGGACTCTTTTGGCGATGTTTCTGTAGGCTTTCTTCCGTGGTCTTTCCACTAGTTTCTGTGGGCTTTCTTCTGTTGTCTTTCCATTAGTTTTTGTGGGCTTTTTTCTGTTGTCTTTCCACTAGTTCCTGTGGGCTTTCTTCTGTTGTCTCTCCACTAGTTTCTGTGGGCTTTCTTTTGTTGTCTTTCGACTAGTTTCTGTAAGCTTTCTTATGTTGTCTTTCCACTAGTTTCTGTGGGCTTTTTTCTGTTGTCTTTCCATTAGTTTCTGAGGGCTTTCTTCTGTTGTCTTTCCATTAGTTTCTGCGAGCTTTCTTCTCTTGTCTTTCCATTAGTTTCTGTAGGCTTTCTTCTGTTGTCTTTCCACTAGTTTCTGTGGGCTTTCTTCTGTTGTCTTTCCACTAGTTTCTGTGAGCTTTCTTCTGTTGTCTTTCCACAAGTTTCTGTGGGCTTTCTTCTGTTGTCTTGCCACTAGTTTCTGTGGGCTTTCTTCTGTTGTCTTTCAACTAGTTTCTGTGGCCTTTTTTCTATTGTCTTTCCACTACTTTCTGTGGGCTTTCTTCTGTTGTCTTTCTACTAGTTTCTGTACGCTTTCTTCTGTTGTCTTTCCACTAGTTTCTGTGGGTTTTCTTCTGTTGTCTTTCCGCAAGTTTCTGTAGGCTTTCTTCTATTGTCTTTCCACTAGTTTCTTTGGGCTTTCTTCTATCTTTCCACTAGTTTCTGTGGGCTTTTTTCTATTGTCTTTCCACTAGTTTCTGTGGGCTTTCTTCTGTTGTCTTTCCACTAGTTTCTGTAGGCTTTCTTCTGTTGTCTTTCCACTAGTTTCTGTAGGCTTTCTTTTGTTGTCTTTCGACTAGTTTCTGTAGGCTTTCTTCTGTTGTCTTTCCACTAGTTTCTGTGGGCTTTCTTCTGTTGTCTTTCCACTAGTTTCTGTGGGCTTTCTTCTGTTGTCTTTCCACTAGTTTCTGTGGGCTTTCTTCTGTTGTCTTTCTACTAGTTTCTGTAGGCTTTCTTCTGTTGTCTTTCCACTAGTTTCAGTGGGCTTTCTTCTGTTGTCTTTCCACTAGTTTCTGTGGGCTTTCTTTTGTTGTCTTTCCACTAGTTTCTGTGGGCTTTCTTCTGTTGTCTTTCCACTAGTTTCTCTGGGCTTTCTTCTGTTGTCTTTCCACTAGTTTCTGTGGGCTTTCTTTTGTTGTCTTTCTACTAGTTTCTTTGGCTGTTTGTCTGGGTCGACTTCCTTCTTCCCTTTTATCTTGCTGTCTCTTTAATTCCTGTAATGCTGCAATTGTTTCTGCTTTTATTTCATTGAGTGTCTTAATATCGTGATCCAGTGTCTTCCGCATCTCCTTCAACTCTGTGAGTATCGGTCTTCCTTCCTCGTTGACTCCTATTGAGCTTTCCTCTTGAGTTGTCTTGTTCGCTTTCAGAGTCTTTACTTTTTCTAACTTTCTTATTTGGTTCAGTATTTTAGATTTTTCTGGTTCTCTTCATCTCCTCCTTGCTTCTTTCCACTAAATAATTTTCATGATTGCTATTTTCACAATTTTTTGTCAATGCTGCAAGTATGTGCATTCAAAATATCAAGCTCCGTGTTGTCCGAAACAATTGGCGTATCGTCTGTTAGTGTTTGGTTTTCTGTAGTCCGTATCTTGCTTTGGTAGATGACATTATCTTTATGGGTGAGAAGCAGCACAGTGTCTACAAATGTCTGATTTGTTACGAGATACGGATTTGGTGTGGAGTCCTTTTTGACATCTGGAGCAATGAAGAACTCTTTGTATATACAGTTTTAGTTGCTGTACCTTCTTGTCGAGTTTGACAGAATCGAGAACATTCTTACCCTCTGTCGTCATAACAGCCACTGTTGAATTCTGTTTCCTGGATACAATTCTTTGAGTCTGACAAAGATAGGTTTTATTTTCTTGCCACGGTATGCATGTGTACAAGGAAATGAGCGAGCCGATAGGCGTGCAGGTAGGGCTACTGTGGAGGTTGGACGAGAGTAAGACGTTTGTGAGAACCAGATGACTGATTCTGCAACCATGACCAGACTGCAAGAACAGCAGGTTACATTGGATGTGGCCAGACAAGAGCACTATACAGGAAGCCAAAACAGATTAAGAACCAAACGCAGAGCTGGTGTCGTCAGCCGCTTCACGCTGCGGGATTTACTGAGAAGGGGATCTGATCACTTAAGGATGAAATGGTTCGATGTTCAGTGAGGATAATCTGTCTAATCTAACTAATAGCGAGGGTGGCCGCGGTGGCGTAACTGCTAGAAGCTCGCCAGTAACCTGGAAGTCTTGGTTCGAATCCACACAGTAATGAATTTTTAAAATAAATGTATCTGGCCCCCAGGTCGATAGGCTAAAAATGTGTACCGGGAAACATCTCAGGAAGTAAAGGAAGCCCAATACTGACCTCGTTCCCAGTCGAGTGCATATTGGTCAATAAAATTGGAGGCCACACGATGTATGTTCAAGTTAGTAAAAAGTCAAGCACCCTTTCCCATGATTTTAGGTGTATTGGGTATATAGGGCTAGACCTATATTTTATAGACCAGTCGGTACTCGGTGGGTAGGGTGATCAGTATTACACCGGCCGCCTTTACTTCCCAGGACTGCACCTGGTACCCATTCAAGGCTGGGTAGACCTGGGAGTCAAGGTAAAAAAAAATGTTCGGCTCCGCCAGGACGCGAACCCACGACCTTCCGATCCGCAGGCGGGCGTCTAGCAGATAAGGCCACGGCAAGTCCCTCCCAATTGAGTGAAAAGAGACCTCCAGGTCTGCTTTAACAAACTGTAGTTCTGCTGGAGTTGGCAGGCGATCCAGCTGTTGGCTTCATTTCCATGTCAAATCACAGAATTGCTGAGTCGTAATCGTTGATGGTTGTTGATCAGGTGCTCATAGAAGGAGGAAAAGAAGAGGAAGAAGAAGAAGAAGAAGAAGAAGAAGAAGGAGAAGAAGAAGAAGAAGAGGAAGAAGAAGAAGAAGAAGAAGAAGAAGAAGAAGAAGAAGAGGAAGACAAAGAAGAAAAAGAAAAAGAAGAACAACAAGAACAAGAACAAGAAGACAGCTGGCGAGGCGACGGGGGAACCGGACGAATAGAATAACTATCTATCTGTCTCTTTGTCTGTCTGCCCATCTATCTATCTATCTATCTATCTATCTATCTATCTATCTATCTATCTATCTATCTATCTATCTATCTATCTATCTATCTATCTATCTATCTATCTATCTATCTATCTATCTATCTATCTATCTATCTATCTATCTATCTATCTATCTATCTATCTATCTATCTATCTATCTATCCATCTATCTATCTATCTATCTATCTATCTATCTATCTATCTATCTATCTATCTATCTATCTATCTATCTATCTATCTATCTATCTATCTATCTATCTATCTATCTATCTATCTATCTGTCTGTCTGTCTGTCTGTCTGTCTGTCTGTCTGTCTGTCTGTCTGTCTGTCTGTCTGTCTGTCTGTCTGTCTGTCTGTCTGTCTGTCTGTCTGTCTGTCTGTCTGTCTGTCTGTCTGTCTGTCTGTCTGTCTGTCTGTCTGTCTGTCTGTCTGTCTGTCTGTCTGTCTATCTATCTATCTATCTATCTAACTATCTATCTATCTAACTATCTATCTATCTATCTACCTACCTACCTATCTATCTATCTATCTATCTATCTATCTATCTATCTATCTATCTATCTATCTATCTATCTATCTATCTATCTATCTATCTATCTATCTATCTATCTATCTATCTATCTATCTATCTATCTATCTATCTATCTATCTATCTATCTATCTATCTATCTATCTATCCATCCATCTGACTTTCTATTTGTCTAAATGCCAGTCTGTATGTATGCATCTGTGATTACACATTATATTTGTCTGCTGTCGGAAGGCACGTGCACTCGTACTTGTCGGTCTATTGTGTCGTGTCTGTCCGTTAGTGTTAGTAAATCAAACTGTCTGACTACAAAATTGCCTGTCGTGCGGGTTTGTGTGGCCAGGAAGATATTAATGTGTGGCGTTTTATTTTGCAGGAAGTTAATGCGTGACCGACGAAAACAAGGGGTGTATAAACTGGTTTGAAGAAATGAGCACACTGATTCTACAGTGTAAGAACACATCGTTGTTATTGTAGTCGATAAAGAATAAATACTACGGTTAACCGTTATTTCCCAGCAAAAAGTGTTATCTGACGTGTCCTTAAATTCTACCTCGTCCATTTGATGTTACGTACAAACATGTTAATGTGTTGTTAGTGGCATTGTAGCATTCATCATCATCACTGCCCTGTTGTGCCATTATGTGCCACATAGGGCTCGCAATCTGTTCCTCTATTGTGTTATATCCTGTGAAATCAGTTCAGTGCATTAATTTAATCCATTCCAGCCCCTTTGGCCTTTCTTATTAACGTTTGTATTATGGTTTCTTGTTTGGTGATTTTCTACTCCCCCCCCCCCCCCCACCCCTCAAAATAGCGCAATCTTCTCTCTGTTTAACTGTCGATACTAGTGGTTGAACACACATTTCTTCAAAATAACTCCCCTCCCACACAAACTCACTTTCAATTCATCCCATTTTATGCTCATCATTCCCCGCAGAAATGTGTTTTCGAATGCGTTTAACTGTCGTACCGTGTCTTCTGTGGTTTTCTTTCACTGGCATAGTTTACAACTGAAATAACATTAGAACTGAGAATATGTAACTTAGTTTAAAAACTACAATTTAGAGTTTCTATATTTTGTTCAGTCTTTTAAACACTGACGACGCCTTGCCAGCACGCGCATTGATGCCTTTTTTTTTTTTTTTTTTGTATTTGCTTAACTATCAATGATAGATCGGAATATTACCACATCCCTCTGGACAGATCCTGAGATAATCTGACCTCCTCCCCAATAGCCCTAAAACACACATATAGTTACTTAGATGGATGATAAGGCTAGTCTTGTCAATGAATGCTCACGGACAGTGTGACCCGGGAAGTTGGGCTTTTAAGTTAAAGGATTCATTTTGCAATGGACCTACCGTGATCAGCCCGATGTCTTAACTATCAACAGACGAGGTTCACAAGGACAGCACATTTAGAAACGTAGTTCTCAACAAAGTAGCTCATATAAGTAAACCACAACGTCGACACTAGTCGTTTCATAGTCTAATAAAGCGCTCGTGAGGACTGGCTCTCTCTCTCTCTCTCTAGTCTACTCCTAGAAAACTACAACAGATGATTGGACTAAAGCAACTGTTTCCTACCTCTGGGGATTTATCCCCATGAAGCCACAACCTCTACAAAAGCTGTGGAGCCTTACATGTCCTCTACTGATCCATACAGCTGGGTTTTCTTCTGCACGAAGACAGCAAGTCTGTAGCAGATGTTCAGTATTCTTTGGTGCCTGTTCACGTTTGCACAGCTCTAAATCCAGAATTTCGTATTCATGTGTGTGCGTAATCTGTTGTGCCCAAATGCAATCTATATGCAGTACAATGGGTGTGCTGCTTTCGTGTCCCCTGTTTGCAATCTATATGCAGTACAATGGTTGTGCTGCTTTCGTGTGCGGAGTTTGACTGAGCTTTCATGATTGTATCCTGGATGGGCAGTTTGTCAACTGGTTCTAAATGCTGCTTTGATTTAGGTTTTATGTTCCTCGTGAAGCAGATCCTGTATCTGTCCATTCTGTATTGGCCCCACATGTTGCTAAGCAGTTTACTCGTTAATTTCCTGTTAGCATTTGATTCAGAAGAGATCCAAACTTGCTGAACCGAAAAAGCACATAACACATGTTGTCCACGATCACCTTGAAACATTCACAGCTGTACTAGCTGCTTCAATAAGAAACATGTCCGCCACAAAACAGCTCAGTCACATCTTGTTTTCAGTCAACCCTCGCCGGTCATTATCAAGCACATCAAATCTGACTGGTACAGTCAAACTCAGTAAAACCACATTCCCATTATGGCCAAATCTGGTCATCCTACGGGTTGTCTGTCCTGATGTGAAAGTGTGTGCAGCTAAATAAGCCACTTTCCTGCTACCTGATTCACAAACGGAGTCTAGGGTCTACCTTCCTACTAACCCAAATAATATTCTTTATACAAGTGAAACTCCTTTCTGGCTTGTGTTGTTGAGCTCCGGTATAATTCTGGTCTCCAGTAAGGAGATATGAACTAGAATGAATGATTGTTTTCTGGGCACTGACTCCCCAGCTTTCAAGATTAAAGTAAATTAATCAAAGAATACCTTGCTGTATAAACTTTGATTAAGCGACGAATTGTTGCAGTTTGTTGACCTTGGACCATGCCAGTACTGTGTGTGACCCATATGATAAGTCAAAATCAGGACTCCAGAATTAGGCAAACGCCAGCAAAACCGCGAGAATGGCTATAAAGACACTGCTGTAAATACAGTGCAGATTTCATAAGGGACCCAAGAAGTTGTTCTTAGGAAAAACGCTTGGCATACAGTACAAAGACAAAGGAGAAAAGTTGCCAGAGATTAACAGTTGTTCTTCACAACTAAAATTCGCCATATCCGAGATGGCATAAAGAGGCACTGTACAACTTCTATTCTGAATGCTTTCGTTTGTGTCTTTTAAGCAATGCGTTATGAACATAGCTTTTTTTTTTTTTTTTTACATATGTGACATTTGCAAGGCTTGACTCCTAGATGCCTTACTATATCTTCTTTGATAAAAGCTATGGTAGCTATTCGAAACCCACAAATATCACACTAAAAGGTTTTTGCCCTTTATGTCTTTTTATATGAATCCTCAAGGTTTGCCACATAGAAAAGCATCATCCACAATCCTCACATTTATATAGAGTTTATCTCCTGTATGTTTTCTCATGTTCATCTTGAGAGTATGAGATCGCGTATAGTTGACTACACAAATGTTGCATATGTGTGCTTGTTCACCTGTGTGCTCGTTCACCTGTGTGCTCGTTCACCTGTGTGCTTGTTCACATGTGTGCTTGTTCACCTGTGTGCTTGTTCATCTGTTTGCTTGTTCACCTGTGTGCTTGTTCACCTGTGTGATTGTTCACCTGTGTGCTTGTTCACATGTGTGCTTGTTCACCTGTGTGCTTGTTCACATGTGTGCTTGTTCACATGTGTGCTTGTTCACCTGTGTGCTTGTTCACATATGTGCTTGTTCACCTGTGTGCTTGTTCACCTGTGTGCTTGTTCACCTGTGTGCTTGTTCACCTGTGTGCTTGTTCACCTGTGTGCTTGTTCACATGTGTGCTTGTTCACCTGTGTGCTTGTTCACATGTGTGCTTGTTTACCTGTGTGCTCCCGTTTATGTATTGTCAAACTCTCCCCATGTGTAAAGTTGGCACCACATAAATCACCCAGGAAGTGATTCATTATCGACTGTGGAATGAGCTCAGCCAATACTTGATTGATCGGATCCCCAATGGGAATGACCGTAGCTTCTAAATCCTTACCCCTATTATAATTTTATAGTAGTGGGACTCAATCCTTTTTCAAGTGTCCAAAAATCTGTCCATATAAAAATCAATGTTTGTGTGTTTGTTTATGAGCTATAGACTCGGAAACTACTGAACCGATTTAGCTGAAATTTTCAGGATCTGTTTGTTTTGATACCGGAAGTTCGCCCATCATGGTTTGAAATTCAACCTGTCATTGTTAGAGATAGTGTGCGACAATTTTTGGAAAAATCTTCGAAACTAATATTTCAATTTTTAGTGACAATTATAGCCACGTTAGTTAATGCGCATGTGCGATCGATTTTTACCGTGCATGCGCAGTAGAGACGCTCCATCGTCAAAATCCGCCCGCGACATTTAAGACATTACAAGGAAAACAATTGTCTGCTGTTTTTAGTTGTGTTTGAATCTATAAATATCTAAAAAGGTAAGCGCATTTATTTCAGTAACATTAGTCAGTTTGTACATGCTTTTTGTTAACTCAAAACATGCGTGGACAACTCCTTAAATCCAGCAATGATAAATGTATAATTATGATTATCATTATCTGTTGGCTTTCTCATACTCATATTTCAATTACCGTGTATTGTGATTTATATTGTTACTATTATTATTCATATTATACAGAACTGCTACAATTTAAATTTCTTCACAGTTTCGGTTGGCTCTCTTTTGTTATTCAAATGAATTATATAAATTTACATGAAATTACGTCTCAGGTCAGTGTTAGAATCTAGAAATATCTCAAAAGGTGAGCGCATTTATTTCAGTGACATTAGTCATTATGTAATTTTTTTTAAACTTCAAAAACATGTGTGGGCCACTCTTTAAATCCCACAATAACAAATGTATACACATTATCTGTTGGCTTTCTCATATTTTTCAAAAGAATTATATATATTTACACAGTCACAAGACCACAAATCTTACTACTACACTGGAAATCTATTCATATCGTTTACCGACTTTTCTTAATATTTGCTGCGCAGTTTCTATGCATTTCCTCTTGAGTCAAAATAGATTGTTATCTCATGCTCATATTTTCATTTATTTCAGCGATACTACAAGTCACATTTTATTCAGTGCGTGAGGACTAACAAGCTATTGATGATCAGCGTTCACTAAATTCACACGCCGTTCACTATTTTGTCAAAATTTGCATTTATGCCTCCCAAACGACAAGCGATTGGCCCATCTACACCTAAAACACGCAAAAGAAGGGAATTAATTGCTTCAGAAACAGACGAGCAACGTGAGGTAAGACTGGAAACCATTCGAGTGCGTACTGCTGAAGCCCGTTCATCTCAATCAGACCAGCAACGCAAAGCAAGACTCGAAAACTTTCGAGTGCGCACTGCTGAAGCCAGATCGTCTCAGTCAGACGAGCATCGAGAAGCAAGACTGGAAACCAATAGAGTACGCACTGCTCAAGTCCGTTTATCAGACACAGTCGAGCAACGGAAAGCAAGACTGAACACCGTTTGAATGCGCACTACTTTATCCAGGCGAACACTGCATGTTGATTTGAATCTTGGTGCATTCCATTACAACAGCAATTATGATTACAGTCTTCATCCACAGGTGCTTATTGGCACAATGGATAAATTGTGCGTGCATTGCAGTGCCTTCAAATTTAAGAATGACACGCCGGGTATGTGCTGCGCTGGTGGAAAAGTTAAATTGCCAGTCGACACATTTCTTGGCAAACATAAGTACATTTGCAAATATGTCAACAAAGGAGGCGATATGGCAGTCTTTGGAGTGGGACATGCAGCTGCATCTATCGATGAAATTAAGCAATATCAGCTGGGGCGCTACAGTAGTAGCAATGAAGCGGTATGGCGCATTTTGTCATTCATGAACGACATCCAGCAGTTGTTCATTTGGCAGTGCACCTTGACAATGGACAGCGCGTGTACTTCACTACAGAGAATGCACATGCACGAGCATTGTTACCACCGCCAACCACGTTAACTGACTTTTCTTATTGTGTAGAGATGAAATGTTTGCAAAGACACTGCTTTTCTCTGACCTGCCAACATACTACACGTGGAATGCATCAGCTAAAAAGTTTCAACGTTGCAAGCAAGGTCAAGCAGTTGACGGACATCCTAATTTTTATTCTACTGATGTTTTAGGCCGTCTGTACACTGTTCATCCCAAAAATGCAGATTGCTTTTACTTTTAATCAACAAACGTGGACCGACATCCTTCCAGGAATTGAGAACAGTTTATGGTAAAGTATGTGCTACTTACTGTGAAGCTTGCCAAGAATTAAAGCTTCTTGAAAACTTTGCACATTGGGACACTTCACTCGCTGATGCTTCGAATACTGCTCGACCACAGCAAATACGCGCATTATTTGCAATAATATTAACAACTTGCTTCCCATCCAATCCAAAAGAGCTTTGGGAAAAATACAAAGACTACATGAGTGAAGACATCCTACATCGCTGGCGTGAAACGAAGCAAGATCAGGACCTTCAATTCAACACCAAATGTATATAATGAGGCATTGGTTTGCATTGAGGACATATGTTTGACAATAACTAATAAAGCACTGGTTCAGCTCTGGGACTGGCTCCACCAGAACGATCTGCAAACAACCTTTTTGATCGTGAGTTGCAACGAGAGACACACTTTGATGTCACCGAATTAGGTACAATTGTTCAAACAAATTTCCCAAAATTGGTTCCAGAACAACTTAATAGCATATGACACATTTATGCATGCCGTTACAAGACAACACGGAGGATTGTATTTCATAGATGCACCCGGAGGCACAGGCAAGACCTTTCTCATTTCGCTTAGTTTGGCATCCATACGGTCACAAAATAATATTGCACTGGCAATCACATCTTCTGGATTTGCCGAAACTCTTTTGGATGGTGGCCGAACAGCGCATTCAGCACTGAAGTTGCCTTTAAATATGCAAATCACCGAGACACCAACATGCAATATCAACAATGATTCTGCAAGGGATAAAGTACTCAAAGTATGTCAACTCATTATATGGGACGATGTTTTCCCTAAAATCACACAGAATTACATAGATCATCGGCGGCTCAGTGAACGTGCTATCTTAGCAGCTAAAAACAAGGATGTGTATGCCATGAATCTGAACATCCAAGACAAATTACCAGGCAGAGTGACAACGTATAAGTTTATCGATACTGTAATGAATAAGGATGAAGTTGTCAATTATCCAACTAAGTTCTTTAATTCACTTGATTTGCCAGGCATGCCACCCCACGTTTTAACCTTGAAAATTGGCGTGCCTATCATTCTTCTCAGAGTGGCGCGGTGATTTAGGTCACAGGCGTGAGGGGAAGATAAGTCCAACATGATGTCTATAAGGAGATACTCCGTACGTCACTCGGCGCCAGTCCTTCACTGTTCTGGTTTTACGGAACCTCACGCAAGACCCCTGCAGCACGTCCTCATCGCGCGCCACGGATAATGTTTCAAATGAGCATTAACAGAGCTGTCAGGGGATCTCGGAGTTTTGGCGGCCCCCAGAGGTGATGTGTCCTTGTGGCTCTCATCAGCCCGCCCCCAAACGCTTGAGTGAAAAAGGTTATCAAAACTCATTAGGAACACGAGTATGCTTGCCAAACGTACAGCTAAAAATCACAACCCTTGGTTAAAAGAATGCGGAGTGAAGAGAACATTGTTCACTGTACATCCTCTGTTAACCCTCTGTGTCGTCGTCACCGCGCTGAGGTACACCACAACAGCAACCATCCATAGGCTAGCCAGCTATGTACATCCTCGGTTAACCCTTAGTGTCGTCGTCACCGCCCTGAGGTACACCAAAACAGCAACCATACATAGGCTGGCCAGCCATGTACATCCTCGTGTAACCCACAGTGTCGTCATCACCGCGCTGAATTACACCACAACAGCAACAGCCCATTGGCTGGTTAAGCCTACATGTCCGACAAAACTAGATCCTACGGCACACGAGTGAGCTCAAAATCCGACCTCCACAATTTGTACGGAACGGAAAAAGACCAAATGTCCACAACCAAAGACCCCACTCGCCCGAGTGTTGGGACCAAACTGATAACGCTATGCCTGACGCAGGATGTAAAATTCTGTCGGGCTTAGGCTCGTCAAAGAAATCTAACGTGCGAAGAAAAAAGAATGTGCCTATTCGTGTGGTCACAAAAGTCCAAAATCCACAGTCTGCTCCCCGCTGACTTCCAGAGGGCGCAGCTTTTGTCGAGCGGGAAGCCTGATACGGTTGTGAGGTTAAGCAGGCATGTGCAGGACGTGACGATTCCTTGGGTGAGCCCAGAACCAGAGCGCCATGTGCCGGCTCTGCATACATGGAAGCCTCCTTGGATGGCGGGGAATGCCCATGATCTGCCCCTGCCTTCCCTTGAGGGCTAACTGTTCCACGGGGGGCTGCCCCAAAGGGGTACTCCGGGGGCAATACCTGTGGAGAAGGAGACAAAGTGGACTCCACACAAATCAGGCAACGTCTTGACCCACACGAAACAATGGCCACAGTCAACCTAGAAATAGGCCTGACGCCTTCCTTCGAAGTCGGAGTACAGCTGCCCATGAGGCAGGGAACATTAAAACGGTTGTACACGCAAAAATCAGGTCCGGGTGAAAGCCAAAAGTCCAAGCGGACGATTAACCGTGACCTTCCGCAGGAATTCACAGCCGGTGAACGAAAAAAAAAAAAACAATTCTTCTCAGAAACATCAATCCGCCACGTCTTTGCGATGGTACCAGGCTTTCAGTGAAAAAGCTGATGCCCAGTATCATCGAAGGTACATTTTTTAATGGGAAATTTAAGGGCGAGAATATACTATTGCCACGCATCCTAATGATTCCAACAGGCATGCCATTTGAATTCAGACGCTTGCAGTTTCCGGTGCGACTCGCCTTTGCAATGACCATAAACAAATCACAGGGACAATCGCTACAAGTGTGTGGACTACATTTGGAACATCCATGCTTTTCACATGGACAGCTATATGTGGCCTGTTCACGCGTCGGAAAACCGTCTGATTTATTTGTGTACGCGCCAAACGGAAGAACAAAGAACATTGTTTACCCGAAAGCACTTCTGTAAACAAAATTACAATGTCATTTTAAATTACCTGTTTTTTCCTAAAGAAATGAAATCAGCACAATGATCCAATATAATTACATTTTGTTAAAGCGATTTTCCTTTCAATTCAATTTTTATTGTAGCAACGCGTGCAGGGTTGTTTACAGCAATAGCAAATGTGTTCATTTCGTAATTATGGTGTATTTTTCCTGTTTTCATTGCTTTTCACTAGTGTAATTTTTCTAACTACTTCGATGAGGGAGAAAGTAGTAGGTGAACTGGGGGATGGGTGGTTAAAATAAACTGTTTACTGAGATAGATTTAAGTTACAGTAACTGCCTTACCCACTCAAAGTTTTATTAGCTGTGGTTTAGCTGTTGCACTGTACATCGCTGGCGTGAAGCGAAGACAGATTTCTATGTTCTCTATTTTCTATTTAGCCAAAACTATGCCACAGCAACGCGTGGCCGGGTACAGCTAGTATCATATAAAAACAGAATGTCTATGTATGGTTAGCGGCACTTCGCCTCATTGTATGGTTTCAGGGAGGAAGGGCCTGACCAACTTCCAAAAACTTGTAGCACAGTTGTCTTCTGTATGCTGATGTCACAGCCAGGTTCGACTTTAGTTTGCTACAGGAAGAGTCAGATGAAAGAGAATAGACGAGGAGAAAGATGGTCGTGTCGATAGTGGTGATGATATTCATATCTTGCTTGCTGCATGCTTCTAACGTCACTGATGCTTGGGAAATAAAATGTCTTGAATGCTTTTCTTTTCTGCACTGTCTTTATTGTGATACCTAAGTAATGTCACAAATAACACTGATGATATTCTAAATGGCACTGTGTTCGCCATTTTTACATACTCGTAGGTCGCGTTGTGTTCTTTATCACTAGTTATTTTGTTAACTGGTTCTAGTGTCTGTAACTGCTACCTGGCTTCTAGTGCTGTCTGGTACTAACAGCTTGACCGTCTACTCTAACATCTTAGTAATGCTGCTACCAAATGTGGCTCTGTTAACCATGGATCTATGTATCTCGTATCGTGTTCATGTCTCCTCTCTTGTGTCTGTCTTCGAGGCTCAACATGACTGGTTCCTCTGCATCTTAAGTCTCAACGATTGAATAATGAAGATTCTCATCCTTGAGGGTAAATATTACTAGTCCCTCCTCTTCTGAGTCTTGCATACTGAAGGTTGAAGATTCTTCCTAACATGTGAGGTTCCATGTTACTAGTCCCTCCTCTTCTGAGTCTTGTAGACTGAATGTTGAAGATTCTTCCTAACATGTGAGGTTTCATGTTACTAGTCCCTCCTCTGCTGAGTCTTGTAGACTGAAGGTTGAAGATTCTTCCTAACATGTGAGGTTTCATGTTACTAGTCCCTCCTCTTCTGAGTCTTGTAGACTGAAGGTTGAAGATTCTTCCTAACATGTGAGGTTTCATGTTACTAGTCCCTCCTCTTCCAAGTCTTGATGACTGAAGGTTGAAGATTCTTCCTAACATGTGAGGTTTCATGTTACTAGTCCCTCCTCTTCTGAGTCTTGCAGACTGAAGGTTGAAGATTCTTCCTAACATGTGAGGTTCCATGTTACTAGTCCCTCCTCTTCTGAGTCTTGTAGACTGAAGGTTGAAGATTCTTCCTAACATGTGAGGTTTCATGTTACTAGTCCCTCCTCTTCTGAGTCTTGTAGACTGAAGGTTGAAGATTCTTCCTAACATGTGAGGTTTCATGTTACTAGTCCCTCCTCTTCCAAGTCTTGATGACTGAAGGTTGAAGATTCTTCCTAACATGTGAGGTTTCATGTTACTAGTCCCTCCTCTTCCAAGTCTTGATGACTGAAGGTTGAAGATTCTTCCTAACATGTGAAGTTCCATGTTACTAGTTCCTCCTCTTCCAAGTCTTGATGACTGAAGGTTGAAGATTCTTCCTAACATGTGAAGTTCCATGTTACTAGTTCCTCCTCTTCCAAGTTTTGATGACTGAAGGTTCTTTTAAGTAATTTCTTACCCGCTATTTATACTGAGATGCTGGAATATATATTTGTGTTTTCTACTCACTAATTGCTTCTAGAATATTCTTGTATGCTAAAACTTGTTTACTATGTGCGTTCTCACGTGGTATTTTCTAATTGCATCTCTACTGCATCAGATATTCTACACCAGAACATTTTAATTGCATTGACAGGTGTAATTCTATGGATTTCTAGAAAAGGTACTACTGCGTTTTCTTTGTTAGGGCAAATTTAAAAACATTACCTCAGATACTAATTATAGATTATTTATTTAAAAACATTACCTCAGATACTAATTATAGATTATTTATTTAAAAACATTACCTCAGATACTAATTATAGATTATTTATTTAAAAACATTACCTCAGATACTAATTATAGATTATTCATTTAAAAACATTACCTCAGATACTAATTATAGATTATTTATTTAAAAACATTACCTCAGATACTAATTATAGATTATTTATTTAAAAACATTACCTCAGATACTAATTATAGATTATTCATTTAAAAACATTACCTCAGATACTAATTATAGATTATTCATTTAAAAACATTACCTCAGATACTAATTATAGATTATTCATTTGCAAAAAATCTCTCTGCTAATAAACTCATGATGGTTCTAGAAAGGAATGTCAAGCTTGCCAAGACTTGTTGATTATTCTAATTATGCACAATATCTTAACTCCTGACAAACAAGTGATGACATCTCCCTGTTACACTGTGGAAAGGGGTGGGGGTTCAGGGTGAAAGACCCCCCCCCCCTCCCCTCCCCCCAAGGCCGTAGCCACTATGTCTGCTAACAAGGAAATGCCTAACTAAACTAGGGACTGTTAAAACACTGGCTCTCTTAAACAAATCAGCTCAGAAAATGGTACTAGTTATCAATCAAGATAAGACAGAATACATGATAATAACTCGACAGGGAAAGGATTTAAACTCCGGCCACACACAAATCGATAATATGAAAATCAAACGAAAGAAAACATTTAAGTACTTGGGTGCAAACTTCAACTGCTCCAACATGCTGAAAGAAGAAAAACAATTCAGAATACAATCTCGAAATAAAGTATACTATGCCCTTCAATATCTGCTAAAGTCAAAGTGTCTGTCTCGCAACATCAAAACCAAAATATTTTTTTTAAAAGTTGGCTCTGAAACTTGGAGCACAATTAAAAGAGATCAAGCCTTTTTACAGGTTTTCGAAAACAGAGTTTTACGACGAATGTTTGGACCCACCAAAGATTCAGACAGCGGGGAATGGACAGTGAGAAGCAGCAATGAAATTCATAATCTGTTTAAATCACCACTGATCACTGGCATCATGAGAGCTAATAGTCTGAAATGGCTAGGACATATTGAAAGGATGTCAGGTCACAGAGAAGTTAAAACTGTATACAAGATAGATGGAGACCACGAAGACGATGGAGAGATAATGTCCAGAGCGACCTGCAAACACTTAGTGTCGCCAACTGGAAAGGGAAGGCCAACCAGAGAGATGAATGGAGGCAATTGATATCTGCAGCAATAAACCTCAAGGGCTCAGAATGCTGAAGAAGAAGAAGAATACATGAAACGGTATCCAAATTCGGTACAGCTGTGTGGCTTAATGGTTGGTGAAATCACTTCGCAATTAAACCCTCGATGCACCAGGGTTCTGTTTCTGTGGCCAGTGATTAGGAGAAAAACTGTTTTTGTGGTTTATAGACAATGGTAAAAGAGGAGCACAAAGAAAACCCCATCAAGTAATAATCCCCAAAACAGTAGTGGCTGTACTGCAGACGACCTCCATTTTAGAGACAGCAAAATATTTCTGTTCACAAACATTTGTTGTGTTTCTTCCTTCGCCACCAGCTTATCTATCTATGAAAAATATCTCTGGTGTCCCTGTCTGCAGAAGGTTGAAGAACACTGTTCTAGAGGATTTAAAAGCTGTAATGAAACATTCTGTGATGCTTTTTAAGGATTGTATTACGAACAAAGCCTTTGTTACAAATATGACATTTGTAAGGCTTCACTTTGATATGGCTTGCTGTATGCTCCTTCATAAATTGCAAAGAAGAGCATCGAAAACCACACAGCTCACACTGGTAAGGTCTTTCACCTAAATAAGTTCTTATATGACTCCTCAAGTTAGGCCAGGCAGAAAAGCATAAACCACAATCCTCACATTTATACGGTTTCTCTCCTGTATGTTTTCTCATGTGGATCTTGAGAGTATGAGGTCGCGTATAGTTGACTCCACAAATGTTGCACTTATGTGCTTGTTCACCTGTGTGCTCTCGTTTATGTATTTTTAAACTCTCCCCACGTGTAAAGCTCACACCACATACACCACACACGTATGGCCTTTCACCTGTGTGATGTCGTTTATGTAACCTTAATTTGTGACAAGTGGTAAAATGTTTATTGCAGAAATCACATTTGTATGGTTTGACTCCAGTGTGCCTTCTCTGATGCACTATCAATGTATTTCTGTGACTAAAGCTTGAACCACATACATCACACATACAAGGTTTCTCGTCCGAGTGACTTCTGCGATGAGATTTCATTGTATACTCTCTAGAAAAACTGACCCCACAGATATCACATTTGTATGGTTTCTCTGTAGAGTGGATGATCATATGTTTCCGCAAGTAGGACTTGAGAAAAAACGCATATCCACAAATATCACATTTGTATGGGTTTTCTCCTGTATGCTTTCTTTTGTGGTACATCAAATATGGCTTTAAGATAAAGCTAGCCCCACATATGTCACACACGTATGGTTTCTCACCTGTATGCCTTCTCTTATGCCCCTCTAAACTGGCTTTAGAAGCTACACAAACACCACAAATATCACATGTGTACGGGTTCTGCCCTATATGTTTTTTTTGGTGTTCCGCCAAGTTATTTTTGTAAAAATAACTTATACCACAAACATCACACTTAAATGGCTTCCCTGCTGTATGCTTTTGTTTGTGCAGCTTCAGTTTATGTTTGGTGCAGCAGGCAAAACCACAAGCATCACATCTATACGGCTTGTCTTGAGAATGTATCATCTGATGATTTGTCTTCCCAGAGTGAGTAGAAAACAGTTTACCACAAATGTCACATTTGAACTGCTTTACTCCTGTGTGTCTCCTTTTGTGATCTTGTAAAACCCACATATGAGAAAATGCTTTCCCACAAAGATCACAGCTAAAAGGTCTCTCCCCTGTGTGTGTTCGTTGGTGGCGCTTTAGAGAATGTTTATTTTTCAAATTTTTGCCACAAATACTGCATGTGCAAGTTTCCGGAGCCGCACATTCTCTTGTATGTGTATTTTTTTCCCTTAAGTGAGCTTTAATGTGAGCTCTTACTCCACAGATGTGAGCCAATCTGAAGCCACAGTCATCACACCTGTACATTTTATCTTCATCCTTGTGTATCTGTTGTAATGCTGCTCTGTTTGAACTTGGGTTCTTCAATGCGTGCAATTTTTCTGACTGAGAACAAGGCACATATTGTGGTAACCTCATAGCATTTATGACTGCTGTCACATTGTGACTTGTCTCAGTGACTGCAGACATGACATCTTCAACCATCACTCTGCAGTTCTTTAGCCTCCATGGCTTTCTAGTTCTGTTCTCTTCCTGTTCTGGAAACCTCACTTCAGTTGACAGTTCTTGTTTGATTTCAATGTTCACAATGGCATTTCCTCTCTGCATAGAACAACTTTCTGAATGAACACAGTCCTCTGCAGAAATGTTGTTTTCTTTTGTCCTTTCCATCATGTTATGCTGGAATCTGATAAACTGGTATGATAGTTACTGGGACATATCTGAAACAGTACAGAACAAATAAAATTACAACGAAAATAAATTTAAAATGTAATACTATCATCAATAATAACTGAACATATCTGAACCCACAACTGAACATATCTGAACCCACAACTGAACATATCTGAACCCACAACTGAACATATCTGAACCCACAACTGAACATATCTGAACCCACAACTGAACATATCTGAACCCACAACTGAACATATCTGAACCCACATTTTAGGGCTGAAAAATGTTAGTAAAAAATACTGATGTAGATAAAGTGAGAAGATTCAACTTATCATTACAACAGCTCATACAACACACACATAGTTGCAAAATTATTTCAATAAATTATGCCAAAAGTACTGAAATCAGTTTTCAGTTTTGGATAGATCCTAAATTCGTGAGTGATCATAGCGATATTTTAGATGTCTTCCTGTTTTAAAAAAAAAATGTAAATTAGGCATTTAATAGTGGTGTGGGTGGAATGGCTGGTGTGTCTTTAATGTTGCCAATCCATGATTTCTACAGAAGTCCTCTTGCTCTTGTAGCTGATCTTCTGAGATTTAGTGCTTGTGACGGTATTTGATCTTGCTGCATTCTAATGAGATGGCCAAACCACTTTATCTGCTGTTTCTTGATGAATCTAGTACAAACTGTCGTTCTTACAATTTGCCTGGCAGTTTCATTATTCACTGGAAAGAAAATGCTTCCACTTATCAAGACTTCTACTTATTCAGACAACACACACAAGAGAGAATGTACACTAAAACCAAACAGTAGCATTGAGTAAAACAATTATACCAGTTAGGAAACACCACAATGTAACAAATAAATAGCAATACAATTTAAGAAATGTTGAAATATTTCATTATTCTAGAAGGTACAATATTAAAACCATATGAAAATTCAGACATTAATGAAAGAAAAAGTCTGTGATTTTGCTTTGCCTTTTGGACTGTACAAAATGTCTTTCCACGGCATGTGCAAATGCAACAAAAGGTGAGATGACATCATCTGAACACCCAGTCTGTATCATGTAGATGTTAATTGTGTCCATGTGTGCCAAAACATCTGACTGTGATACAGGTTGTACTTGCAGCCCATGTGTGCCAAAACATCTAACTGTGATACAGGTTGTACTTGCAGCCCATGTGTGCCAAAACATCTGACTGTGATACAGGTTGTACTTGCAGCCCATGTGTGCCAAAACATCTAACTGTGATACAGGTTGTACTTGCAGCCCATGTGTGCCAAAACATCTAACTGTGATACAGGTTGTACTTGCAGCCCATGTGTGCCAAAACATCTAACTGTGATACAGGTTGTACTTGCAGCCCATGTGTGCCAAAACATCTGACTGTGATACAGGTTGTACTTGCAGCCCATGTGTGCCAAAACATCTGACTGTGATACAGGTTGTACTTGCAGCCCATGTGTGCCAAAACATCTGACTGTGATACAGGTTGTACTTGCAGCCCACAGTAATCCTCATCATCAGAGTCCGGGCTCAAATGGTCTGTTGGTTGAGTGGTTGGCATACATAGCCCTAGAATATCCCTGCTTGAAAGAGTGGCACTGGTAAAAACATCATCATCAATGTTCACATACTCCTCTGGTTCAATGTTCAGCCCTTGATACAACGTGGCAAGTGATGGCTCCACTAAAGTATCAGTAACATTACTCTCATTGCGCGTTGATGGTTTCAGAATTCTTATTTACTGGCAAATCTAACGCAGGTAAGAAGCCAGCTTGTCTAAAGCAGTTTGCAATAGTTTCAGGCAAAACTCTGTCCCATGAAGATGTTAACATTAAAATAGCATCAAGAAGGGTTATTTTGAAATCATTTGATCAGAAGGCAGCATCCATATGACATACAAGTTTTGACAACATTGTAGATCTATAATGGACTTGAAGGTTTTGAATGATACCTTGATCACAAGGCTGAAGTGTTGATGTGGCATTGGGCGGCAGCAACAGAAGTTCTGTTGCTTGCAGATTGCCAGTTCTTCTGTGGGCTGACCAAATGTCAATGATTAAAAGAAATTTTTTTTTTTACGCATCATTGAAGAATCAAATTCTTGTAGCCACTCAGTGAACAATTCTGATGTCATCCATGCCTTTGAATTAGCTCTGTAATTACCACACAATTTTGTCATACCTTTGAAACAACAAGGATTTTTATATTCCCCAATCACGAATAAAGGCCATTTTTCATTACCATCCATATTGTAACACACAACAACTGCTATTCTTTCTTTGGATTTTTCTCACCATGACACTTCATTTTTGAAGGAAAATGTTTTATCAGGTAACAATCTCCAAAATAAGCCAGTTTCATCGACATTCAATACTTACACAGAATTATATTTAGCCAAAACAGGCTTAAGCACATCTTCTGTGCAAGAATTAGTCGTTGCTTTATCAGCAGATTGTTTCCCTCCCCACACACTCTTGTGTATAGTACAATGGCGTTTTTTGAAATGATCGAACCAGCCAGCACTACATTTCCTGTCTGTCTGATCCGCAAGACTTGCTGATTTTTCTCCTTTTGCCTTAATTAATGGCCGCCCATTCATGGCTACATTTGCCGATCTGAGCTCAGTGAACCATTTTAAAAAGGCAGGATCAACAAAATTGCATGTCGCTGTTCTAGATCACTTGTTGTAACTGTTAATTTTACACTTGAAAAACAATGTTCTGTAGCATTATTTATGCTTTAAAATGCCAGAAAGCGTCGAACTTAGAATACCATATTCCCTAGCAAAATCGACTTTCTTTCTTCCCACTATGTTCAATCTCTTCCAACAGTTCAATCTTTCTTTTTAAAGTTAAAGTATTGAGCTTTCGAGCGCCAGCCGCCATTGTTTAATATTGTATGTAGCGAGATATCATAGCTGTGAGATTTCACGTTATTTCCCCGGCTGACTAAAGAAAATTTTTTCTTCTTCTTCTTCTTCACTTCCTCTTTTACCGCTGTGGGTGTCGAGGGAGATATAAGGTTCTGTTTCTAGCTCTTCTGGCCGCCTCGACCTTAGGCACATCGTGCTGTTGTAGAGTTTCTCTGATGTGATCCTTCCATCTTGTTCTTGGTCTACCTCTTGCTCTACGTCCTTCTTCTCTTTCCATGTATGCTTTGTATGGTATGGTGTCACAATTTTTTTATGAAATAAATTTTTCTTACACAGTGATAATGAAAACTTCGACTTAAACAGAGACGTGTATATAGTCCGAATTTATTTTTTCGATTCAACTTATGCAAATATTCGAGTTAACCGAATTCGACTTATCAGGATATTAAATACTAAGACAAAGAATGAAAATTGCCAGGACTAAGCTGGTCATGTTGACTTAACCAAAATTTGACTTATCCGAGTTTGACTTGAGTGGACTCAACTGTATGAGCTTTAGATAGTGCCCATGTTTGGCACTGGTAGCTTAATGTTGGAAAGAATAGACTGTTTATAATCTGTCTCTCTGCACACATAGTTATGCTTGGATGTCTTAATAATGGTGTGAATTGGTATATAAGTGCACTTGCTTTCCAACATCTGGTTTCTTTTTCTCTGTCAATTCTACTATCTTCCATGATCATACTTCTAGATATTTCAACTCCCTAACTTGATTCAGACCAGAACTATTTAGCTTATGTGTAGTGGGCCAGGGGTTCTACTAACTTGCATTGTTTTGACTGAAGCCATTTTTTATATGCCTCCTTCTTTCTTGATACGCCGTCTTTAACTTCGTTGTTCCACAAAATAGTTCTCAAATGTTCTACACCACCTACCTTTGTGACTCCTCATTTGGTTTCAAGTGTGCTGAGCATAGCCGTCCTACAACATGTCCACTCTGAATCAATGTCTGAATATTTGCCTGGAAGGTTATTTAGTAGCTCTATCATTTCTTGTTTAATCTCATCTTCAACTAATTTATCCTGCATTTGATGACCAATGTTTGTTACAAGAAGAAAAACAAAAACTACAACAACATGTTGATACATTGCTCACTAACTGTACAAAATTTGACATGAAAATGAACACCTCAAAAACTGAAGTAATGACCATAGGAAAGAAACACAGTAATGTAAACATAAAGATCAATGACATACAATTAGAACAAGTTCAAGAATTCAAGTACTTAGGATGCATATTAAGATGGAAGACTCGATAAAGAGATACAGGCTAGAGTTCAAAAAGCCAATGCAGTCAACTACCAACTGGCCCCACTTCTTCCTCATCCAAAGATCTCGTTTCCAGCCAAACAACGGATGATCAACAGCATTTTCATCCCTACGTTATGTTATCAGTGCCAAACGTGGACAATGAACAAATCACATATGCAAAAAGTAACTACGTGTGAAATGCGATGTCTCCGAAGAGTCACCAACAATACACGAAGAGACAGAGTCACAAACGTCAGCATTAGAGACAAAGTTGGAACAAGAGCATGCATGGAACATATTGAAAGACAGAGAATGAAGTGGTTTGGCCATTTAGTAAGAATGCAACCGGATCAGATTGCCTATAAGGCCTTTTACAGTAGAACATCGGGAAGAAAGGCCAGAGGAAGACTCAGGAAAAAATGGATAGATGGAGTAGCTGAATACGGCCAGAAGATCCAGAAAACTGTCACTCAAATCACGCGAGAGGCACAAAACAAATATTTTAAACTACGACACTGGGCTGCAACCCGGTAAAAGTGAAGAAGACAATAGAAATAGATAGATCCTGCATTTACTTGTACATAAGCATTGCAAATTTCACAAGGACTGGCTTACAGAAAGTGTTACAAAACATTTTAGCAGCATCACTGTTTTTGCTTCATATCCAACAAGTCTGCACCAGATGGACGTTTGACCGGCTTCTACTTTATAATTAATAAATAATGACATGCTAGTAATGTAGTGTCAGGCATTACAAATTTCACTCACAAACAAACAGAAGCTAATCCACAGATGTTCACAGTGATAATGTATATCCATTTTTAAATACAATCAGTGATTGTAATGCTGACGAAAGATAGATGCTATATATGCTAAGTTGCATCCCAGCAAAACGAATGGTGAAAATGACTAATTTTGTTGCATTTCATGACAATGACAATTTTGTTGTTTAACCCTCTTAGCACGGACGGGCCGATGTCTAGCCAAAAACACGGAACGGCCGATGATCGGCCCGATCGTGTTTCGCCTCGAACCGCTAAGAAATCTCCTACTTTGAAACACTGAAAGTGATTCATTTATATTAACTGCGGTATCAGCTTTACACATGGCGACTTTCGAGTGTTTGGCATCGAAGTGAAAATTGTTGTTGAATTTTTTAGATAGTGACCTGAACCGCTAAAAGTATGTCTGACTCGTATGTTTCTGCCCCTAAACTTGATGTTGATAAAACATTTGAATCAAGTGATGACACTAATTCTGTTGATACTGATGCAGGATTTAGTGTTAGTAGTAATAGTTGGAATCAGATGGGGACGCTGTTGTGTTCAGACCACAGCCCAACCATGGCTCAGGGTATATCCACCCGAAGGTGTTGACACTCCGGCACATCCATTTCTAGTGCTGACTGATGGTGAAAAACACATGTCACCTAAAGATATTATTGCTGTTTCACATATATATACCTGTTTTTGACTATTGAATTGCTTACAACATTTGTAAAAAGGCCAAAGATCAATAAAAAGATTTCAAAAAAAAAAAATTTTTGTTTTTAGTTTTATGTTTCAAGCATTGAAGTTGAAAATTCAAATTCATATTTTTTATTTTTAGATATGCAAATGAGATAATTTGCATATACATCAATTAATTTTAACGATATTGTGAAAATCATGAACTTCAATCTATATCCTTCAAATAGATATATTATTTCATGGGGGTCAGAATAACAGAAATCTGTCAAAAAAAATTAAATAAAGTAATAACCAAATTCACTGAAAAAATGCTCCGTGTTTTTGGCTAGACCTCTGAAAAACTTCCCGTGCTAAAAGGGTTAATGAACCCCTTAGCGACTATAAAATAATTAGTAACTAGAATTTGCTCACCATATAAATGTGATTGAATCACATCTTTCGTCAGCTGGTAGTATTTTATTAAGTATAATATAATAATTTGTCTACGGTGGTTTTGTTTCAGCCACTGAAATGTTAAAACCTCCCCTTAGAACTGACTGACAGGCTTCAGTGAGGTATGGCTGGATTAGATATTTTGATCTTTATCCAGCTGTTATGGTTTCATAAGTAAAAACGTAGTAATAAATTTTAAAAAAAATTAAAAAAATTAACTTCATTTTTAATAGTACTTTGATATTAATAATAAAGAAAGGTATTCACACAGCTCACATTTAATTTATCTAGACTCTCATATAACAACTTACAATTCACCAATAATTCACTCTGTAATTTGCAGACCACAATCAGGAAAAAGACCGATTACCAGACTCCAACTTACTAAAATTGAAATCCATGAGGATCTTTCCTGTCCGTCGACTGCTAGACTACCTCACACCTGCAGTGTTGCCACTTTTCTTTGACAAAAAATATCCAAAACGGTGTCAAAAATATCTAAAAAGATCTAAATCTGCGTGGAAAAGATCTAGAAAAAATATCCAAATTGAAAAAGTCAAAAATTACATAGCTTTTGTTATGACTTACCCTACATAATCATGTCCTCACCTTCACTGATGTCTGCCTCACAACATCTAGATTTTCAGGAAGTCTTTGCTTCAATAATGAGATAAGGAAATCTTGACAGCGTTTTCTTAAGTTGTTCTCTTCATTCTCTGTTAACAGTCCTTTCGTTTTTAAATCATCAATTTTTGATTCGATTTAATATCCAAGGTGTGGCTTAGGAGCCAAATAGCTCTCTATAGTGCAAGTGAGCAAATCAGCTTCAGAAGTTGGCAACACCAGTCTTTTACCGAGTGCAATAGCAAGGTGAGATCGTCAAGTAATGTAGCTTTATCAACAAGTTTAGATTCGAACAGTTTATTAACTTTATGCACTTCAATTAGAATAAGTTATAAAAAGAGAATGAATGGCAAATTCTTTTCATCACTGTACATTCCATATAGTATTTCAGCTGTGTAGCACTTTTCACTTTGTCTTGTTATTTCAAAGTATGTCTTCAACTTCAGCCATTGCTTCATAATTCTTTCAACAGCTGGTTAAATTGAAAACCATCTAGTTTTGCAATCTGACAGAATTTTCTGTGGCGTGGAACCATCATTCAAGGCTGTATATAATGTATTGTATTGCTGTTGTCTGAGGATACAGTTGAAACAAAGTTAGTATGATTTACGCGCGTTTTTATTATTCAGTACCGGGGCTGCCAGATATTTGAGCGTTGACGCCAGTGAGAGTTCAAAGTTTAGGTAATCATAATTGTCACAATGTACGTGCCAGACCAAAACAAAAATATTGTAGTAAATATTTTACACAGTAATTATTAAATTGGCAATGAAAGAAAAAAAATCTAAAAAATATCTTAACTCCATATGAAAAGCTATAGAAAAATATTTACGATCTAAACGTCAAAAAACAGTATCTAAATGCAATGAAAAAGATTTAAATTTGGAAATAAAAGATCCAAAGTGGCAACACTGAGTCTACCTCACACCTGCAGCCAGTGTTGCCACTTTTCTTTGGCAAAAAAATAATCCAGAACGGAGTCAGAAAATATCTAAACACATCTAAAATGCGTGGAAAACATGTAGAAAAAACATCCAAATGGAAATAGTCACAAATTATAAAGCTATTGATGTGTTTTACCATATAGAATCATGACCTCATCTTCACTGTTGCCTGCCTCACAAGATCAACAGGATAAACTTAACTTGGATGATGAAGTTGAAGCTTCAGATCCAAAATTACTCTGGTATGCTTAAGCTGTTCCAGTTTCTTGTAATACATAGTCAGGGAGCTGATAAGTGGAACTGCATTTTCCTACTCTCATCAGGCCTAATTTTATTGTCAAAATAGCATTTGAGAGGTCAAATTTCATCCTGTATCTTAGGTTAGATTTTATATAATTCATAGCACTAAAAACTCTTTCTACGTCAGCATTTGAGTGGGTTAGTATCATGGCAGACATGGCACTTTAAAGAGCTTACAGAATAGACTGTTTGATGAGGCATCTTTAAATTGTCTCACTTTATTCCAAAACGCTTCAGTTTCTGTTTTGTTTGTCCATTCAACTAAGTTTATTTCCGTGACACTCTTATCGGTGGCCCCTAAAAATTTCATAACATTACAATATTTAGGTATGTCCTCTACTGGCTGAAGTATGTTACTCACAGAAAAGAGTAAAATATTTTTAATACATCTAGATTTTTAGGAAGTCTCTGCTTTAAAAAATAAGATAAGACAGCTTTTTCTTAAGTTGTTTTTTCCATTGTCTGTTAACAGTCCTTTTGTCTTTTAATTTATCAATTTTTGATTTGATTTGATATTCAAAGTGTGGCTTAGGAGCCAAATAGCTCCCTATAGTGCAAGTAAGCAAATCAGCTTTAGAAGTTGGCAACACCAGTCTTTTACTTTTACCAACTGAGTTAAATAGCAAAGTGAGATCGTCAAGTAATTTAACTTTATCAACATGTTTAGATTCAAACAGTTTATTAACTTTTTGCACTTCTAATAGAATAGGTTGTGAAAAGAGAAGAAATGCCAATTTTTTTTTCATCACTGTACATTCCATATAGTATTTTAGCTGTGTAGCACTTTTCACTGTCTTGTTATTTCAAAGTGTGTCTTCAACTCCAACTATTGGTTCACAATTCTTTTAACAGCTGGTTGAATTGATAACCATCTAGTTTTGCAATCTGGTAGAAGTTTCAGTGGTGTGGAACCATCATTCAAGGCTGTATATAACGTATTGAATTGCTGTTGTTTGACAAATGATTTGGAAAACCAATTAGGGTAGGTGTTTCAGCAATAAGGTATTCTAAATTCCTTGGTAAACATTCAGATGAAGCATGTGATAATGCTAGCTGCAATAAACGACACATACATTTTATAAGTATTAACGATGGGATAGCTTCCTTCAACTTGGCACAAACGCCATTGTTTAAACCAACCATTACCGAGGCGTTATCGGTACCAATTACAGCTAAATTCTTCAAGTCTAACTGTTTGCTGATTAAAAGTTTCTTCAGTTTCTGAACTATACTTTCTGCATCACATTTTTCCAATTGAACTAGTCCAAGATACATAGAGACTACTTTGTCTGTATTGTTGCTGTAATATATAATACACACACCAAGCACTTTCAGTACATAAATATCATTTGATTCGTCCATTAATAAACTATATTTATTTGTAGAAATATCACTGATCAAATCTTTTTCAAAGTTATAAAATGAAGTATTTCTTATAATATCTGTACACTTGCTGCGATGCACTTTCACATCATCCATAACTTTACTGTCAGAAACAGTGTTTTTAAACAAATCAATCAAATGGTCACAGTTTGAAATTGTACAATGACAACTTAAAAACATTGCGACCGATCTTCAACTTTTGATGATTCATTTATCAGTGTAGTTCTGAAAACAGATAACAGCGGTGTAATCCCTTTGAATGGAACTGCAATCTTTTGCTTTTTAGTCTCTGCATGGCTCTTTGAGTTTTGTATTTTCGCTTTCATTTCACACTACATTTCATTACAACGAGCCTTGGTCATATCCCCAGGAACTGCCATCACCTAGTCTTTAATTTTGTCATCATGCAACCACTCTTTCCAACATTTTTGGTCAAACTTTACTTCTGGTATGTTGAAAGGTTTTTTTAAAGTGAAAGCCACATATAAAGGTGAGCATTTATTTTTTTTTTTAAATCACATGTAAAAGAAACACAGTCAGCACAGTGAGGATACAGTTGAAACAAAGTTAGTATGATGTATGCGCGCTTTTAATCAGTACCAGGGCTGCCAGATATTTGAGCGTTGACGCCAGTGAGAGTTCACAGTTTAAGTAATCATAAATGTCACAATGTACGTGCCAGACCAAAACAAAAATATTGTAGTAAATATTTGACACAGTAATTATTAAACTGACACTTAAAGAAAAAATCTATAAAATATCTACCTCCAAATGAAAAACATCTACGAAAACCTCTACCATCTAAACGTCAAAAATACCATCTAAATATAAGGAAAAAACATCTAAATTTGGATGTAAAACATCTAAAGTGGCAACACTGCCTCCAGCTTTGGGATGTTTATTTGGACAATAATTCTGTAACTAGAAACTCTTTAAATAAGGGGTTAGGTTTGAACATGGGATCAACATCATGGCACAAGGGTAGTAACCAATAACTTCCAACTCGAGCCTGAGTCTGAAGAACCTCAACGCAGTGCACGAACTCCGTAGCACCAGCGAGGATCCTGAAAAACTTTAGGTAGATTTTTAACTCTAAATTTTGTCGGGGCAGCGCCGTTATGCTACTCTTTTTGATTTTCAACTGCCAAGGGATTTTTTTTACGTGCGCAACAATACACGCGGGCATCCGATCTTACTACACAGAGACCAGGGAGAATTACCAGAATTACTGTAAAATATCTCAACCTTCACTGGGGCCTAAACACGAGAAGTCCAGCCCTCGAGGCGGACGCCATACATCGAGACGACTCAGCCTCCAACTCTCTCTCTCTCTCTCTCTCTCTCTCTCTCTCTCTCTTTGAGTAATGAGAAGTTTTTTGTCAGTACCCCGGACACGTCCATAGCTGATCAGATTCTTCTTTCAAGATGAACATCAGCATACCGCAGTTAATAGTGTCACTCGGTTGTTGACAAGACTTCTGGTACGTCCGGTGGGCCTCTTATGCCTGGCCGTGCAGATCTATACTCCTCAATATGTGTACCCATATATATATATATATATATATATATATATATATATATATATATATATATACGTGTATGTTTGTAACATTTAAGTATGTATATATATGTGTGTGTATGTATGTATGTATAGTAATTGCCCTGCTGCACTGTATTAATGTAACCGTATCATCAGGCCACTATCAGTTTATTCGCCCCAGCATTCCACAAATCTTTCTTTAGCACGGGAGTTCTGATAACATAAACACCAATCGTGTCGTCTAACCTCAAAAATCTTCTCTGGGCGACATACACAACTTAACACAACTAGTGTGTGAATAACATCCGTTTGGCGCCAGCTTCTTAATTTTCTGTGTTCTTTATTTTTAATCTAGGAAGGTTAGCTGAATAAATAATTAGTAAGATTTGGGTTGAGTTGAAATAGTTGCTTATGTGCGTTTCTACAGACAGGACGTTGCAGAACCAGCCCCAGCTTTTATGTGTGTCTGAGACTGTTCACCGTCCGTGCTAGTGCTAGTTACAATGAAATGTAGTAGTTCAGTTTGGCCTAGCTGCCTGAGTGGCAAATAACAACATGGATAGTGAATCTTCTTCTTTATGTTCACCGGCCGTAAACTTTGACAGAAAGTTCTGGTTTTTCGCCCACTTATAGACTTTGGTCTATTTCCAGGATCTGAGTGTTTCTAGGAGTACTTTATGACGCTTGGTTCTTTGACTTTGTTGTACTAGTTAGTACTAGTTTGAAGGCATGCTTGTTATTTAATATTTATAGACGCAGTAAGTCTATTATTACTTACTATAATTACTATTCTTGTTTTCCCCACAGCGAGGCCCCTAAACCCACATAGGAAGAAATTAAATGAAGCTATTTTTTAAACCAGTAATCTATTATAGTCTGTGGTCACTTAATAGTGGATACAAATCTGGATAATGATAATGAATGCAGTGAGGTAGTCTAGACACATGACAGAACCATTTCTTCTGTGTTCACCAGGGAATTCTACTTTGTGCTGGACCTAAGTTTTGCATGTATATCCGTTTTACTGGCTTATTTCATTTGATAAATACGATCAATATTTGTTTAGACTGATTAAGACTGTAGAGTTGATTGTTCTATGTCGTTCTGGCAGATGACAGATGCACTTTGAAGGAAGCTCCCAGTTAGCCCGCTGTTATGACATGCTTTGGAGCGGCAGTGGGACCATTCTTGTTTTGCATGGTATCCCCGGCCACACGGGGATCTGAAAGATCTATTGTCACCTGATGTAATTGATTTAGCACCGGCTCCATCACAGCCTATTTTCTACTGTCATTTCTGATCCTGTCTCATGATATATCCAGGATTCATTGTAGACATTTCATTTTTGATGCTTCTGTACTGTTTTATCAGTCAATAATTTTCTAGTCACTGTTTCAGATACCAGGTGAAAAAATGATTACTAAAAAAAAGTGGGCATCAACAGTAATCGTTCTGAGAGTTTGGATGGTTCATATTGAGAATTTGGTCAAATACAACAGTCAGTACTTTACCTGGAAAATAAAGGTAAGCATATTCACTTATTGTTTGCATGGGTAGGTCATGTTAATTTGTTTGACTGGTAAGCATGGGGTATGGTAGCTCATGTTGTTTATTTGTTTGACTGGTAAGCATGGGGTATGGGTAGGTCATATTGTTTATTTGTTTGACTGGTAAGCATGGGGTATGGGTAGGTTATGTTGTTTATTTGTTTGACTGGTAAGCATGGGGTATGAGTAGGTCATGTTGTTTATTTGTTTGACTGGTAAGCATGGGGTATGAGTAGGTCATGTTGTTTATTTGTTTGACTGGTAAGCATGGGGTATGAGTAGGTCATGTTGTTTATTTGTTTTGGTAAGCATGGGGTATGGGTAGGTTATGTTGTTTATTTGTTTGACTGGTAAGCATGGGGTATGGTAGGACATGTTGTTTATTTGTTTGACTGATAAGCATGGGGTATGGGTAGGTCATGTTGTTTATTTGTTTGACTGGTAAGCATGGGGTGTGGTAGGACATGTTGTTTATTTGTTTGACTGGTAAGCATGGGGTATGGGTAGGTCATGTTGTTTATTTGTTTGACTGGTAAGCATGGGGTATGAGTAGGTTATGTTGCTGTTTGTTTGGCTAATTATAATAATCACTGGGACACAACCATACGAGCTCAGGGGACAATAACAAGAGGACACTAGTGGGGGTGCAAGAACTTTATTAATGACCGATTCTGCCCACCTGTGCTTGCTTGTCCTAAGGAACTGATATTGAGTTCCTTGACTGTATATGACATTCCCTAGTTGCTGATTGTCCTGTCTGTATCAGGAGCACCACCCATGCTCATTCTGTCTTCCATTTGATTTGGTTCATCTCTCAGCACCTTAGATTACTTTTTCATTTTTTCCCACACTCGACAGACTCCAGACTTTACGGTTCTTTCTGGATTGCAGAGCCACTCCTACTGTAGCCTCTCCTATAGCCACTGACTCTTTGGTATGTATGATTTGGTGCTTATTTAACCCAGCTATTTCTGCCTCTTCATGTGTCATCTAGAACATCAGATATGGAATGTATACACCAATAGGCTCCCTGAGCTCCCTAGGAGATACATCGATGGCTGCATCAGTATCTCTGATTTTTCCCTGTTGGAACTGCAGGACTTCATTCATATTTTTTCTCCAGCTTTCACCCTAGCATCCCACTTATTTTAAGCATTTCACCATATGTGAATTTTCTGGATCTTACTGCCACCTTGGATTCTAAAGGCTTTAGCATCTCACCTGACTACACATACTGATTCCCATGCTTGTCTCTTTTATACATCATCCCATTCTTCTTTCTGCAAATACACTTTTTTGCCAGCTGTTAAACTCACAACAGCCAACGGGCACGGGGTCGCAAATGATTCCTCCCCTCGATGCTTAACGGCAGAAGTGGTTTATGATGATGACTATTCTATCTATCTCATTCGTAAGACGCATCAGTTACACCTCTGTAGACTGTGTCAGGAGAATGACGACTTCCACCATAGGGCCCTAGATATGCTGGACATATTCCAGCTCCAAGGCTATCCTGAACACATCTTATCTGCTGCCTTTCGCTACTCGGGACCTATCAGTCATACTGAGGCCCTCGCTTCCAAGCACAGAAAGACCTATCCTCTAGCTTACCTACCACCATCACAACGTCCCTGCCAAAATATTCTCCTTAGTCATTTCTCCATCCTACAGGCTGATCCTGCCACCAGCATGATTTTCTGTCAACTTACCACTCTGGAATTCCTGAATGTCGCCTTCTGTAGTAAAGTTGTCTTTACTATAAAACCTTCTGTAGTGAAGTTGTCTTTACTATGTCACCTTCTGTAGTGTTGTCTTTACTATGTCACCTTCTGTAGTGAAGTTATCTTTACTTTTTATGTCCCCACTTTCAGACATGTCTTTAACGACACAAGATTGATGAAATGGGCAGGCGAGGCTTCTTAGTGCCTACTGTGATCGTAGACTTGATTGTAAAAATGAATTTGTTTCTGTCTCTTAACACATCACGAATAGTGACTCCAACAAGTATGTAACAACAGTTAGTTTATTATCAAATTCTGCAACATTTCAAACAATGATGATTTTAGTACTTAGGAAAACAGTGTTCAGTCCTTACTTACTCTCAACAATGTCTCTATCAGAGTTCTTGCAAATCTGAGCAGCTTTTTGTAAGATTGATTCAGGTATAAAGCCCAATTTATAGTCACTGCTTATAGCGTTTTGTCTTTTAGTTTGAATTTTCAGCTCCTGTTCTCTCTTCTAATGATAGTTATCTTCTGCCTAGAATATAAGTTCCAAATATATCCTGTCACTAGGTCATGTTGGACATGACACATGCAAGTGACCAGAGAACATGACACATGCAAGTGACCAGAGAACATGACACATGCAAGTGACCAGAGAACATGACACATGCAAGTGACCAGAGAACATGACACATGCAAGTGACCAGAGAACATGACACATGTAAGTGACCAGAGAACATGACACATGCAAGTGACCAGAGAACATGACACATGCAAGTGACCAGAGAACATGACACATGCAAATGACCAGAGGACATGACACATGCAAGTGACCAGAGAACATGACACATGTAAGTGACCAGAGAACATGACACATGCAAGTGACCAGAGAACATGACACATGTAAGTGACCAGAGAACATGACACATGCAAATGACTAGAGAACATGACACATGCAAATGACTAGAGAACATGACACATGTAAATGACTAGAGAACATAACACATGTAAATGACTAGAGAACATGACACATGTAAATGACCAGAGGACATGACACATGCAAATGACCAGAGGACATGACACATGCAAGTGACCAGAGAACATGACACATGTAAATGACCAGAGAACATGACACATGCAAATGACCAGAGGACATGACACATGCAAATGACCAGAGAACATGACACATGTAAATGACTAGAGAACATGACACATGCAAATGACTAGAGAACATGACACATGCAAATGACCAGAGAACATGACACATGCAAAATGACCAGAGAACATGACACATGCAAATGACTAGAGAACATGACACATGCAAATGACTAGAGAACATGACACATGTAAATGACCAGAGGACATGACACATGCAAGTGACCAGAGAACATGACACATGCAAGTGACCAGAGAACATGACACATGCAAATGACCAGAGGACATGACACATGCAAATGACCAGAGGACATGACACATGCAAATGACCAGAGAACATGACACATGTAAATGACTAGAGAACATGACACATGCAAATGACCAGAGAACATGACACATGCAATTGACTAGAGGACATGACACATGCAAGTGACTAGAGAACATGACACATGCAAATGACTAGAGAACATGACACATGCAAATGACTAGAGAACATGACACATGCAAATGACCAGAGAACATGACACATGCAAAATGACCAGAGAACATGACACATGCAAAATGACCAGAGAACATGACACATGCAAATGACTAGAGAACATGACACATGTAAATGACTAGAGAACATAACACATGTAAATGACTAGAGAACATGACACATGCAAATGACTAGAGAACATAACACATGTAAATGACTAGAGAACATGACACATGTAAATGACTAGAGAACATGACACATGCAAATGACTAGAGAACATGACACATGTAAATGACCAGAGAACATAACACATGTAAATGACTAGAGAACATGACACATGTAAATGACCAGAGAACATAACACATGTAAATGACTAGAGAACATGACACATGCAAAATGACCAGAGAACATGACACATGCAAATGACCAGAGAACATGACACATGTAAATGACTAGAGAACATGACACATGTAAATGACTAGAGAACATGACACATGTAAATGACTAGAGAACATGACACATGTAAATGACTAGAGAACATGACACATGTAAATGACTAGAGAACATGACACATGTAAATGACTAGAGAACATGACACATGCAAATGACCAGAGAACATGACACATGTAAATGACTAGAGAACATGACACATGTAAATGACCAGAGAACATGACACATGCAAATGACTAGAGAACATGACACATGTAAATGACTAGAGAACATGACACATGTAAATGACTAGAGAACATGACACATGTAAATGACCAGAGAACATGACACATGTAAATGACCAGAGAACATGACACATGCAAATGACTAGAGAACATGACACATGTAAATGACTAGAGAACATGACACATGTAAATGACTAGAGAACATGACACATGCAAATGACTAGAGAACATGACACATGTAAATGACTAGAGAACATGACACATGCAAATGACCAGAGAACATGACACATGCAAATGACTAGAGAACATGACACATGCAAATGACTAGAGAACATAACACATGTAAATGACTAGAGAACATGACACATGTAAATGACCAGAGAACATAACACATGTAAATGACTAGAGAACATGACACATGCAAAATGACCAGAGAACATGACACATGCAAATGACCAGAGAACATGACACATGTAAATGACTAGAGAACATGACACATGTAAATGACCAGAGAACATAACACATGTAAATGACTAGAGAACATGACACATGCAAAATGACCAGAGAACATGACACATGCAAATGACCAGAGAACATAACACATGCAAATGACTAGAGAACATGACACATGTAAATGACCAGAGAACATAACACATGTAAATGACTAGAGAACATGACACATGCAAATGACTAGAGAACATAACACATGTAAATGACTAGAGAACATGACACATGTAAATGACTAGAGAACATGACACATGCAAATGACTAGAGAACATGACACATGCAAATGACCAGAGAACATGACACATGCAAAATGACCAGAGAACATGACACATGTAAATGACCAGAGAACATGACACATGTAAATGACTAGAGAACATAACACATGTAAATGACTAGAGAACATAACACATGTAAATGACTAGAGAACATAACACATGTAAATGACTAGAGAACATAACACATGTAAATGACTAGAGAACATAACACATGTAAATGACCAGAGAACATGACACATGTAAATGACTAGAGAACATGACACATGCAAATGACCAGAGAACATGACACATGTAAATGACCAGAGAACATGACACATGTAAATGACTAGAGAACATGACACATGTAAATGACTAGAGAACATAACACATGTAAATGACTAGAGAACATGACACATGTAAATGACCAGAGAACATGACACATGTTAATGACTAGAGAACATGACACATGCAAATGAACAGAGAACATGACACATGCAAATGACTAGAGAACATGACACATGTAAATGACCAGAGAACATGACACATGAGAGAACATGACACATGCAAATGACCAGAGAACATGACACATGCAAGTGACTAGAGAACATGACACATGCAAATGACTAGAGAACATGACACATGCAAATGACTAGAGAACATGACACATGCAAATGACTAGAGAACATGACACATGCAAATGACTAGAGAACATGACACATGACACATGCATGCAAATGACCAGAGAACATGACACATGCAAATGACCAGAGAACATGACACATGCAAATGACCAGAGAACAGACAAAATGACACATGACACATGCAAATGACCAGAGAACATGACACATGCAAATGACCAGAGAACATGACACATGCAAATGACTAGAGAACATGACACATGTAATGACTAGAGAACATGACACATGCAAATGACTAGAGAACATGACACATGCAAATGACATGACAGAGAGGACATGACACATGCAAATGACCAGACATGACACATGCAAATGACCAGAGAACATGACACATGCAAAATGACCAGAGAACATGACACATGCAAAATGACCAGAGAACATGACACATGCAAATGACCAGAGAACATGACACATGCAAATGACCAGAGAACATGACACATGCAAAATGACCAGAGAACATGACACATGCAAATGACTAGAGAACATGACACATGCAAA
The DNA here is from genome assembly GCA_905116865.2 of Candidula unifasciata. Classification (NCBI taxonomy): domain Eukaryota; kingdom Metazoa; phylum Mollusca; class Gastropoda; order Stylommatophora; family Geomitridae; genus Candidula; species Candidula unifasciata. The sequence goes on from CAJHNH020008501.1 coordinate 211,646, forward strand.
TGACTAGAGAACATGACACATGCAAATGACCAGAGAACATGACACATGCAAATGACCAGAGAACATGACACATGCAAAATGACCAGAGAACATGACACATGCAAATGACCAGAGAACATGACACATGCAAATGACTAGAGAACATGACACATGCAAATGACTAGAGAACATGACACATGCAAATGACTAGAGAACATGACACATGCAAATGACCAGAGAACATGACACATGCAAATGACCAGAGAACATGACACATGCAAATGACCAGAGAACATGACACATGCAAATGACCAGAGAACATGACACATGCAAATGACCAGAGAACATGACACATGCAAATGACTAGAGAACATGACACATGCAAATGACTAGAGAACATGACACATGCAAATGACCAGAGAACATGACACATGCAAATGACCAGAGAACATGACACATGCAAATGACTAGAGAACATGACACATGCAAATGACCAGAGAACATGACACATGCAAATGACTAGAGAACATGACACATGCAAATGACCAGAGAACATGACACATGCAAAATGACCAGAGAACATGACACATGCAAAATGACCAGAGAACATGACACATGCAAAATGACTAGAGAACATGACACATGCAAATGACTAGAGAACATGACACATGCAAATGACTAGAGAACATGACACATGCAAATGACCAGAGAACATGACACATGCAAATGACCAGAGAACATGACACATGCAAGTGACCAGAGAACATGACACATGCAAATGACTAGAGAACATGACACATGCAAATGACTAGAGAACATGACACATGCAAATGACCAGAGAACATGACACATGCAAATGACTAGAGAACATGACACATGCAAATGACCAGAGAACATGACACATGCAAATGACTAGAGAACATGACACATGCAAATGACTAGAGAACATGACACATGCAAATGACCAGAGAACATGACACATGCAAATGACTAGAGAACATGACACATGCAAATGACTAGAGAACATGACACATGCAAATGACTAGAGAACATGACACATGCAAATGACCAGAGAGAACATGACACATGCAAATGACTAGAGAACATGACACATGCAAATGACTAGAGAACATGACACATGCAAATGACCAGAGAACATGACACATGCAAATGACTAGAGAACATGACACATGCAAATGACTAGAGAACATGACACATGCAAATGACTAGAGAACATGACACATGCAAATGACTAGAGAACATAACACATGTAAATGAACAGAGAACATGACACATGTAAATGACTAGAGAACATGACACATGTAAATGACTAGAGAACATGACACATGTAAATGACTAGAGAACATGACACATGTAAATGACTAGAGAACATGACACATGTAAATGACTAGAGAACATAACACATGTAAATGACTAGAGAACATGACACATGTAAATGACTAGAGAACATAACACATGTAAATGACTAGAGAACATGACACACATGTAAATGACTAGAGAACATAACACATGTAAATGACTAGAGAACATGACACATGTAAATGACTAGAGAACATGACACATGCAAATGACTAGAGAACATAACACATGTAAATGACTAGAGAACATGACACATGTAAATGACTAGAGAACATAACACATGTAAATGACTAGAGAACATAACACATGTAAATGACTAGAGAACATGACACATGTAAATGACTAGAGAACATAACACATGTAAATGACTAGAGAACATAACACATGTAAATGACTAGAGAACATAACACATGTAAATGACTAGAGAACATGACACATGTAAATGACTAGAGAACATGACACATGCAAATGACTAGAGAACATAACACATGTAAATGACTAGAGAACATGACACATGCAAAATGACCAGAGAACATGACACATGCAAATGACTAGAGAACATGACACATGCAAATGACTAGAGAACATGACACATGCAAATGACCAGAGAACATGACACATGCAAATGACCAGAGAACATGACACATGCAAATGACTAGAGAACATGACACATGCAAATGACTAGAGAACATGACACATGCAAATGACCAGAGAACATGACACACATGCAAATGACCAGAGAACATGACACATGCAAATGACTAGAGAACATGACACATGCAAATGACTAGAGAACATGACACATGCAAATGACCAGAGAACATGACACATGCAAATGACTAGAGAACATGACACATGCAAATGACTAGAGAACATGACACATGCAAATGACTAGAGAACATGACACATGCAAATGACTAGAGGACATGACACATGCAAATGACTAGAGGACATGACACATGCAAGTGACTAGAGAACATGACACATGCAAATGACTAGAGAACATGACACATGCAAGTGACTAGAGAACATGACACATGCAAATGACCAGAGAACATGACACATGCAAATGACCAGAGAACATGACACATGCAAGTGACCAGAGAACATGACACATGCAAGTGACCAGAGAACATGACACATGCAAATGACCAGAGAACATGACACATGCAAATGACCAGAGAACATGACACATGCAAATGACCAGAGAACATGACACATGCAAATGACCAGAGAACATGACACATGTAAATGACCAGAGAACATGACACATGTAAATGACTAGAGAACATGACACATGTAAATGACCAGAGAACATGACACATGCAAATGACCAGAGAACATGACACATGCAAATGACCAGAGAACATGACACATGTAAATGACCAGAGAACATGACACATGTAAATGACTAGAGAACATGACACATGTAAATGACTAGAGAACATGACACATGTAAATGACCAGAGAACATGACACATGTAAATGACCAGAGTTAGGCCAAGGTCTTAGATGTTTTCTTCTCAGGTGTAAGCCATGTAATTGTCCACAGATTCCTGCTCAATGCCCAGAGGGTCTTCTCAGGTGTAAGCCATGTAATTGTCCACAAATTCCTGCTAAATGCCCAGAGGGATTATCTAAACATTTGTTAACACACACTGGTGGTTGCTATTTTTCAGGTGGCTACCTTTCTAAACCGTGCAACAACATGAGATCACAAGCTGAAATCCTGAAACAAAAAACCAATAATGTACCTGTTGCTGGATGTGTAGAGCTTCAGGAGTCAGAAGCAACCCTCACAGCTGAGTCGGACAGTGTAAAATGTGGGAGTTCAATTCCTGACAGGGGCTTTAGAAAATTTGAACGTACTGACATTCAGCAGATAAGACAAGTAACATTTGCAGAAATTATCACAGACACTGTCTCAGAAGTTGTTACAGACTCTGTCACACAACTTGTCACAAACACAGTATCAAAAGTTGTCACAAACACTAATAAGGAAATCTGTTGCTTGGGTTTACAAAACAGTAACTGGAAATCGATGGAAAAACAAAATTGTTTTGTTTCTAAGTCATCTAACACACATATTGCACATAACGCAAGTTTGAAAACGTATCATTTTAATGGACTAAACAGAGAAGCAGCTGATTGGAGACAGACTTACGTGTGCAATGACTGTGGCTTGATGTTTCCTAACATAAGGAAATTAACAACACATATGTGGATGCACTTAAAGGAGAAACATTACAAGTGTGAAATGTGTGGTCAGGTATTTATGCTAAAGAATACCTTGAAGAAGCATGAAAGGAGATGCAGGAAAACATACAGATGTGACCTTTGTAATGCTGAGTTTGTTCGCTACACTTCCCTGCAGGTACATATGACAAAGCATAGAGGTCAAAGCTCATATAAATGTAATCTATGTAATGCTGTGTTCTCAAGTAAAGGCGTGCTTCAGGTACATACAAAAATACATACTGGTGAGAAACCTTTTGCCTGTAGAGTTTGTAATGCCAGGTTTTCCATGGCTTTTTTGTTGAAGAGACATGAAAGAACACATACAGGAGACCGGCCTCATAAATGTGATGTTTGTGGCAAAGGATTCACTCAGCTTTGTTTTTTGAAAGTTCACCAGAATGTTCATTCTGGAGTGAGGTCGTATAAATGCAGTGATTGTGGTCAGGGATTCTTTGTCATAGCAGTCTTGAGGCAACATTTAAAAACACATGCAGGAGAGAAGCCATTTAAATGTGATGATTGTGGGGCAAGTTTTGTCAGGCAGCATGACTTAAATTTACATGAGCAGACACATACAGGAGAGAAGCCATTTAAATGTGATATTTGTGGAGTGGGCCTTTCTCGTGCTTGGACACTTAAGGCTCACAAAAGACTACACATGGGCGAGAATCCTTTTGAGTGTGACACTTGTGGATCTCGGTGGAGCAACAGGGTTGCACTGCGAAAACACTTAAAGCATCATTTAACAGGGACTCAGTTCAAATGTGGAGTCTGTCAGGCAGTCTTCAGCACATTCATGAGCCTGAGTTCCCATAAGAAAACACACATAGTCAAGAAACCAATTGTCTGTACAGTTTGTGGTTTGCAGTTTTCATCTCAAGGCGACTTGAAGCAGCATAGAACAAACCATACAGGGAAGAAACCTTTTGTATGTGATATTTGCGGTTTGGGATTTAGCAGAGCTTGGACTCTCAAGTTACACAAAAGGACACATACGGGCGAGAGGCCATACAAATGCAATCTTTGTGACAAAGGATTTATTTCCTATTGTGCTGTAATTCGGCACCAGAAGAAGCATTCTGGCATCAAGCCTTATAAATGTGATACTTGTGGTCGTGACTTCTTCCAAAAAACGAACCTGGAGAATCATAGAAGAGTGCACACGGATGAGAGGCCGTACAAATGTGCTGTCTGCGGTGAATCTTTCAAATGTAAGAGTACACTAGCATCGCATAAACAAAGACATTCAGCAGGTAGACCCTACAAGTGTGATGTTTGTGGTGTTGGTTTTGCCTCTAAAACCAGTTTAAAAGGACATACAAGACGACACACAGGAGAGAAACCATATGTGTGTGACATCTGTGGCGCTAGTTTTTCCTTGAAGGTGTACTTGTTGTGCCATAGAAGAAAACATACGGGAGAAAACCCACATAAATGCCATATTTGTGGCTATCGCTGTTTTCTAAAATCATATCTGAGAAAACACATGAGGACACACACGGCTGAGAAGCCACACAAGTGCGTTGTCTGTGGAGCTGGGTTTGCTAGTAAATATGCGGTGACATTACACAGCAGAACACACTCGGGGCAAAAGCCGTACAAGTGTGAACTATGTGGATTACAGTTTGCGCACAATTCTAGCTTTAAAATGCACAAACTAAAGCATACAGGAGTCAAACCCCACAAATGTCAGGTTTGTGACAAGAGCTTTTATTCTCGTAGTCGGCTTCATGCGCACAAACGAACACATATGAAAGGCAAGTCCCACATATGCGGTATATGTGGTGCCAGTTTTTCGTATAGTTCTTTATTGATAGTGCATCATAGAAAACATACAGGGGAGCAACCTTTTAAATGTCTCATTTGTGGTGTCAGCTGCTCACGGGCTTACACTCTCAAGCAACATATGATTATTCATACGGGAGAGAAACCCTACACGTGTGATGAATGCGGTGCTAAATTTTCTCAGCTGCAGTATGTGAAAACACATATAAGAACACATATAGGGGAGAAACCAAAACCACATACATGTGATGTATGTGGTGTCCAGTTTTCTTCCAGGGCTTATTTGAATATGCACAAGATGAAACACACAGGAGAGAGACCGTTTAAGTGTGATATATGTATGGCTACCTTTGCTCGAATCTCAATTCTGAAGGAACACATTAAGATTCATTCAGGAGTAAGACCCTACAGTTGTGATCTTTGTGGTAAAACCTTTGCCTACAATTCTTGTCTGTGGCACCACAATCTTACTCACTCAAAGCAGACACAACTGAAGTGTGATATTTGTAGTAAGGAATTCACAAACGGCCGGGCCATGCATTCACATCAGAGATCACATACACAAAAGAAAGCAACAGTAAAATGTTAATAATTATCAGACTTTTCACAAGTGTAATAACCAACAGAGGGGGACCTCGCAGTACACATGCGGACAAGTAGAGACCACATTTGTGCTCAAACCCTGGGTTTGAGAAAAAAGTTCATTGGAACACTGAGACTTCTGAAGAATTATGTAAATGTTAAAAGTAACACTGAATTTTGATCTATCTGAAGTAGGAATTCACATTGTTGTCTTTGTGGCATATTGTAAATGTTAAAAGTAACACTGAATTTTGATCTATCTGAAGTAGGAATTCACATTTTTGTCTTTGTGGCATATTGTAAATGGGCAAAGAACTGTCGTGAAAATCACACATATTGCTCTTTGGTTACCTTTGGCATAGTGCAAGTGACATGGAGTGTACTTAAAGCTCTTTTGACCTATATGTATGGATCAGAAACACGGAGGACAACTGAGACAGTTACTAATAAACTACAAACATTCATTCACTGGTGCGTGCCTGCGCAGAATAGAGGGGTTAAATGGAATGATAGAATCATTAATGTAGAGCTTTGGAAGAGAAATAAACAGGTGCCAGTGGACCAGGAAGTGAAGAAAAGATGGGGGGGGGGGGAGCAGAAGAGAAGAATAATTACAGAATACAAGATCTTGAAGTCACATCATTATCTGTCTGTTGTCTTTCTCTACTTAATGCTCCTAAGTGTTGCAGGCACGGTTAATGATCAGTTCCCAGGATAGGGAGCGCTACTTAGCTTGCTGCATGGTGATATTAAGTTTGAGCAAGTTAACTCTATTTATCCATATTTTTCTTGTTCTTCCTCTGTCTCTTGATGTTTCCATTCTCATATTGTGTGCTCTTGCAATCGGTAATGCTGAGTTCTTTCTAACCAGGTGGCCAAACCATTTCAGTCTTTGTTTTTCGGTAAATCTTATTACAGGCGTTATTCTCACCATTCTGCTTATATATCTTCATTACGTTTATGCTCTCATCTTGTCATGGTAACTGCTTTTCTCAAACATCTCATTTCACTCGTCATTAGTTTCTGCTCTTTTTCTTTTGTGAGTGTCCAGGTTTGGCATTGATCACTCAATGCTGCATTGTGTTTATGATTTGTCTTTTAGTTTCCATTGGTATTGCTGTGTGTTTTAGTGTTAGGAAAAGTTGATAGGTAACACAGTTGGATTTTGGCCTCACTCTCTCTGTCCAGTCTGCCATCTGCTGGAAGAGGCTTCTAAGAATTCACCCACATGTTTTAGTGAATGTTCAATAATTGTTATGTTGGTAATTTGATGTTCACTGCTTATGTTCAAGATTTTTATTTTAAATGTTGATCTCCATATTGTTCTTGAGACAGCTTTTGTGGAATGCATTATTGTGTTCCTATAGTTCGGTTTTGCAGAATATGCATTGATCATCTGCAAAGTGCAGCTCGCTTAAGTAGTTTGTTTGGTCACTAGTTGGTACTGTTTCTTCTGTTTTAATGATAAAGTCCAAAACTTTATCAACAATAACAAAAACCCAGATTAAAATATCACTAAAGTAACAATGTGAGGCATAATAATATTAAAACATGTAAAAACAGTAAATGAGTCTGAAAATAGTGGAATATGAAATTTTCAGTTTAGTGGTTTCAAAGAAACCTATTCTTCAAAAGCTGACCTACAGTTCTGCAGCCTTTCCCACATAAACCACAACCATTTGACAGCACATAAATATTTTACAGTGAATAAAATTATTTGATGCACTTTATTAATGTCTTATTGTTGCTTATGTGATGTGGGTGTTACATCAAGTGTATTGTTCCCTATGTGATGTGGGTGTTACATGAAGTGTGTTGTTCCTTATTTGATGTGGGTGTTACATCAGGTGTATTGTTCCTTATGTGATGTGGGTGTTACATCAAGTGTATGGTTCCCTATGTGATGTGGGTGTTACATCGAGTGTATGGTTCCTTATGTGATGTGGGTGCTACATCGAGTGTATGGTTCCTTATGTGATGTGGGTGTTACATCAAGTGTATGGTTCCTTATGTGATGTGGGTGTTACATCAAGTGTATGGTTCCTTATGTGATGTGGGTGTTACATCGAGTGTATTGTTCCTTATGTGATGTGGGTGCTACATCAAGTGTATGGTTCCTTATGTGATGTGGGTGTTACATCGAGTGTATTGTTCCCTATGTGATGTGGGTGTTACATCAAGTGTATGGTTCCTTATGTGATGTGGGTGTTACATCGAGTGTATTGTTCCTTATGTGATGTGGGTGCTACATCAAGTGTATGGTTCCTTATGTGATGTGGGTGTTACATCAAGTGTATGGTTCCCTATGTGATGTGGGTGTTACATCAAGTGTATGGTTCCCTATGTGATGTGGGTGTTACATCAAGTGTATGGTTCCCTATGTGATGTGGGTGTTACATCAAGTGTATGGTTCCTTATGTGATGTGGGTGTTACATCAAGTGTATTGTTGCATGATTTTGTAGGGCTTCCTCATGCCCATGATTGAAATGCATCCATTGAAATTCCCTGAATATAAATTCTGAATAGGAAGCTCAGCAGAAGAAAAAAGGGAGAGGGGTGGAATAGGTGAAAAACACACAGAGAGAAACAATTCAATATTTAAGCCAAAGCCTTCACCAACTAGTACCAGAACAAACAAACAAAACCATCCTAGACATTGGCTCCAAGATAGGGAAGTCACATTATAGTCATTAATTAGAATTATGACAGCTTTCTGGACAGATCCATGGGTGCTTCGATCTCTTCCTCATGTCGTTTCTTCTCTGTACCATGCTGCACCATAGTGCGGATTCTGTTTGAATCCCAATCGAGGTAGACCCCACCCAAAGGTGTCACAATATCCGGCTCAGGTACTTTGACCTCCCCCAGCCTTCAGCATGGAGACAAAAAAGGGGCCTAAGGACCAAACCATACATAAACGCTCTATAAGTATTCGTTTATACATTTCTTATTCCAATTTACCTCTCAGCACATACTATTTATTATTGTGCATTTAAACAAGGCTGAAACGCCCTGACACTCTTCCGCCCCCCCGCCCCCCCCCCCCCCACCTCACCTTCACTGATTTCTCTGGCATCACACTTGCCCCGATATCACCTCCCCAACAATGAGTTAGTCTTATATTTAACCACTGTATTTTCTGATAACAAATCCTATTTGCACACCTTGATGCCAGCCGGGCTTCTAGTACAAACTCCATATTTTTATAGACCAACCTATTTGACCAGTATATTTTTGTAGGCTAAACTGATCGACTAGCGCCTTTTTATAGACCAATCTGTTTAATTAGCACATTTATATGGACCAGTCTGCTCGACTAGCGCTTTATATAGACCAGTATGTTCTTTTAGAAGATTTATAAAGACCAGTCTGTTTTACTAGCACCATTCTATAGACTAGTCTGTTTGACTAGCACATTTATATAGACCAATCTGTTTGACAAGCAGGTTTTTTTTTAAAGACCAAGCGACTATTCCATGGCTGATAAATTCAATACTTACTTACTTACTTACTTACTTAGTCGCTCCTCTTCTACCTTGGGGTGTAGAGGTTTGCCAGAGAAATCGCCAGACGTCTCTATCAGCAGTTTTCTTTCTGGCTTTGTTCCATTCCAGTCCTCTGTCGGTTAGGGACTGTCGGATGTTGTCTTCCCAGCGCACCCTGGGTCGTCCCGGAGGTCTGGTTCTCTGGTTCTTAGCCTCCCATGCTTGCCATGGTGGCCGATTTTCTCCCATTCTGCATACATGTCCAAACCATCGTAACTGTGACTGATCTACTCGGGTTACTAAGGGCTGGGTATCAAGATCTTGACGTATTGTCTGATTGCGGACTTTGTCCCTTCTTGTCACTTGGACCACCTTTCTCAGGTATCTCATTTCCGAGGCCTGCAGCTGGCTTCTGTGAGCTGTTGTCATTGCCCATGACTCACACCCATAGGTCAGGACTGGTACATAGGTAGAGCGGTAAACAGCCATTTTCGTTCTCTTGCCAATTTCTCTTTTGCTAAGAAACCCTTGGTTTATGGCCTGGAAGAGTCTCCCAGCAGCTGCTTTTCGTGTAGCCAGCTCAGTCTTAATGCCTCCATTTTGGTCTAATACAACTCCAAGGTATTTGAACTGGTTAACCTGCTCCAACGCATACTGTCCCATCATGATCTGGTGTTTTTTCTCCTCTCTTGAGATCACCATGGTTTTAGTTTTGGAGACACTGATGGTCATCCCTTTCTTTTCAAGCTCTTCCTTCCAGACAAGTAAGTTGGACTGAAGGTATGCCTCTGATTTAGCTATCAGGGCCACATCGTCTGCAAAAGCCAGCTCTGATTTACAGATTGGTCTCATCTTCCAGTACCCTACAGAGTACTTCTTTGTCTTCTCCTTACAGGTCTTGATGACATCATCCATCATAAGAATGAAGAGGTAAGGTGAGAAAATATCACATTGTCTAACACCGCTGGCAGTCTTGAATTCTTCTGACTTTTGGTCTGCTGTTCTTACATAATTTCTGCACTTTTTGTAGAAACTCTGTATTGCACTGATCAGGGGTGCTGGGATGTTTTTCCCTGCCAAGCAGTCCCAGAGCTTGTTCCAGGGTACCTTGTCAAATGCCTTTTCCAGATCCAAAAAACATAAGTGCATCTCACTCTTATATTCCAGGGCTTTTTCACTCATCTGTCTCAGTGTGAAGATAAGGTCTTGAGTACTTCGGTTTGCTCTGAAGCCGCATTGGGCCTCGTCCAGCTGTGGCTCTACCAGACTTCTAAGTCTCTGCTCAAGAATTCTAGAGTAACTTTTACCGGGAACGCTGAGGAGGGATATGCCTCTGTGGTTTTCACATTGTCTGTTATCACCTTTTTTAAATATAGGTATAATGATGGCAACCTCCCAATCTTTTGGTATAGTTTTGCTACACCAGGCTGCCTGGAGAACCTTCAGTAGAAGGCGCTCACCTTTGACTCCCATATATTTGACCATCTCTGGTGTTATACCATCATGACCTGCTGCTTTTCCCAGCTTAATCTTCTCAATAGCTGCCTTCAATTCTTCCATCCTGATGTTATCTTCCCCGTGATTGAATTCCTTCTCAGCAGTGAGGTTCATTATTTCTGGGTCATGACTTCCCTCAACGCCGAGGAGCTCTGAGAAGTATTCTTTCCATCTGCGCATGATATCATTTGTAGAAGTAATCAGAGCCCCTTCTTTGTCTTTTATGAATTTAAGTGGGCACTCTTCCTCCTTCCTCATGTTCTTAAGGGTCTTGTAGAACAGTTTTTGGTTTTCTTTTGCATTCTTTTCCAACTTTTCTCCAAACTCTTCCCATGATTTCTGTTTTGCTTTAAGCACAATATTTTTGGTCTCTGTTCTGAGTGCCATATATTGTTTATATTTTTCTATTTCTTCAGCTGTGTTCCTGGCTGCCAGGTATTGCTTCCATGCCCTTTTCTTTTCTCCTATTTTCAATTTGACTTCTTCTGTCCACCAAGGTGTCCTGTGTCCCCGCCTTCCACTTGGGACTTCACCACATGCTTCTACTGCAGCTGCTGTGAGGATATTCTTGAATCTTCAGCTGTGTTCCTGGCTGCCAGGTATTGCTTCCATGCCCTTTTCTTTTCTCCTATTTTCAATTTGACTTCTTCTGTCCACCAAGGTGTCCTGTGTCCCCGCCTTCCACTTGGGACTTCACCACATGCTTCTACTGCAGCTGCTGTGAGGATATTCTTGAATCTGCACCAGAGGGTTTCAGTGTCCTCTGATGATTCTTCTTCAGTTCCTATTGCTTTCAATATAAGCTCCTGGTATCTAGCCTTAATATCTGGCTCTCTTAGCTTGTATGCTTTAATCCTCATCCCTTCTTGGTTGCTTGGTTTCTTGCATGGTTGTCGGTGTTGCCTTGTTGGAGCAGTTCTTTCAGTTGTTCTCTTTATTGTGACCAGATAGTGGTCACTTCCAATCTCTGGTCCTCTCATGACTCTGGCATCTCTCACAAACTTGAATGAACTTTTCCTAACTATGGTGTAGTCAATGATAGATTTTTCATTCTTTGAAGGTTCACATCTTGTGTATGCATGTATACGCTTGTGGGGGAATTTTGTGTTTGTAATGACAAGGTTCTGTTCCCTGCAGAATCTGAGAAGTCGCTTGCCATTATCATTCAAAACATCTTCACCATATCTCCCGATCACTCCGCCCCATCTAGAGTGATCATTTCCTACTCTGGCATTTAGATCTCCTAGGAGGATAATTTCATCGTGACAGTCATCTATGGTCCTTTGGAGCAGTTCAAAGAATTCTTCTTTAACATCTACTCGCTCATCTTCATTTGGCCCGTACACAATGACAAAATTGACAATTCTATCTTCTTCTTTCAGATCTAACACCATTATTCGCTCTGAGATGAATTTCCATCCCTTGATGTTACTAACTTGATTCCTGGCCACAATACAGCCAACACCTCCCTTGGCTCTCTCCGTCATAGGGACACCACTGTAGAGCAGCATACTTCCATTGTGATCTGTGATTCCTTGCCCCTTTTTCTTGGTTTCAGTCAGAGCCAAGACTCCTAATTTTGCTTTCCTCATCTCCCCTACTAACTCGTTTTCCTTTCCGTTAATGCCTCTTATATTCCATGTTCCATAAATCGTAGTCCGTAAGCCATGCCAGTTCGTCGCCGTTAAGATCCGTCCGGTTTTCTCTCTGTAGTTACTTGTAATCGTGGTTTAAGGAAAACAGGTGATTGGCCTGTTGTGCCTTTGCATGGTGGAGGGGCTGCCTCCTTACGGCCTCCATGCAGGCCGTCTGGCTGATTCACGGTTACCCACTACTTCCGGAGACGCATGAAGCACTCAGGTTCAGCCAGACCCTCCTCCTTTTACAGCCGGGCTTGGGACCGGTCTTAGCGGAGTTTAAATTCAATACATAAAATATTATTTTAAATATAATAAAATATGCTAAGCCTGTCTTAAAAAATTGCAGCGCTTATGTACCAGGGTATATACCCCACTGAGCCCGTGAAAGACAGCCTATACCAAGCTGGTGAAATCTGCAATTCTGTGCGGGCAAGGATTCAATAACTGTTCTTGTGATCTTCATGCCGGCAATTTTTCTGCACTGCAAGAATGCGGAGGTTATGGTTTAACTGAACACACACTAATGCAGGTGCTGCACATGAACAGATCTGAACTTAAATCAAGAGGCCGCCCTAGGCGAGAATGGATTGATGACATTAAAGAGCTACTACATCGACACGGAATGATAATATCCATTGCTGCCCATCAAGAAATGGATCGCAAACTTCCTAACCGCGACGCTTTACGACAAAAGTAGAAACTGGTGATGATGAAAACTGTACAGGCAATCTTTCAGCCCGAACCGAGTATGAGACCAGACACAAGTGGGTCATGCAAACCAGTGTTCTTCAACATTTCTACGCCAGTGACCAGCCAAATTAGGGACATTGTTTCCGGACAGCTATCTGGACATTGTTTCCGGACAGCTATCTGGACATTGTTTCCTGGCAGCTATCTGGACATTGTTTCCGGACAGCTACCTGGACATTGTTTCCGGACAACTATCTGGGCATTGTTTCCGGACAACTATCCGGGCATTGTTTCCGGACAACTATCCGGGCATTGTTTCCGGACAGCTATCTAAACAGAGATTGCAAATACACGTAGACAGCAGTTGGTTTGTTCAATATGATGTCAGAAAATGACAGTTTTCAACTGATGGGACATTATTTGATTGTTCACATCGGGGTGATAGTCTTCCAGATTGTTCACATCGGGGTGATAGTCTTCCAGATTGTTCACATCGAGGTGATAGTCTTCCAGATTGTTCACATCGGGGTGATAGTCTTCCAGATTGTTCACATCGGGGTGATAGTCTTCCAGATTGTTCACATCGGGGTGATAGTCTTCCAGATTGTTCACATCGGGGTGATAGTCTTCCAGATTGTTTACATCGGGGTGATAGTCTTCCAGATTGTTCACATCGGGGTGATAGTCTTCCAGATTGTTCACATCGGGGTGATAGTCTTCCAGATTGTTCACATCGGGGTGATAGTCTTCCAGATTGTTCACATCGGGGTGATAGTCTTCCAGATTGTTCACATCGGCGTGATAGTCTTCCAGATTGTTCACATCGGGGTGATAGTCTTCCAGATTGTTCACATCGGGCTGATAGTCTTCCAGATTGTTCACATCGGGGTGATAGTCTTCCAGATTGTTCACATCGGGGTGATAGTCTTCCAGATTGTTCACATCAGGGTGATAGTCTTCCAGATTGTTCACATCGGGGTGATAGTCTTCCAGATTGTTCACATCGGGGTGATAGTCTTCCAGATTGTTCACATCGGGGTGATAGTCTTCCAGATTGTTCACATCGGGGTGATAGTCTTCCAGATTGTTCACATCGGGGTGATAATCTTCCAGATTGTTCACATCGGGGTGATAGTCTTCCAGATTGTTCACATCGGGGTGATAGTCTTCCAGATTGTTCACATCGGGGTGATAATCTTCCAGATTGTTCACATCGGGGTGATAGTCTTCCAGATTGTTCACATCGGGGTGATAATCTTCCAGATTGTTCACATCGGGGTGATAATCTTCCAGATTGTTCACATCGGGGTGATAGTCTTCCAGATTGTTCACATCGGGGTGATAGTCTTCCAGATTGTTCACATCGGGGTGATAGTCTTCCAGATGGTTCACATCGGGGTGATAATCTTCCAGATTGCAGTCTTGGAAAAGAAAAACTACCAGCCCTATCCCGCTCCATCGATCCATGCATTATAAAATCAGAAAAATCGATCACGTTTAACCTACTGCGAGCAGTATCGGTTATAATTGTGGTATGGTTTCTTTGTACCAAAAATGTTGGCTAAGAAATGTTAATTGCACCAAAACTCTTGGCTTGGACCGGTACTCTAGCACCTAGTGAGGGTTGTTGGGGAAAGGGGGGGGGGGAGCTGGTAGGGTGTGCACTATACACACCTACATACATGTACACACTAACTACACATATATGTATGTATATATAACATGCACGCCCACGTGGTAATGCACGTATACATGTGTGCACACAGTCATATGTATATACACACATACACTCAAAGAAGCCGTCGTGGTAGAGTGGCCACTCGCTTTCCTGTGGATCGGAAGGCTAAGGGTTCAGATCCCGACAGAATCGGACTTTTGTTATGACACGTTCCTTGATTAGGCAGACGCTTGTTTGCGCCCCAGCGGCTGAAGAACATTGATATAAACGGCGTCTCTTCCTGGCGGGTTACCTGAACCTTGTCCAGACGATACACAACAACTAGGTCGTGCCTGTCAGCCACAAAACTCCATAAGTGGATATCCTATTGTATTCTGTCGACATTTACAGCAGAAGTTACACCCCACTCCACAAGGCAAGTCTTACAGCAGAAGTTACACCCCACTCCACAAGGCAAGTGGTTGGAACAGCTCATACTTTATAGTAGCTGGCAAACGGATATTTTCTGGGTGCAGAAGTCATTTGTCTGTTTCTTTATATCGGTGTTGCGTATACACGATTTTATTGCAGTTAATCGTTTTGTTTATGTAGCCGGCAATGCAGTGTATCATCGCTATTTTCCGCACTGACTAAACAACATATTAATTATTGGTTAAATTCCTCACGTTTGGCCAGAGAAAAGTTAAAAGAGCGGGTGTTCATTTTAACCTGACATATTGTGTTCTTTTCCCAGGTGTATATTTGTTGCCGCATTGCATGGTGATATACTCGCGAACTGTTTACAGTAATCTTTTATCGTCTGCTTTAAAAAGTTATGTGACTGAGATAATTTGTGAAAACTGTTCAAGTGTTTTATTGGTGTGTAAGTTTTGGTAAATCATCGTCGCATGTGTAGTAGTTTAACGGGAAAGTAAAGTTAGTTGTGTATCCTTTACAGGACATTCCAGAACCAACTCCAGTATTCGCCGTTTGGTTTACGTTTACTAGTTTCTCATTGCCTGAACAGACTGTTCTTAAATCCACTGTCGCGATCTCTTGGAAGGCAGATATAGTCTGACCATCATCAGTTTCCACTTTTGCCGTTAAGCGTTGTGGGGAGGAACAGTTTGCGATCCATTGTTTGATGGGTAGCGATGGCTATTTTCATTCCCTGTCGACGTAGAAGCTCTTTAATGTCATCAGTCCATTTCTCTTGTTTTCACTTCAGATCTTTTCATGTTTAGCGCCTGTGTTGGTAGTTGTTCTGGCTGCATTCTTACTAGATGACCAAACCATTTGATTTTCTGTTACTCAATGAATTTGCTACATGGTGTTGTTCCTACAGTCTGTCTGATAAAATCATTTCTAACTTCGCCTCGGATGGTTAAGTTGGCGGGTTTTCTCATATAGACTGATGCGGGATATGAAATTACTTTCCCAGGAAAGTCCAATATTATAGGGGTTTTAGGGTTAGTCGATGTGCATTCAAAAACGAACACCCCTAACATTGAACTTTCCCAGGGATTCCGGAGTTTCCCGTGTTTGGAGTGAGCCAAAGTAAAAACACCCTACTGGTTTACAACACACAAATTAGCAAGCCGTCTCCGCAATGAAGGTTGTTAACATTCTACCCACTAAAGTCTTTAGGAATATTAACTTGTGAAGCGCTTGTCATTTCCAGGGCGCAACTTGTACTGTCGTCGGAACACTACAAGAACGTTGGTAACCAGCAAATGGTATCCCGCGGAAAATGAAACCCACGGACTGGAGAATCATACAATTGTTAAACTCGTTCACGAAACTACTGGAAGCCCCCGAAACATGCGTGAGGTAAAAGACAAATGATTAAGAGTTTGCTGAAATCGGATGTCGTCTGTTGGACCAGTAGACGCATATATCGCAGGTAAGCTGTAAACCTCAACACATCGTGCTAGTGTCCCTTTAATGATGAAAACGGAAGAAGGAGAGGAAGACGAAAATAAAAATAATACGATTCTGAAAACTCCCCCTTCCCCGCCCCCAAATCCCCAGCCTTCTTTCCAACATGCTTATCTTCTCTTGGAATACCGTTTTTTTTTTTTAAATTTATATCTATTTCAAGCGAATAAACAAAAAAGAAGAATGCCATCACAAATGAGCTAACAGGCCAAGTCGGTCATGCCTCAGTTTAGTTTCAATAGCTTCACTGAAAACAAGGTTGTATGGCACACACACAGACATTTGTACTGCACGGATGGCTTCCATAAAGGCTACAGGCCTTCTGATATTTGTTTTCTGATGAAAGGATCGAAGCAGTAGAAGAAGTTTTATGTTTAAACAACGGATCAACATCATGGCACAATGGTAGTAACCCATAAGCGTTATGTTCCACTTCTAACTCAAACATGAGTCTGACGCAGTGCACGAACTCCGTAGGACCGGCGAGGATCCTGAAATACTTTGGGTAGATTTTTAACTTCAAATTTTGCCTGGGCGACGACATAGGGCTATTCTTTTTGATTTTCAACTGCCAAGAGGTTTTTTTTAACGTGCGCAATAATACACACGGGCGTTTGACCTTACTACCCAGAGACCAGGGTAAATTACTAGAAGTTCACGTGAAAAAAATCCCAGCCTTCACCGGTGGCCTGAACCTGGGACCTCCAGCACTCCAGGCGGACGCCATGCCTCGAGACCACTCAGTCCCCTGGCAGAAGAAGAAGTGTGGGAATAATATGGAAACTAACATATTTGGTAAGTTCTTTGACTGCACTCTAGAAGACGTTGGTTTTCAGGTGGCTTGAGCTCCCAACACGGTATTTATTTCATTGTCAACAGACCCAAACCCCCGTGTATCAGAAGATACATCTCACCTTGGCGACACACTATGATGACGTCATATTACCTACAGGTTTCCATAGCCTGCGCACTCAGCTTGTTATTAATTAACTAGTAGGGCTGAAGTTTTTAACCCTTTTTTTTTTTCTTTTAGATATTCTCCCTTAAATATATGGCAAGAACCTAACACAACCAAATCCCTTTCCCCTAACTTGTAAAAATTTTATTTAAAATAGGAAAAAAAATTTTTTTTTTTTTTTTCCAAGTACCATTAACAGAAACTGCGAAATACATCAACATACATCTGAGTATCAAATAGCGTAAAGGAAATAATCACCAATAACGTGTAATTTAGCGTCAAAATATCAGTGTGAAGCTTGACACTGTTTTGTCTTGATGATATCTGCTCGTTTTGGTCTGATGTTAGTCACTCTCCACATTAAGCTGGCAGTGCTGTTTTGTTTTCATGACTGTTGAAGCCGAATAATCCTGATTCACAAAAGTGTATGGAGGAACACGGCAATAGTTTACAAGTGTTCTTACTACTCCCGAAAGTCACACCGTCTCGTCGGCCGCGAGATTTTGTAGCGGCTTCCACGAACTGTCTGTCCTATGCTGTAGGGGTGTTATAATATGTCTTTCTTTGCCGTTAATTCACAGCGTGCGGAAAAGTGGCTCGGGTTTTTTCGCCGCAGTCGTCTCACTGTCTCCAAGACGAAAAAGCGCAGCTTTCTTTTCGCAAGTCTTTTTTCTGTGTGCGACTTTTGTTGTTTCTGGAATGTGTAGTTGTTGTGAGTAGGTCTCAGGCGCTGAAGGCGCCCGTGTGCAAATAAGAAGTACTGTAGGGGGAAGCACCGAAGGTGCGACGGTTCGTGAGTATCGAATTATTGATGTTTTTGTATTTGTACTCTCGCTGGCGGTGACTGTCGTCAGTGGTGGGTGTTTTTGTATTTGTACTCTCGCTGGCGGTGGCTGTCGTCAGTGGTGGGTGTTTTTGTATTTGTACTCTCGCTGGCGGTGGCTGTCGTCAGTGGTGGGTGTTTTTGTATTTGTACTCTCGCTGGCGGTGACTGTCGTCAGTGGTGGGTGTTTTTGTATTTGTACGCTCGCTGGCGGTGACTGTCGTCAGTGGTGGGTGTTTTTAAAACGCTGAAAACTAACACATGTCACCCCTCAACTATAGCAGTGTATCAGAAAATCCCCTACGAAATCTCGCAGCCGACGAAATGGGGTGACGTTTGTGAGTTTTACAAATTTTTCAAAATTATAATTAAACTGAGAAAACAAAATGTTAGTAAAACAGATGATCACAAGTACAAATGCACTCAATTTCATCACGGCTTTAGTCCCACCCCGCCCCCTGGAAACTTCTTTGCGCCCCGAGCCCGGAAAAAAGGGGTGGGGGGGGGGGCTAGGCTGAGAAGCCACTTTTGAAGATTAAAACGCTTATTTGTTGTGAAATCTGAAACTCGGCAGCCGGCCAATGACAATGATGTACTGAGGTACGTAATGGAAGGCAAAGCTTGGCCTGTGTGTGATGCAATGTGACATAAATGTCTGTGACCACCTTATTGTGACCTTCTTTGTTTCAAGGGGATTGCCTGGTGTTGTTACTATGGTTTATTTTATTGCATTAATTTTCCAAACTTTTTATTTAAGGGGTGAATCCCCCCCTCCTTCTCTCCCCCCCCCCCAAAGGCACGAGGACATTTGATTAAAGAAAGAAAGAAAGAAAGAAAGAAAGAAAGAAAGAAAGAAAGAAAGAAAGAAAGAAAGAAAGAAAGAAAGAAAGAAAGAAAGAAAGAAAGAAAGAAAGAAAGAAAGAAAGAAAGAAAGAAAGAAAGAAGGACATCCCATTAAAGAAAGAAAAACACTAGAGCATCCTATTAAAGAAAGACAAAAAGACATCCTATTTAAAAAAAAGACAAAAGGACATCCCATTAAAGAAAGACAAAAGGACATCCTATTAGAAAAAGAAAAAAAACCACATCCCATTAGAGAAACACAAACACCAGAAAATCCCATTAAATAAAGACAGAAGGACATCCCATTGAGTAAAGACAAAAGGACACCCCGTTAAAAAAATAAAAACACAAGAATATCTGTAAAATTGACAAAACGACATTCCATTAAAGAAAGACAAAAATCGATACAAATGACTTGAAAAAAAAGGAAAGAAAATAAACCTAAAAACTGAAACATTGGCCTGGGAACAACGAGACTTAAGTGTGGCGAAACGATTAGACCGATTGCGTCTCACTCGGTAGTTTCTGTGTTTGATTGTGAACTTTTTCTTCATTTCTGACCACCCTGGAGGATACTGCTGAATCCGCTGAGGTTTGTGCGAAACTGGACGTTCCGGCGTCTGCAGTTGATAGAGAGACCGAGCCACATGGAGGAAAACGTGGTGCTATGAAATCCATGCTCTTACTTGTCAACATCTTTGTAATGTTATGTTTTGTAATCAGAGTTACCCATTTACAGCAGTGGATACCTTAAATTAATTCATCGACATGTGTGATGCGAAAGAGACAACAAAAGAAGACATAACCCTACACGTAATGAATACAGGAAATAGTGAGAATTGTGGCACTTCATGTTCAAATGGGAGCTCATCGACGCCTGCACAGAGTTCTCGCCCAGGAAGACAGCGATGGAACATCATTGTTCGAGCTTTGAAAAACCTGAAGGCGAGAATTCACCAAGAACCAGCAGAAGTTGATGTTCCCTACATTGATGAGGCAGATGAAGGCCTGTCCAGTAGTTCCTCGGGGTCATCTCCTGAAGAGTTGTCCACCCCTGGAGTCATGACGCCCAAACAGTCAGTGGATCTGTCGGTGACCGAGGATGTGGCGACGGCAGATAATAGCGATACTGATGACGTGAAAAAAGGTCAGATTTGTTGCTAGTTGAATAGTTTGAAGTTACCATAACTGAGTTGTCTGTTGTTGGTAAGTTAAAGATTTGGATAATGATCTTCAGTTTGTTTGCTGTCGCTTAGTTGATTTGGTTGTTGTTGTTGTTGTTGTTGTTGTTGTTGTTGTTAGTGGTTGGTGATAAATGAGTTGTACGTTTGTGCTAAGCTAAAGATGTGGTTAATGATTTTCAGTTTGTTTGTTGTTGTTGTTTTTAGTGATGATAACTTAGTTGTTACTTGCCTACCTCGCCAAGGCGTCGCAAACCGGACTCACCACTTTTACGCAGGTCTTCTTTTGCCCTAAACAAAACGGCACTATTACCACAAAGTGTCTAATGCCGACACAGGGCTCTTGTTTGTAGTATTGGGGGTGCAGATCGACCTCCCCCCCCCCCCCATTTACAAATGTTCTACAATGCACTTGTTTAAGTGTGTAATATTGTGTTAAATAACAAATTCATCTAATAATATGATTCAGAGATTCGCCTGCATCAGGCGGCACTGTAAGTAGGCGGCAGAGGTCGTGAAATAAAAATACAACTTGAACTTTTGATCTGACAGCGCAAAGCTACTAGGGGTGGTATTTCGGTATACAGTAACATGGGAGGGGCAGGGCGCTGAGCAAGGAGCCTGAGCCTCCTTGAGAGAATTCACTTAGAGCTACCCCCCCCCCCCCCGAATCTGTGTTGAACGAATTAATTACAAGCAGATGATAAATACTCTTTTTGTGAGCAGTTCAAAAGTTGCCATAATTAGCCACAATTTTAAATGTGCCACACAGGCACTACTATTACTATGCATTACTATGTGTCCTAGGGTACTCGACCGTTGTTGTCCCTGAGGTGTCCTGGGGTACTCGACCCTTGTTGTCCCTGAGGTGTCCTGGAGTACTCGACCGTTGTTGTCCCTGAGGTGTCCTGGAGTACTCGACCGTTGTTGTCCCTGAGGTGTCCTGGAGTACTCGACCGTTGTTGTCCCTGAGGTGTCCTGGAGTACTCGACCGTTATTGTCCCTGAGGTGTCCTGGGGTACTCGACCGTTGTTGTCCCTGAGGTGTCCTGGAGTACTCGACCGTTGTTGTCCCTGAGGTGTCCTGGGGTACTCGACCGTTGTTGTCCCTGAGGTGTCCTGGAGTACTCGACCGTTGTTGTTTCTGAGGTGTCCTGGAGTACTCGACCGTTGTTGTCCCTGAGGTGTCCTGGAGTACTCGACCGTTGTTGTCCCTGAGGTGTCCTGGAGTACTCGACCGTTGTTGTCCCTGAGGTGTCCTGGAGTACTCGACCGTTGTTGTCCCTGAGGTGTCCTGGAGTACTCGACCGTTGTTGTCCCTGAGGTGTCCTGGAGTACTCGACCGTTGTTGTCCCTGAGGTGTCCTGGAGTACTCGACCGTTATTGTCCCTGATGTGTCCTGGGGTACTCGACCGTTGTTGTCCCTGAGGTGTCCTGGAGTACTCGACCGTTGTTGTCCCTGAGGTGTCCTGGGGTACTCGACCGTTGTTGTCCCTGAGGTGTCCTGGAGTACTCGACCGTTATTGTCCCTGATGTGTCCTGGGGTACTCGACCGTTGTTGTCCCTGAGGTGTCCTGGAGTACTCGACCGTTATTGTCCCTGATGTGTCCTGGGGTACTCGACCGTTGTTGTCCCTGAGGTGTTCTGGAGTACTCGACCGTTATTGTCCATGATGTGTCCTGGGGTACTCGACCGTTGTTGTCCCTGAGGTGTTCTGGGGTACTCGACTGTTGCCCCTGAGGTGACCGAAAGTTAGTGGAGGATGGAGGTTGCCCTTTATCTCCTGTTAGCCAACATTACCCGGATCCTTTATGAATTGGCAAAAAAATTTATTTATTAGTTGTGTGTGTCCTCGCTGGCGCGTGAGTGTGGGTGCAATGGTTAAAGTGTATTTTGATCTTTCTCTCTAAAAACGAAAACGATTTATTTTATTTCATTCAAAGAAAGAACTGGTGGTACCGGGAGCAGCTATCATGCAGGCGGGAATGTCAGGTCGCTGACGACAGGCAGACGGGAGGAAGTGTCGCTTCCTCACGCGGACGGCGGGTCTGTGTCGGGTTCTGGCTGCATGCCTGAGGCACTCAAGTAAGAAGTGTGCCTGATATAAGATTTGTTAACTTTCAGTCCAAAAACCACTTAGCTAATATCTGAGATAAACAGTAATGACGAAAGCAAACTCATGGTAGGATTGCTTCGTCAGGGACCAAAGTCCCAACCATTCTGAAAAATACACATCGTATTAGAGGTGTTAACTCTTTCAGTCCCAGTACACACACACCCACCAGGTGTCATTTGTTACTGCTCCAAAAATTCAAGCCATTGAATCATTTTTTTTACTTCTAATATTTGGCCACAACGTACTAAGAAAATCTGGTTCTTCCTGTCACTTCATTGTCTATTTGGCCTCTTCAAAAGCGAATAAGACATTTTCATAGCAAGCATCATCTCCTTCTCTTCCCAATTCTGCTAACAAAACCTCTTGTACTAAACGAGTTAAGTATCTCTGACTATATAAAAAAAAATCGGTCCTTGGCTAGGTTGTAGTGACAGGTTCTCGGAAAACCCTGGGATATGTTGCTTTCTCAGACAACCCACAGGTCCACCATAGGCGCCGGAGCCTGAGCATTCAGGTCCCGTGAATAGGGTTTTCTTTTGGGAGGTGGTGGAGGGGGACGAAGTGCAATAGTTTTGTAAGGGGACTATGAGACCCGCTTTAAGCATGTATTACATTTTATTGAAATGTATTTATTTAGAAATTTCATATTATTTCAAGTAAATCAGGCTCGCCGCCACGAAGAAAGAACTTGAGAGGGGGGGGGGTTTCAAACCCTTTCAACCCCCCCCCACACCCCCGTTAAGTACGAAAACGTTGCCCCCACCCCCCATTTTACTCATTTGGAAGGCAATTAAGCGGGGTAGGAGGTCAGGTCCTTGGGCGCCTTCACTTAAACAACATTTAGGGAAGGGGGGAGGGGAGGGAAACTGAGACTTCTGACCAAATACTTCTATAAATGGGCTTTTCAAAGGCTTTAGTCTAATTTTTGAGGGGGGATGGGGGGGGGGGGGGGGGCTTATCTAATCGTGCAGTCGTTACGGATGCCCTGGTGACACCCAGAGATGGCAGGGGATCTCGGAGCTGGTGACCCCTAGAGATGGCAGGGGATCTCGGAGCTGGTGACACCCAGAGATGGCAGGGGATCTCGGAGCTGGTGACCCCTAGAGATGGCAGGAGATCTCGGAGCTGATGACCCCAGAGATGACAGGGGATCTCAGAGCTGGTGACCCCAGAGATGGCAGAGGATCTCGGAGCTGGTGACCCCATAGATGGCAGGCGATCTCGGAGCTGGTGACCCCAGAGATGGCAGGCGATCTCGGAGCTGGTGACCCCAGAGATGGCAGGGGATCGCGGAGCTGGTGACCCCAGAGATGGCAGGGGATCTCGGAGCTGGTGACCCCATAGATAGCAGTGGATCTCAGAGCTGGTGATCCCAGAGATGACAGGAGATCTCGGAGCTGGTGATCCCAGAGATGGCAGGGGATCTCGGAGCTGGTGATCCCAGAGATGGCAGGGGATCTCGGAGCTGGTGACCCCATAGATGGCAGTGGATCTCGGAGCTGATGACCCCAGAGATGGCAGTGGATCTCGGAGCTGATGACCCCAGAGATGGCAGTGGATCTAGGAGCTGGTGGACCCAGAGATGGCAGGGGATCTCGGAGCTGGTGATCCCAGAGATGGCAGTGGATCTCGGAGCTGGTGACCCTATAGATGGCAGTGGATCTCGGAGCTGATGACCCCAGAGATGGCAGTGGATCTCGGAGCTGATGACCCCAGAGATGGCAGTGGATCTCGGAGCTGATGACCCCAGAGATGGCAGTGGATCTCGGAGCTGATGACCCCAGAGATGGCAGTGGATCTCGGAGCTGGTGACCCTATAGATGGCAGTGGATCTCGGAGCTGATGACACCAGAGATGGCAGTGGATCTCGGAACTGGTGGACCCAGAGATGGCAGTGGATCTCGGAGCTGATGATCCCAGAGATGGCAGTGGATCTCGGGGCTGGTGACCCTATAGATGGCAGTGGATCTCGGAGCTGATGACCCCAGAGATGGCAGTGGATCTCAGAGCTGGTGGACCCAGAGATGGCAGGGGATCTCGGAGCTGATGACCCCAGAGATGGCAGGGGATCTCGGAACTGATGACCCCAGAGATGGCAGGGGATCTCGGAACTGATGACCCCAGAGATGGCAGGGGAAAAGCAAAACGCAAGTCCTGAAATAGATTTAGTCCAGAAATGGACCAATAACCACAACCTTCCGTCGGAGTTTACAGCTAGTGAACGCAAACATACATAAATGGACAACTGAAAATATACATATGTTGATGAAGAAGGCTTGGTAGCAGGAAGGAAGGTCAGGGGCCGAACTCCAGGGGCGAGAGTGAGTTTCTTTCAGGCATGAAAGATGGAGAAGGAGGTGGTGGTTTCGAAAGCGGAAAGAAATCTTTGACCAGGCATGACTGTGTGTTACAGAAACGGTCTGGTGGTCATGTTGAGTGGCATCTACGGCATCCTACTGGTAGTGCTGGGTTTGGTGCTGCCTCTGTCGGAGATCTTTCTCGATTCTGATCATCCGTACTTCTTTGAGGTAATGTTGTTGTTATTGTTATTGTCGGGGATACTGCTATTGTCGGGGTTGTTGTTATTGTCGGGGTTGTTGTTATTGTCGTTGGGGTTATTGTTATGTTACTGTTTTTGTTGTGTCGTAAAGTTAACAGTTACAGTCGAGAGGACCGCCTTTATTGCACCACATGTTGTCGCATCCTGGCTCAGTTTCTCTTCACAGAACGATTAGCCACATTACGGCAGCGTCATACAAAGCACGAACTTCATAGCTCCAGCGACGACCCTTAGGATCTACATAGATATTGCATGTGACTGAACGTTGTTGTGGAATAGTTTTGCAGTAATATAACAGATTGGGCTCTCTGTTTTAGGAATAACAGAAACACGGCGCCATATACGAGTTCTGTAACTGTTTCATAAATGCAAAACAAACAGGGACTTGTGTGTTTAGTTTGCGCATCGGCCAGCGCACTGACTGCCAGACCGGTGGTAATAGGTTTAAATCTCACTGGAGTTGGTGGCGTTATTTCACAGACAGGGGCGCTGAGATCGGCCAGGACTAACTTTGGCATCGGGAGATCTTCTGGAAAACAATGGCCGCAGACGTGATGTTGCTTGAAATTATAATTATGATACAAAGATCAGCCGAAGAACCACCAAAAAACATGGAACACAAGTTGAAGGCATTCTAGGAAACAAAATTGCCTGAGAAAAATGCTGAACATAAAATGTGATGAAACAGTAGGACACTCACTAGTATCAAGAGTTATCATACGGAGAAGTTGACGCTGTATTGGACACAGCGTAAGAAGAGACGATAAGAAAACAACTAAACAGGCAATGAAATGGGAAATAGTTGAACTGAAGAAAAAAGGGCGTTCATAAGAAACCTTTAGGTGAATGTTGGTGAGAGAAACCAAAGAGACTGGACTGGATTCCATTCACGATATCGAAGTGATTGCACAGGTAAGATCGCAATAGAGGCATAGACTGCAAGCCCTTTGTGACATATAATGACATCATCATCATCATCAGGTGCCTTGCCGACTGGCATGGGCGATCATGCCTCTCCATAATCTGCGATATCCTGCAGCATATATCAGTTCGTCTGCCGACACACCTCCATGCCATGCAACAAGACTGTCAAGAATTTTCTCCCGCTGTCTTCCTCTATCCCTCCTTCCAAAGATATTTCCAGTGGTCACAACATGTTCTATTTTCCCTCTTCTCATAACATGGCCGAAAAATGATGACTGGCTCCTTCTGATGTCTGTGATAAGTTGTCTTCGGGCTCCCGCCTCTTTCAAAACCTCTTGGTTGCTCTTTTTGGCTGTCCAAGGTTTTCTAAGCATTCTTCTGTAAAACCACATCTCTGAGGCCTCTAAAAATTGTTTGGCATGCCTACTGATTGTCCAGGATTCACAGCCATATGTTAAAACTGGATGTATATAGCAAGCAAGAATTATTTTTCTAACTCTCAATGACAAGGATATATTGCATAAGATATTTTTCATTTTATAAAATGCAGTTTTTGCCTGTCCTATTCTGTTTCTTATCTCAGCTATGCATCTTCCATCTGATGTTATCCATGTGAACATATACTTAAATTTCTGTACGTGTCCTAAAATAACACCATTGACTTTTATTACACACTTAGGAATAATTCGTTTCTTGACATCATACGACAATCAATACAATGGATGAAATGAAGACAAGAAACACAATGAAATATGCAGTTTAAATGTTTGTGTGTTGCAATCTGAAAGATTGGTTGCATCAGAGACAAGGGTTGACAAAGTCAAACAAATGGTTGAGCTGACCGATGACGTGGAAGACAATTATCGGCGGAGCTTATCAAGAAAAAGAAGACTAATGATTCAGGAAAAAACTTGTTTAAATGCGAAATTGCCATGACGTTGCTAAGAATGACGAGGTGGTTAAGTTTAATTGAGTTGTTTCAAGAACAGACGTCACAGCGCTCAGATCATTTCCATAAGTGCTCAGTTCCCATCTTTAGCAGCTAACGCAGAGTTCCAATACCAATGGTAACAGAGCAGTCTGATTATATGTCCGTCTTGCCATTCCTCTGAACGTCGCGTATTGACCAGATCACCACGTATTCTATCTGTCTCATTCACCTGTGCCAATAGACAATCACCACGTATTCTACCTGTCTCATTCACCTGTGCAATTAGACCATCACCAGGTGTACTACGTATCTCATTCACCTTTACCAGAATACGATCACGAGGTGTTCTACCTATCTGACTCACCTGTGCAAATATGCGATCGCAATATGTTCTCCCTATATCAGTCACCTGTACCAATATATGATCACCAGGTGTTCTGCCATCCTCATTCACCTGTACCAATATACGATCACCAAGTGTTCTAACTATCTCAGTTACCTGTACCAATATACGATCACCAGGTGTTCTACCTATCTCATTCACCTGTACAAATATACTATCGCCAGGTGTTCTGCCATCCTCATTCACCTGTACCAATATTCGATCACCAAGTGTTCTACCTGTCTTATTCACCTGTACCAATATACGATCACCAAGTGTTCTAACTATCTTAGTCACCTGCACCAATATACGACCAGGTATTCTACCTGTCTTATTATTTCGTAAGCAGGTTGAGCTGGTATTTCCGTTCAAATCAATAACCGAGGAGCTTAAAGTCTGCAAGGTAAGACCAGCGATGACGCTGCGCGAGACTTCAGACTCCGAGCTTTGTCATTAGAACTACTTATGATGTGTTACACTCTAGCGTAAACATGGCCGAGTGGTATGCGAACACTGACCTGACATGTTTCCTATGCAGAGCTAAGCAGACACTCGAGCACGTATTGTCCGCGTGCAGAAAAGCCTTAGGCCAGGGACGATATAAATGGTGTCACAATAAAGTCCTGAAAGAGTTAACCGACATTTCGGGTGAAGCCAGGATGAGGACCAACGCAATGGCCAATCCCTCCCCCGCCCCCTCCCCCATGCTCTTACTCAAGGCTGGGCAGATCTCTAAAAGTAAAGTCAACAAGGTCGCATACGCTTCATCAATATTTGACTGTGCGAGGGACTGATTACTGGCGGCCGACCCGCCTGGTTTCGAAAAGTACACAGAATCAAATCAAAAGAGGAGACGAGACATGTCCCTGCACTCTACGGAAAAAAACAACAGTTCATCCGGATAAAGCTGACCGTGCCGTACGAGTCGCGGATAGAAGCAAATCACATGTGCAAGCTCGAAAAGTACGGTGAGTTGGTGGCCGGTCCGAGGAGAGATGAAGCATACTCAGAAAAAAATCTTCGTCGTCGAGGTGGGCGCAAGAGGACTCATCTCCACTACCACACACAATGTACTAAAGCACCTTGGCTTGCGAGGAAATGAATGGAAACGGTGACTAAAACAGATAGGCGAATCAGCAGAAAGAGCTTCGAGCTGGCTTTGAACAAAACGGAACGTCGTGGGGGATGGGCCTCGGTAGACTGGTCCGAGCCAAAGTAGCCAATAAATGGCTTTCAATGTCTCCTAGATAATTGACAAATGCTAATATCTGTCTGATGAACCAATCGTAAGCTTGTCACTCTGGTCGTGAAGGTAGGCGGCTTTATTTGCTACCGCAGCGACAGTATATAACACCACATCTCACAATACTTGTTGCGAAATCGCCATTTCGTCTTGTCCCTGTCCAAACGTCAGTTAAAGTGCAGCAGGGGAAGATTGAGGCCTAGCTTCATGAACCAGGTCGGCCCACCTTCCGAGACCGCCTGGAAAGTAAAAGGCCGAAACAATCGTCGAAGAGGACTCTTTCTACTGATGATCTGTGGACCCCTGTTGTGCATGCTCCCCTCTGGAGTTCTTCTTATCCCCAGGTGCCCTACCTGTACCTGTACTGTGTCAGTGCCTAACTTGCATGTACCAATATACGATCACCAGGTGTTCTACCTAACCCTATTACCTGTACCAAAATATGATAACCATGTGTTCTACCTAACTCACCACTTACCTCTACCAGTATGCGACCACCGGGTGTTTTATCTCCCACTTACCTGTACCAATATACGATAACCAGATATCCTACCTACCTTCCTTACCTGTACCAATATACGATAACCTGATACCCTACCTACCTTTCTTACCTGTACCAATATACGATAACTAGATACCCTACCTACCTTCCTTACCTGTACTAATTTACCATCCCCAGGTGTTCTATCTCTACCTGTACACTGTCAGCATGGTTTTCCTGGTCTACGTGTACACGTACCTGCTGCGAAAAGAGCGCCTGTTTATCCTCGGCTTGCCTAGAACCATCTCAAGGACACTGTCAAGAACCAAAAGCAGGTCATCCCTGGTAAGAGACCATTTGTCACATCTGCTCTGTGCCCAAAGTCAGTGCTTATTCCCTACTAAACCGGATTGCGCGGTGAGTGGGTGACGAACTCCTTGTGGTCCGGGTTCACTCCCGGTGGTAGGCAGAAAAGCCGCATTTCTCCCAGATTTACGGTATTTATCATGGCATCAAAGCCGAAAGGTTGCGATAGCCATAATACCGAGCCTAAGAGTTAACAACTCATGGCTTCTGGATACTAAAAAATAACATTCCCTACTAAATGCCTGATTCAGTCAACATCACGTCAACCGCCTTTGCTAGCTAGAATATTTCCTGGTACCCGTTTTAACTAGCAGTCCTGGAGTGAAGTTTAGCGCCAGTAGGACAACTCACTGAGCGATTAACACTCGTGGACGCAAAGTGCAAAGTTTCATTTTTTTTTCGGATTGATTCCCTCAGGTGCAGATGTCCGAACACCCGTTAAACCTTTAGTTTATATTGGGGCCCCCGACGATTACAAAGCAACCTTATGTCAAGTTTTACGTATGAGTTAAGCTTTCCATATAAGATAAGATGTACATATAAGTTAAATTTTACGCTTAAGTTAAGTTTAGTTTTACATATGTGTTGAGTTTAGTTTTACATATAAGTTAGGTTTTACATATTAAAAAAAAGAGAAAATAAAGGACCATGTTCCACGCCTTTTTAGGCGTATAGGGCATATTGGGCTAGACCTATATTTTATAGAACAACGGCACACGATGGGTGATGTGGTCAGCATCAAGCCGGCCGCCTCTACTTCCCGGGACTGCACCCGGTACCCACTCAAGGCTGGGTCGACCTGGGAGCCAAGGTCATTTTTTAAGAAAAGTCCGGCTTTGCCACGGAGCGACCCACGACCTTCCTATCCGGGGCGCGCGTCTAGCCGCTCTACCACGGCGACTCCCACGTTTTACATATAAGTTAAATTTAGTTTGACATATAAGTTAGGTTTCACATATAAGTTAAATTTTACAAATAAGTTAAGTTTAGAGTTTTACATATAAGTTACGTTTTACATATAAGTTAAGTTTAATTTTACATATAAGTTAAGTTTCACATATAAATTAAGTTTTATATCTAAGTTAAGTTTAGTTTTACATATAAGTTAAGTTTTACATATAAGTTACGTTTTACATATAAGTTAAGTTTTACATATAAGTTAAGTTTAGTTTTACATATAAGTCAAGTTTTACATATAAGTTACGTTTTACATATAAGTTAAGTTTAATTTCACATATAAGTTAAGTTTCACATATAAGTTAAGTTTTACATATAAGTCAAGTTCAGTTTTACATATAAGTTGCGTTTTACATATAAGTTAAGTTTAGTTTTACATATAAGTTACGTTTTACATATAAGTTAAGTTAAGTTTTACATATAAGTTAAGTTTAGTTTTACATATAAGTTACGTTTTACATATAAGTTAAGTTTAGTTTTACATATAAGTTACGTTTTACATTTAAGTTAAGTTTAGTTTTATATATAAGTTAAGATTTACATTTAAGGTTGGCTGGAAATTAGAGTAACATTATTCTTCTGTGTCCACGCCTCGAAGTGGAATCAATCACTTGACAATGGAGCTGGCAGGTCAGCAAACACTTCATTCAAGCACACATTTGTATTTTCCACATTTTTTTTTTTTAAAGCTTGGTCGCAGTCATTGACCTGTTCAGTACAAGTCCCCTCACAAACTCAGATTTGACTGGATCAGCGTGACGACTCAACTGTAACTTCAAATTCTATTACTATCTCAGTTTGATTCTTTAAAGACAAAAATGTGCATCTCCTATTCTTATTGTGATTCCTTGCACAATGTCGTCTGTCTGGAAGGGGGTAAATGAGACAACAGGTTCACAGTTATGTGTTATTCCTTCTGTCTGACAGGATTCTTGAAACACACGTTCGTTGATACTTTGCCAAACTCACCCAATTTACTGATCGTCTGCGCCAGCAAGTAGCTGCAATTCTGGTGGGGAACCTTCAGTGCTGGCACATCTGATAGCTGTTTTATGCATCTTAACTTTGCGCCTATTTTATGTCATTTCCGCTTGTGCAGGAACGGAGCTGTTATGGACGTGACCCAGATTGTAACCGGTCGGTAATGAAGCCTGCGTCTCGACTAACGATCACTCAAAGCGCTAAATCCTTGTTGCGAGAGCAAAATGTGTTTGAACATTATCGGGCAGATAATCACTGTGACGTATCATTAAAATAACACTTCATTATATTTTTATTATTACTACTTTTTAGATTAGGAATGTGTGTCCATTTGGTACATTGTAAATTGACACATAACAGTCATGAAAATGCAGTAAGGTTAACTTGGCCAAAAGTTGCAGTTAGTTGATTGTGACTTGGTGTCAATGAATTTGCTGTTTTCGACAGAGGTCTGGCAGGAGCTCGTCTTTCAGCGGGAAGAGTGATGCAGTGGGTAAGCCATTGGTGAGGTACAACAGCACCCTCAGCTCCATCTCCACGAAGAGGAGGAGGAAGATCGCCTTTAACCCAGAGATCAACACTCACACAGGCAGTTTCTACCTCAGGGTTGGGGTCGTTGGTAAGTATCCAGAGTATGATACGGAGCACATTTCTAACCTGGATCTTTCATCTTGGTCCTGTGACTAGCTCGCTTGCAAACAAAAAACGGTCGCCAGACGTGTGAACCTTCCATTGAGGCAGATGTTTTGAAAACTGAACTGGGCTCACGGTTGGGGGGGGGGGGGGGGGGGGGGGGGGGGGGGGGGGGGGGTGGGCGGGGGGGGGGGGGGGGGGGGGGGGGGGGGGAGAGGTTAAAAGCCTAAAGTTTAAAGTCGAGAGGGTTGAATTCATTGCATGAGGTTTTATTCCATGTGATTCTGTGTTTTCACAGAACAGCTAACCGCCTGCTCAAAGCATCGTGCAAAGAATGAAATCCCTAGCTCCGGCGACTGCCACTAGGGCTCTCCGTAAAATTGCACTTGTGAACCTAACGACAATTCCTCTCCCCCCCCCCCCCCCAAACCACCGACCCTCAATATTATATTGTGCTAAACCATATCTGGTGGCGAACTATACACTGTAACCAGCGACAATGTGATTTATACATTTCAGTGGAAATAATTCATTTCTTGTTTGTCTGCTTTATTTTGTGTTGACTGTAATGCAGTTAACGAGACACCGCCATAAAGTACGTTGTGAAACATATAATTTCTGTCCAGATTATTTATATTTACAACGGGTAAACATTGTTTTGAAAGTCGTGTTAGAACCTACAAATAATTTGCAGGCTGTAATGTTATAGTATGTCTTAAAATTCCTTAACAGGCGAGGGTCTGATTATATAGGAACATTTGTAGAAAGCTGCTTTATTGGGATTAGAACAAGAATCGCCATGCAAAAGGAAGCATTTTGTTGGGGAATAAGCTCACCATTTAAATTATGTCAGTTTGAGAGAGAGAGAGGGGGGGGGGGTGGAGGAAATATGAGAGAGAGAGGGAGAGAGAGGGTGGGGGAATAAGAGAGAGAGAGAGAGAGAGACCGGGAATTGAAGAGATAGGGGGTAGGGGATGGTAGAGACAGAGAAATGGAATGAGAGAGACAGAGAAATGGAATGAGAGAGACAGAGAAATGGAATGAGAGAGACAGAGAAATGGAGTGTGAGAGACAGAGAAATGGAGTGTGAGAGACAGAGAAATGGAATGAGAGAGACAGAGAAATGGAATGAGAGATACAGAGAAATGGAATGAGAAAAACAGAGAAAGGGAATGAGAGAGACAGAGAAATGGAATGAGAGAGACAGAGAAATGGAGTGTGAGAGACAGAGAAAGGGAATGAGCGAGACAGAGAAATGGAATGTGAGAGACAGAGAAATCAATGAGAGAGACAGAGAAATGGAATGAGAGAGAGACGGGAGCCTTAAATTATCCAGTTTGTACTTGTGTATGCAAGCAAGATATTGAATCTGTTAAGGAAACATGGATAGAATGAGTTCAAGAAAGGTGAAACAATACGAGAATTGTCCTGACAACCAGGTGTATCAACAGTATGAATTGAGCACAAACTGAGAGGGAACTAGCAGAGAATGACCAGACAGGCACTTCCATCCATGATGACAGAGGTCAAAGGTTATGGATCGAATTCCATCTATGATAAGAGAGGTCAAAGGTTATGGACTGGATTCCATCCATGATGAGAGAGGTCAAAGCTTATGGACCGGATTCCATCTATGATGAGAGAGGTTAAAAGTTATGGACTGGATTCCATCCATGATGAGACAGGTCAAAGGTTATGGACCGGATTCCATCTATGATGAGAGAGGTTAAAAGTTATGGACTGGATTCCATCCATGATGAGACAGGTCAAAGGTTATGGACCGGATTCCATCTATGATGAGAAAGGTCAAAGGTTATGGACCGGATTCCATCTATGATGAGAGAGGTCAAAGGTTATGGACCGGATTCCATCTATGATGAGAAAGGTCAAAGGTTATGGACCGGATTCCATCTATGATGAGAGAGGTCAAAGGTTATGGACCGGATTCCATCAATGATGAGAGAGGTCAAGGGTTATGGACCGGATTCTATCTATGATAAAAGAGGTCAAAGGTTATGGACTGGATTCCATCCATAATTTTGAATTAAACAAGTTGGGGGTATGGACTGCAACTCCCATGTAACCTATTCCGGTACAAGTGGACATTGAGATCATGTAGGCAGAGACAGGTTAATCCACGTAAAATTGTGGTCTCCAGACATGGCATCCCCATCGAGTGCTGGAGGTCTCGGGTTAGAACGCCAGTGAAGGCTGGGGGTTTTTCACGTGGATTTCTAGTAATTTCTCCTGGTCTCTGGGTAGTAGGACCAGACGCCTTGGTAGTTGGAAATCGAAAAAGAGTAGCCTAACGGCGCTGCTCGGACAAAATTCGCAGTTAAAAATCTACCCAAAATATTTCGGGATCCTCGCCGGTCAAACAGAGTTCGTGCACTGAGCTGAGATTTTTTAAACTCAGGCTTGAGTTAGAAGTAGAACGGATCACTTATGGGTTACACCCGTGTGCCATGATGTCGATCATTCGACTTAACCTAAACCTGAATTATCTTAATTGATGAAAACTGAGGTAATCTTCGTGTTTCCCATTTTAATCATGTCAATAGATATAGGGTAATCAGCTTAAATTGACTGATGTAAACTGAGGTAACCTTGGCGTTCCATTTCCCTTCCAGTGTTCGGTATTGGCAGTATGATCCACGGTGGTCTGATTTTCGGCCATTTCCTTGAAATCAAGCACTTGGCAAACCATTGCAGCAACGTTGTTCAAGCAGTGAAACCGTTCGCTCTTCTGTGCTTTACTTTCGTGCAAATGTATTTCATTTTCATGAATTCTAAGGTGAGTTGAAATTGATGTTACTACGCCAACAAGACAGTTACCATGGCAACACTGTGTAGTTTCCATGGCATCTAGTGTTAATATTAACATTATGGATTAGTTTTGTACAGTACGTCCTGTTTTCGTCAGAATTGAATGAAAATGCAGACGATTTGTTTGGTTCCGCGAGAAATGTAGTTGATTTTCCGGTCGGCCAATATCACCATCAAGCGTTTTGCCGACTGGCGTGGGCGATCATGCCTCTTCACAATCTGTGATCTTCAACATCATGTGCCAGTTCTTGTGCTGAAATCCCATCCCACCGATGAGAAA
This sequence comes from Candidula unifasciata, assembly GCA_905116865.2. Lineage (NCBI taxonomy): Eukaryota > Metazoa > Mollusca > Gastropoda > Stylommatophora > Geomitridae > Candidula > Candidula unifasciata. Next base: position 247,002 of record CAJHNH020008501.1, read on the forward strand.
AGGCTGTCAAGAATCGTCTGTGGATGTCTTCCCGTGTCTCTCTTTCCACAGATCGTCCTAGTGGTTACATGTTCCAGTTTCCCTCTTGTCATAACATGATGAAAAAGTGATGAGTGTCAGATATTAAGTGTTCTTTGTTCACCATGACGACTACAGATGTGCATCCACAAATACAAGTGTCTGGCGCGCTTTGGACTGATGCACATGAGTTGCACCAACATCTGTGTCTGGCTGAGATCCATCGTCCTGGAGACCTTGCTGGTCATGAAAGTCCACAAGCGAGACACTGACAGCTCCCTCGACCACGGCAAGGAAGGCATCCCTACAGGTAGCCACCTAGGCAGTCGCTACCTGGGATCCACGCAGGCTCCAGGTGGCGACCTCAGAGGTGAGTCAAAAGAGGCTTTACGTAAGTGTTTGTATCACTGTCTAGCTCCTGTATTCTTCCTCTCTCTCTCTCTCTCTCTCTCTCTGTCTCTCTCGCACACTCTCTGTGTGTCTCTGTCGCTCTTTGTCATTTTTTCTCTCTCTCTCTCGCTGTCTCTCTCGCACACTCTCTGTGTGTCTCTGTCGCTCTCTGTCATTTTTTCTCTCTCTCTCTCTTTCTCTCTCTCTCTCTCGCTGTCTCTCTCTCTCTCTCTCGATCTCTCTCTCTCTCTCTCTTTCTCTTCTCTTCTCTCTCTTCTTTCTGTGTTTCTCTTCTTTCTTTCTCTTCTTTCTTCTCTCTCTTTCTTTCTCTCTCTTCTCTTCTTTCTCTTTCTCTCACACTCTTTCCTCTTCTTTCCTTCTCTCTATTTCTCTCTTCTCTTTCTCTCTCTTCTTCTCCTTCTTCTTTTTCTTTCTCTCTTCTTCTCTTTCTCCCTCTTCTCTCTCTCTCTTTCTCTCTTTCTCTCTTTCTTCTTCTTCTTCTTCTCTTCTTTCTTCTCGTTCTCTCTTCTTCTCTTTCCTCTTCTTCTTCTCTCTTTCTCTTCTCTTCTTCTTTCTCTTCTCTCTTCTATTCTTCTTTCTTTCTTCTTCTCTCTTTCTCTTCTTCCCTCTTCTTCTTCTCTCTCTTCTCTCTCGGTCTTTTTTTCTCTCTTTCTCTCTTCCCTTCTTCTTTTTTTTCTTCTTCTCTCTTTCTTTTTCTCCCTTTCTCTCTCTCTCTCTTCTCTCTCTCTCTCTCTCTTCTTCACTTCTCTTCTTCTTCTCTCTTCTTTTTCTTCTCTTTTTCTCTTCTTCTTCTTCTCTGTCTCTCTTCTCTCTCTCTCTCTCTTCTCTTCTTCTTCTTCTTCTTCTTCTTCTTCTTTTTCTTCTCTTTCTCTCTCTTTCCCTTCTCTTTCTTCTTCTCTTCTTCTCTCTCTTCTTCTTCTTCTTCTTCTTCTCTTCTTTCCTTCTTCTTTCTCTTCTCTCTTTTTTCTTCTTCTCTCTTCTTCTCTCTCTCTCTCTCTCTCTTCTTCTTCTTCTTCTTCTTCTCTTCTTCCTCTTTCTTTCTTTCTTCTCTCTTTCTTTTCTTTTTTCTCTTCTTCTCTTTCTCTCTCTTCTTCTCTCCTCTCTTTTCTTCTTCTTCTTTCTTTCTTCTTCTCTTCTTCTTCTCTCTTCTCTTCTCTTCTTCTTCTTCTTCTCTCTTCTTCTTCTTTTCTCCTTCTCACTTCCTTTCTTTCTTCTCTCTCTTTTCTTTCTTTCTTTTTCTCTCTTCTTCTTTTCTCTCTTTCTTCTTCTTTCTTCTTCTTCTCTTCTCTCTTCTTCTTCTTCTTCTTCTTCTTCTTTCTTCTTCTTCTCTCTTCTCTTCTCTCTCTTTCTTTCTCTCTTCTTCTTCTTCTTCTTTCTCTCTCTCTTCTTCTTCTCTCTTCTTCTTTTTCTTCTTTCTCTTTCTCTTCTTCTTCTCTCTCTCTTTCTTTCTTCTCTTCTTCTCTTCTCTTCTTCTTCTTCTTCTTCTTCTCTTCTTCTTCTCTCTTCTTCTCTCTCTTCTTTTCTTTTCTCTTCTTCTCTCTTCTTTCTTCTCTTCTTCTCTCTTCTTCTTCTCTTCTTCTCCCTCTTCTCTTTTTTTCTCTTTCTTCTCTTCTTTCTGTCTCTCTCTTTCTCTCTTCTTCTCTCTTCTTCTCTTCTTCTTCTCTTTCTCTTCTTCTTCTCTTCTTCTTCTTCTCTCTTCTCTTTCTTCTTCTCTCTCTTCTTTCTCTCTTCTCTTCTTCTCTTTCTTCTTCTTCTTCTTCTTCTTTTTTCTCTTCTTCTCTTTTCTTCTTCTTTCTCTCTTCTTTTCTTCTCTTCTTCTTTCTTCTTCTTCTTTTCTCTCTCTTCTTCTTCTTCTTCTTCTTTCTTTTCTCTTTCTTCTCTCTTCTTTCTCTTCTCTCTTCTCTCTCTTCTCTCTTTCTTTCTTCTTTTCTCTTCTTCTTCTTCTTCTTTCTTCTTCTTCTTCTCTCTCTCTCTCTTCTTCTCTCTTTCTCTTTCTTCTCTCTTTCTTTTTCTTCTTCTTCCTTTCTTCTTTTCTTCTTTCTTCTTCTCTTCTCTCTTCTCTCTTTTCTCTTCTCTTCTTCTCTTCTCTTCTTCTCTTCTTTTCTCTTTCTTCTTCTCTCTTCTCTTTCTTCTCTTTCTTCTCTCTTCTTCTTCTTCTTTCTCTCTCTCTTCTTCTTCTTCTTTTCTTCTTCTCTTTCTCTTCTTCTTCTTCTTCTTCTTCTTCTTCTTTTCTTCTTCTTCTTCTTTTCTTCTTGTCTCTCTTCTTCTTCTCTTCTTCTTCTTTCTTCTTCTTCTTTCTCTCTTCTTCTTCTTCTTCTTTCTTCTTCTCTTTCTTCTTCTTCTTCTCTTCTTCTTCTTCTTCTTCTTCTCTTCTTCTTCTTTCTCTCTTTTCTTCTTCTTCTTTCTTCTTTCTTCTTCTTCTTCTCTTCTTCTTCTTCTCTCTCTTTTTCTCTCTCTTCTTCTTCTTCTTTTCTCTCTTTCTTCTTCTTCTTCTTTCTTCTTCTTCTCTCTTCTCTCTTCTTCTCTCTCTTCTTCTCTTTCTCTTCTTCTTCTCTTTCTTCTCTTCTTCTTCCTCTCTTTCTTCTTCTTCTTCTTCTTTCTTTCTTCTTCTTCTTCTTTCTTCTTCTTCTCTCTCTCTCTTTCTCTTCTTCTTCTTCTTCTTCTTCTCTTTTCTCTTCTTCTTTTTCTCTTCTTCTCTTTTCTTTCTCTCTTTCTTTCTTCTTCTCTCTTTTCTCTTTTCTTCTTCTTCTTCTCTCTGTTCTTCTCTTTCTGTTCTCCCTTCTCTCTCTGTCTCTCTCTTCTCTCTTTTTCTTCTTTCTCTTTTTCTTCTTCTTCTTCTATCTTTTCTTCTCTCTCTTTCTCTTCTCCCTTCTCTCTCTCTCTTCTCTCTCTCTCTCTTTCTTCTCACACTTCTGTTCTTCTTCTCTCTTTCTTCTCTCTTTCTCTTTCTCCCTTCTCTTCTCTTATCTTCTTCGGTCTCTTTTCTCTCACTCTTCTTCTCTTCTCTTTTTCTTTCTCTCTTTCTCTCTTTCTTGTCTTCTCTTTCTCTGTCTCTTCTTCTCTCTCTTCTTCTTTTTTTCTCTCTCTTCTTCTTTCTTCTGTCTTCTTTTCTTCTCTTTCTTTTCTTCTTTTTTTCTGTCTCTGTCTCTTCTTCTCTCTCTTTCTCTTTCTCTTCTTTCTTTCTTCTTCTCTCTTTCCGTTTCTTCTTTTTCTTCTTCTCCTTCTTCTCTCTCTCTCTCTCTTCTCTTCTTCTCTTTCTCTTCACTCTTCCCTCTTATCTTTCCGTGTCTCTCTTTCTGTGTCTCCCTGTCTCTGTCTCTCTATCTCTCTCGGTCTCTTTCTCTTTTTCTCTATGTTCCTGTATCTTTCCGTGTCTCTCTTTCTGTGTCTCCCTGTCTCTGTCTCTCTATCTCTCTCGGTCTCTTTCTCTCACACTATGTCCCTGTATCTTTCCGTGTCTCTCTTTCTGTGTCTCCCTGTCTCTGTCTCACTATCTCTCTCGGTCTCTTTCTCTCACACTATGTCCCTGTATCTTTCCGTGTCTCTCTTTCTGTGTCTACCTGTCTCTGTCTCACTCCGTTTCTCTCGCTTTCTGTCTCTTTCTGTCTCTTTCTGTCTCTTTCTGACATGCTTCATTGATGAAATACAACTGCTGTGCAAAAGATGGAGGTTTGGAAGGGCCGAATGTAAGACAGGCCTGCGTGCCTAATTTGTAACCCTTTAAAAAAAAAGTTCGTTCGTTCGTTCTCTCTGTGTTTTTCGGTCTTTGTCGATGTATGTCTCTTTATATCTCTCTCTTTCTGTATGTCTCTCTCTCTCTCTTTTACTCTCTCCACAACTTTCTCTGTCTCTCTCTGTCACTGTCTCCACAACTTTCTCTTGTCTCTCTCTTTTACTCTCTCCACAACTTTCTCTGTCTCTCTCTTTTACTCTCTCCACAACTTTCTCTGTCTCTCTCTTTCTGTATGTCTCTCTGTCTCTCTCTTTTACTGTCTCCACAACTTTCTCTGTCTCTCTCTTTCTGCATGTCTCCCTGTCTCTCTCTTTCTGTATGTCTCTCTGTCTCTCTCTTTTACTGTCTCCACAACTTTCTCTGTCTCTCTCTTTTACTGTCTCCACAACTTTCTCTGTCTCTCTCTTTTACTGTCTCCACAACTTTCTCTGTCTCTCTCTTCTACTGTCTCCACAACTTTCTCTGTCTCTCTCTTTTACTCTCTCCACAACTTTCTCTGGTCTCTCTCTTTCGTTGTCTTGCCACCTCTCGCCTTCTCTGTCGTTGTCTTTGTCTATCTCTGCAAATGTGTCTGTCAGTCTGTCTGTCTATAACTGTTTCTGGTTATACAACTCTCTGCCTAAAGTCAGTCTCTGTCTATGTTTCTGTTTATGTCTGTATCTGTCTTTGTTGCTGTCTGTACTAGTCTATGTCTACGCCTGTCCCAGTCTATATTTTTCTCTGTCTAAGTCTGTCTCAGTCTGCGTCTGTATCGGTCTGCATCAGTCTCAGTCTACATCAGTATCTATCTACGTCAGTCTCAGTCTGCGCCAATCTCTGTCTACGTCGGTCTCAGTCTGCATTAGTCTCTGTCTACGTCGGTCTCAGTCTTCATTAGTCTCTGTCTACGTCAGTTTCAGTTTGCGTCAGTCTCTGTCTACGTCAGTTTCAGTTTGCGTCAGTCTCTGTCTACGTCAGTCTCAGTCTGCGTCTGAATCGGTCTATGTCATCTCAGTCTGCATCTAAATGGGACTACGTCGGTCTCTGCGTCAATCTCTGTCTGCGTCATCTGTCTACGCCAAACTCAGTCCAATATAAATTTATGCCGATTCTGTGTCTATCCCAGTCGGTATATGTATATATCGCACTGCACATGTTTATGCCGGCCTGTCAGTCTCTACGCATCTGTCTCACCTCCTCTCTCTCTCTCTCTCTCATTCTCTTTCTCTCTCTATTTGTGGCTATAAATGCCTCATTCCAGCTGTCTATATTAGTTCAAGTCAATTCAGTAGCGTCTTCGCAATGACGGCTGCCAGCTAGGGATCTGCAGTGATAACCTCTGTATTACTTGCGTGTATAATATCAGTTGTTTGATTCTGTGGAAAGTGAATGTTTTCTTCTTCCAGAGGACGAAAGTGAGTTTGTTTCCGAGCTTAGCTGTAACGTGGATGCCATGATGGGCAAAGTGGTAGAAAATTCTTCAGTCTACCTGTACCCGTGCACCATCGAGTACAGTCTGGTGTGTGCGTGTAAGTAATTGTCGTCTTGGAACAAACACAAGTCAGTTAGTTAGTCGACAGATTATTCTCATTGCACATCAAACCATTCAGTCCATAAGTGTTGAGATCCCCTCCTTAGTAAATCCTGCAGCCTGTTGCAGCTCACGACACCAGTTCTTGGTTGGTTTCTTGTTTTCTCTGTCTTCCTGCATGTTGCTCTTGTCTGGCCACACCCGTTTGAACATGCTCTTGCAGTCTGTTCAGGCTTGCAGATTTACTGTCATCACTTGGTTCTCGCAAACGTCTTACTTTTCGTAGATCATTTACAATATCTGTTTGGTCAGTGGCTCGTCCGCCCTCCACTGTAGCTTTACCTGCAAGCCTATCAGGTAGCTCATTTCCTTACACGCCTGCGTGACCTGGCCCAAATATGAAACTAAAATGTGTCAGCCACGACCGCTTTAGAGACTCGAACCACTGTCCTCACGGGCAGCCCGCAAATACAATGGTTGGTTTATGTCTGTGAGATGTAGTAGTGTGTCCATGTGAGCAGTAGTAATGTGTCCATGTGAGCAGTAGTAATGTGTCCATGTGAGCAGTAGTAATGTGTCCACGTGAGCAGTAGTATTGTGTCAACGTAAGCAGTAGTAATGTGTCCATGTAAGCAGTAGTAATGTGTCCGTGAGAGCAGTAGTAATGTGTCCGTGAGAGCAGTAGTAATGTGTCCGTGAGAGCAGTAGTAATGTGTCCATGTGAGCAGTAGTAATGTGTCCGTGAGAGCAGTAGTAATGTTTCCATGTGAGCAGTAGTAATGTGTCCACGTGAGCAGTAGTAATGTGTCCGTGAGAGCAGTAGTAATGTGTCCGTGAGAGCAGTAGTAATGTGTCCATGTGAGCAGTAGTAATGTGTCCGTGAGAGCAGTAGTAATGTTTCCATGTGAGCAGTAGTAATGTGTCCGTGAGAGCAGTAGTAATGTTTCCATGTGAGCAGTAGTAATGTGTCCGTGAGAGCAGTAGTAATGTTTCCATGTGAGCAGTAGTAATGTGTCCACGTGAGCAGTAGTAATGTGTCCATGTTAGCAGTAGTAATGTGTCCACTAGAGCAGTAGTAATGTCTTCATGTGATAAGTAGTAATGTGTTCATGTGAGCAGTAGTAATGTGTTCATGTGAGCAGTAGTAATGTGTCCATGTGAGCAGTAGTAATGTGTCCATGTGAGCAGTAGTAATGTGTTCATGTGAGCAGTAGTAATGTGTCCATGTGAGCAGTAGTAATGTGTCCATGTGAGCAGTAGTAATGTGTCCATGTGAGCAGTAGTAATGTGTTCATGTGAGCAGTAGCAATGTGTTCATGTAAGCAGTAGTAATGTGTCCATGTGAGCAGTAGTAATGTGTTCATGTGAGCAGTAGTAATGTGTCCACGTGAGCAGTAGTAATGTGTTCATGTGAGCAGTAGTAATGTGTCCACGTGAGCAGTAGTAATGTATTAACGTGAGCAGTAGTAATGTGTTTATGTGAGCAGTAGTAATGTGTTCATGTGAGCAGTAGTAATGTGTCCACGTGAGCAGTAGTAATGTGTCCACGTGAGCAGTAGTAATGTGTCCATGTGAGCAGTAGTAATGTGTCCATGTGAGCAGTAGTAATGTGTCCATGTGAGCAGTAGTAATGTGTCCATATGAGCAGTAGTAATGTGTCCATGTGAGCAGTAGTAATGTGTCCATATGAGCAGTAGTAATGTGTCAATGTGAGCATTATTATTGTATCTATGTGAACAATAGTAATATGTATATGTGAGCATTAGTAATGTGTATATATGAGCAGTAGTAATGTGTCTACGTGAGCAGTAGTAATGTGTATATGTGAGCGGTAGTAATGTGTCTACGTGAGCAGTAGTAATGTGTATATGTGAGCAGTAGTAATGTGTCCACGTGAGCAGTAGTAATGTGAATATGTGAGCGGTAGTAATGTGTCTACGTGAGCAGTAGTAATGTGTATATGTGAGCAGTAGTAATGTCTCCATGTTTGCAGTAGTAATGTGTCTATATGAGCAGTAGTAATGTGTCCATGTGAGCAGTAGTAATGTGTTCATGTGAGCAGTAGTAATGTCTCAATGTGTGCAGTAGTAATGTGTCCATGTGAGCAGTAGTAATGTGTCCATGTGAGCAGTAGTAATGTGTTCATGAGTGCAGTAGTAATGTGTTCATGTGAGCAGTAGTAATGTGTCCATGTGAGCAGTAGTAATGTGTCTATGTGAGCAGTAGTAATGTGTCCATGTGAGCAGTAGTAATGTGTGCATGTGAGCAGTAGTAGTGTATCCATGTGAGACGTAGTAATGTGTCCATGTGAGCAGTAGTAATGTGTTCATGTGAGCAGTAGTAGTGTATCCATGTGAGCAGTAGTAATGTCCCCATGTGAGACGTAGTAATGTGTCCATGTGAGCAGTAGTAATGTCCCCATGTGAGACGTAGTAATGTGTTCATGTGAGCAGTAGTAATGTGTCCATATGAGCAGTAGTAATGTGTCCATATGAGCAGTAGTAATGTGTCCATGTGAGCGGTAGTAATGTGTCCATATGAGCAGTAGTAATGTGTCAATGTGAGCATTATTATTGTATCTATGTGAACAATAGTAATGTGTATATGTGAGCATTTGTGACAATACGCGCGGTGACTTCAGAATATCTTTCCTCAACCTACTTTTATTTGTATGTATTTTGAAGTATACAGACAAATGGGGATTTGGATACATCCTTAATCTAAGTAGGCGAAATGAACAAGCATTTAATTTTCCTGGGATGTTGGCGATATCACACACTAAAACTGTTTCCCAGACGTTAAGTGTTAAGGTACAGAGATAAGACTGACCAAGCAGATTTACTGACTGGAGATTTGCACACCATCTGTTGGTGTCAGAAATGTTATCTCCTAGCCAGACTTTTAGGAGCAGCTAACTCCGGCTAATTGTGTTTAATTCCCCCTGAGGTTACCTAACTCGACGGCAGGTCCGACGGTCACTATTGACATGGTGAGCAGAAAGTGTTAACAGAAGGATTGACACCGTCTGATTTTATTGTGATGGCAGGTGAAGTAGCCAGAGGTGTGACTTGGCCTATTAGCTTTGACCAGCTTAATTGAACCAGGAGATCCTAGCGTGGGAATTTAAATAAGTGTTGTACAGCCCTGACTGACAGCGAATAAACTTACCTACAGGGGAGGAGCTGTGATACCCGTGAATGAAAAGGATTTTAGGCGTAATGTAGGAGGAGCTTGATAAAAGTTATAAAGTGGTGAACGCTAGGTCTGGTAAATGAGATCCTGTCTAGCACATGCCATCTGTTGGGCTTAACCTAAGCTTGAGACAGAACTTTTGGCATCGTGGTTTCATTTTTCCAGGTAAGATCGAAATTAGGTTCACATCTATATTTTATGATAGAGTTCTAACTGTCTTTTTACGCAAGTGTGTGTCTTCATCACTTTGTAGTACTCCTAGGCGGACATTTCTTCATTCTCGTAGGGCACTGTCACATTGCTTTATTTCCTATTTGATAGTGTCATGAATGTTTTTTCGTGCACATGTGTTTCAATGTTGTAAAACCTAAATGTTGTTGTTGCCATTGAAATTTAATGAACTATCATGTTTTTGAAATCACAAGCGTGAAGATAACTTTGGCAATCTTATCACGTGTGGTTAAAGTGAATCTGTATTACATACAGCTAACACACTGAATTGTGTTTAACTCTCGGGAGGCTAACGCGGAGATTGATCCCGGAGAGTAAATCCACGAGATTTGTTATTTGATTCGCCCCAGAGCTATTGTTAGCATTCTGGGCGCGTCGATTGTTCCAAGCATAGATTCCAGAACTGGTTCTGTCTGACTGATTGTCATTTTGAGTCTGTACGAGAGACGGCACCTGACGTAGAAGACTTGACTATCATTACAGGACGTGTAGAGGAAGGCAGAAGATGTAACAGTTGGAATGTGAGACATAAGCCCTTCCAAATTGGACAGGAGTGAATGTGAGCATGAGGGAGAGATGAAATGTTTATTTAAATAAACATGCTTGATGTTAGTATAATATACATGCTTAGTGTACATCTAGAGCAGATACTACAAATATGCGCTTGTTTCTTCATTCTCCAGTTCCCACATTGGGCAGGGACTAGTAGGCATCCATTATTTGCCGACCGTCGAGTGTAACGACCTGCAGAAAGCAGTGAGGACGACAAACTGGAAAAGATAGGCAGGGTCTCAAGCCGAGAACTGTCCAAAGGTTGTTACTTTCCAATACCTTTATGATTTCATCAACATCATCCCAACTCTACTAGCCTAAACAAGTTCATTTTATTTTAATTTCGATTTATTAAAATAAATCTTTTTGATGTCGTAACAACATTACTCGAGTAAATTGTGTACTTAGGTTCAAGTGTCTTTGTGCATATTAGTTTACTTCAGCTAACAAATATTTAAATCACTTGATGGGGGCTTTTAAGTAATGCCAGGAAAGGAGACCAGTCGCAGGGGTTAAATGAGCACCTGGATTATATCGCAGTGGGTGTATCCAGATATCTATCTATCCCTTCTCCTTCTCCTGTGGATACAAGTACAGCAACTTTCATTTCATGGAACGAGCCACTCGCTGTTTTCTTGGCTATCCAGGACTGTCTAGGATCAACATAGCTTAGATAATAGTCCAGTTTCTCACGTGGGTGGGCATTGTTAAGGTTCAAACCCACACCCTCACTATATCAGTGTATTTACCCACGTGGGCGCGCGACAGCATTAGTAATGTGTATATATGAGCAGTAGTAATGTGTCTACGTGAGCAGTAGTAATGTGTATATGTGAGCGGTAGTAATGTGTCTACGTGAGCAGTAGTAATGTGTATATGTTAGCAGTAGTAATGTGTCCACGTGAGCAGTAGTAATGTGTATATGTGAGCGGTAGTAATGTGTCTACGTGAGCAGTAGTAATGTGTATATGTGAGCAGTAGTAATGTCTCCATGTTTGCAGTAGTAATGTGTCTATGTGAGCAGTAGTAATGTGTCCATGTGAGCAGTAGTAATGTGTTCATGTGAGCAGTAGTAATGTCTCAATGTGTGCAGTAGTAATGTGTCCATGTGAGCAGTAGTAATGTGTCCATGTGAGCAGTAGTAATGTGTTCATGAGAGCAGTAGTAATGTGTTCATGTGAGCAGTAGTAATGTGTCCATGTGAGCAGTAGTAATGTGTCCATGTGAGCAGTAGTAATGTGTCCATGTGAGCAGTAGTTATGTGTGCATGTGAGCAGTAGTAGTGTATCCATGTGAGCAGTAGTAATGTCCCCATGTGAGACGTAGTAATGTGTCCATGTGAGCAGTAGTAATGTCCCCATGTGAGACGTAGTAATGTGTTCATGTGAGCAGTAGTAATGTCCCCATGTGAGACGTAGTAATGTGTCCATGTGAGCAGTAATAATGTCCCCATGTGAGACGTAGTAATGTGTCCATGTGAGCAGTAGTAATGTCCCCATGTGAGACGTAGTAATGTGTCCATGTGAGCAGTAGTAATGTGTCCATGTGAGCAGTAGTAATGTGTCCATGTGAGCAGTAATAATGTGTTCATGTGAGCAGTACTAATGTGTCCATGTGAGCAGTACTATTGTGCCCACGTTAGCAGTAGTAATGTGTTCATGTGAACAGAAGTATTGTCCATGTGAGAATTATTATTGTATCTATGTGAGCAATAGTAATGTGTATATGTGAGCAGTAGTAATGTGTATATATGAGCAGTAGTAATGTGTCTACGTGAGCAGTAGTAATGTGTATATGTGAGCGGTAGTAATGTGTCTACGTGAGCAGTAGTAATGTGTCTATGTTAGCAGTAGTAATGTGTCTACGTGAGCAGTAGTAATCTGTATATGTGAGCAGTAGTAATGTGTCTACGTGAGCAGTAGTAATCTGTATATGTGAGCAGTAGTAATGTTTCCATGTGAGCAGTGGTAATGTGTCTTTGTGAGCAGTAGTAATGTGTCTATGTGAGCAGTAGTAATGTGTCTTTGTGAGCAGTAGTAACGTGTCGATGTAAGCAGTAGTAATGTTTCCACGTGAGCAGTAGTAATGTGTCTTTGTGAGCAGTAGTAATGTTTCCATGTTAGCAGTAGTAATGTGTCTACGTGAGCAGTAGTAATGTGTATATGTGAGCAGTAGTAATGTGTCAATGTGAGCATTATTATTGTATCTATGTGAACAATAGTAATGTGTATATGTGAGCATTAGTAATGTGTATATATGAGCAGTAGTAACGTGTCGATGTGAGCAGTAGTAATGTGTTTACGTGAGCAGTAGTAATGTGTCCATGTGAGCAGTAGTAATGTGTCCATGTGAGCAGTAGTAATGTGTCCATGTGAGCAGTATTGATGCGTCCATGTGAGCAGAAGTAGTGTTTCCATGTGAGCAGTAGTAATGTGTCCATGTGAGCAGTAGTAATGTGTCCGTGAGAGCAGTAGTAATGTGTTCATGTGAGCAGTAGTAATGTGTCCATGTAAGCAGTAGTAATGTGTTCATGTGAGCAGTAGCAATGTGTTTATGTAAGCAGTAGTAGTGTGTCCATGTGAGCAGTAGTAATGTGTTCATGTGAGCAGTAGTAATGTGTCCATGTGAGCAGTAGTAATGTGTTCATGTGAGCAGTAGTAATGTGTTCACGTGAGCAGTAGTAATGTATCCATGTGAGCAGTAGTAATGTGTCTATGTGAGCAGTAGTAATGTGTCCATGTGAGCAGTAGTAATGTGTTCACGTGAGCAGTAGTAATGTGTCTATGTGAGCAGTAGTAATGTGTCCATGTGAGCAGTAGTAATGTGTCCATGTGAGCAGTAGTAATGTGTCCATGTGAGCAGTAGTAATGTGTTCATGTGAGCAGTAGTAATGTGTCCATGTGAGCAGTAGTAATGTGTCCATGTGAGCAGTAGTAATGTGTCCATGTGAGCAGTAGTAATGTATCCATGTGAGCATTAGTAATGTGTCCATGTGAGCAGTACTATTGTGTCCACGTGAGCAGTAGTAATGTGTTCATTTGAACAGAAGTATTGTCCATGTGAGCAGTAGTAATGTGTCCATGTGAGCAGTAGAAATGTGTCCATGTGGGCAGTAGTAATCTGTCAATATGAGCAGTTGTAATGTTTCCATGTGAGCAGTAGTAATGTGTCCATATGAGCATTATTATTGTATCTATGTGAGCAATAGTAATGTGTATATGTGAGCAGTAGTAATGTGTATATATGAGCAGTAGTAATGTGTCTACGTGAGCAGTAGTAATTTTTCCATGTGAGCAGTGGTAATGTGTCCATGTGAGCAGTAGTAATGTGTCTTTGTGAGCAGTAGTAATGTGTCTTTGTGAGCAGTAGTAATGTGTATATATGAGCAGTAGTAATGTGTTTACGTGAGCAGTAGTAATGTGTCCATGTGATTAGTAGTAACGTGTCGATGTGAGCAGTAGTAATGTTCCCATGGGAGTAGTAGTAACGTGTCGATGTGAGCCGTAGTAATGTGACCATGTGAGCAGTAGTAATGTGTCTTTGTGAGCAGTAGTAATGTGTCTATGTAAGCAGTAGTAATGTGTCCATGTGAGCCGTAGTAACGTGTTCATGTGAGCAGTAGTAATGTGTCTATGTAAGCAGTAGTAATGTGACCATGTGAGCATTAGTAATGTGTCCATGTGAGCAGTAGTAATGTGTCCATGTGAGCAGTAGTAATGTGTCCATGTGAGCATAGCAATGTGTCCATGTGAGTCGTAGTAACGTGTCCATGTGAGCAGTAGTAATGTGTCTATGTAAGCAGTAGTAATGTGTCCATGTGAGCAGTAGTAATGTGACCATGTAAGCAGTAGTAAAGTGTCCATGTGAGCAGTAGTAATAAGTCCATGTGAGCATATTAATGTGTCCATGTGAGCAGTAGTAATGTGACCATGTAAGCAGTAGTAAACTGTCCATGTGAGCAGTAGTAATGTGTCCATGTGAGCAGTAGTAATGAGTCCATGTGAGCATATTAATGTGTCCATGTGAGCAGTAGTAATGAGTCCATGTGAGCATATTAATGTGTCCATGTGAGCAGTAGTAATGTGACCATGTAAGCAGTAGTAAAGCGTCCATGTGAGCAGTAGTAATGAGTCCATGTGAGCATATTAATGTGTCTATGTGAGCAGTAGTAATGTGTCCATGTGAGCAGTAGTAATGAGTCCATGTGAGCAGTAGTAATGAGTCCATGTGAGCAGTAGTAATGCGTCCATGTGAGCAGTAGTAGTGTGTCCATGTGAGCAGTAGTGATGTGTCCATGTGAGCAGTAGTAATGTGTCCATGTGAGCAGTAGTGATGAGTCCATGTGAGCAGTAGTAGTGTGTCCATGTGAGCAGTAGTAATGTATCTTTGTGAGCAGTAGTAATGTGTCTTTGTGAGCAGTAGTAATGTGTCCATGTGAGCAGTAGTAGGGTGTCCATGTGAGCAGTAGTGATGAGTCCATGTGAGCAGTAGTAGTGTGTCTATGTGAGCAGTAGTAATGAGTCCATGTGAGCAGTAGTAATGTGTCCATGTGAGCAGTAGTGATGAGTCCATGTGAGCAGTAGTAATGAGTCCATGTGAGCAGTAGTAGTGTGCATGTTAGCAGTAGTAATGTGTCCATGTGTGCAGTAGCAAGGTGTCTATGTGAGCAGTAGTAATTTGTCTAAGTGAGCAGTAGTATTATGTGTGTTTAAATATCTACCATCGTGTGCACAAATGCGAGGTCTGGTTTAAGAGTGCAGTTTTCATGTATTGTGCTTGACTGTCCTGCCACAAGGAAGATAACTCAACAATTCAGACTTCTCAAGGATCTCTCTATGTCACGTCGTGCTGTATGAAAGGTATTTGGAAGGGCCGAATGTAAGACAAATCTGTGTGCCCAATTTGTAACCCTTTGACAATCAAGTTTGTTTGTTCTTGGTGTCTCTGTTAGGCTCTTTCCGTGTTCGTTACTTTCCTCTTTGTAAATGGCTAGATTGTCTAGCTCAAGTTTTCATTGGGATGACGTAAATAAATACTTTGTGACATGCTGGAAGTTGGTGAATACTCACAGATGTGTTCAATTAATCAAGTAACAGAAAGTATTGTGAACGGCACTCATAGAAAGAAGTAGAAAGATAGAAGAACACACTAGACAACATAAAAATCGAAAGCTATAGTTACCGTGCCGGGAATTGAACCTGTCACCTCCAGACGGCGTCTGCGCCTCGCCATGAATACAAGTGCACTAAGATACATGGTCAACTCGGCACCCCCTAAAAAAGGTGTCTCATTGGCCATGTCTATCGTACAGCTTGAAATCCACGACTATGGAATACGGACAGAATTCATTTCAACCCATTGAAATGGCACCATAGGTTACAGAAATTTATATTAACGAGGCAAATGTCAAATAACAATCACAGCAACAATTTACGTACACAGTAGACCTTATTGCCCTGTCTAGAATACACAAACATTTAAGAAAGGTATTTGATTGGTAGGTTCCGGTGTGTATACGTCATTCCTATAAATAAACAGAGGGGGGAACCATTTGAAAGCCGTTAAATATTATGAATTAATCAAGTAACAGAAAGTATTGTGAACGGCACTCATAGAAAGAAGTAGAAAGATAGAAGAACACACTAGACAACATAAAAATCGAAAGCTATAGTTACCGTGCCGGGAATTGAACCTGTCACCTCCAGACGGCGTCTGCGCCTCGCCATGAATACAAGTGCACTAAGATACATGGTCAACTCGGCACCCCCTAAAAAAGGTGTCTCATTGGCCATGTCTATCGTACAGCTTGAAATCCACGACTATGGAATACGGACAGAATTCATTTCAACCCATTGAAATGGCACCATAGGTTACAGAAATTTATATTAACGAGGCAAAATGTCAAATAACAATCACAGCAACAATTTACGTACACAGTAGACCTTATTGCCCTGTCTAGAATACACAAACATTTAAGAAAGGTATTTGATTGGTAGGTTCCGGTGTGTATACGTCATTCCTATAAATAAACAGAGGGGGGAACCATTTGAAAGCCGTTAAATATTATGAATTAATCAAGTAACAGAAAGTATTGTGAACGGCACTCATAGAAAGAAGTAGAAAGATAGAAGAAACACTAGACAACATAAAAATCGAAAAGAGTTACCGTGCCGGGAATTGAACCTGTCACCTCCAGACGGCGTCTGCGCCTCGCCATGAATACAAGTGCACTAAGATACAAAATCGGCACCCCCTAAAAAAGGTGTCTCATTGGCCATGTCTATCGTACAGCTTGAAATCCACGACTATGGAATACGGACAGAATTCATTTCAAACCATTGAAATGGCACCATAGGTTACAGAAAATTTATATTAACGAGGCAAATGTCAATAACTCACAGCAACAATTACGTACACAGTAGACCTTATTGCCCTGTCTAGAATACACAAACATTTAAGAAAGGTATTTGATAGGTTCCGGTGTGTATACGTCATTCCTATAAATAAACAGAGGGGGGGAACCATTTGAAACGTTAAATAATGAATTAATCAAGTAACAGAAAGTATGGTGAAACGGCACTCATAGAAAGAAGTAGAAAGATAGAAGAAACACACTAGACAACATAAAAAAAAGGTTACCGTGCCGGGAATTGAACCTGTCACCTCCAGACGGCGTCTGCGCCTCGCCATGAATACAAGTGCACTAAGATACATGGTCAACTCGGCACCCCCTAAAAAAGGTGTCTCATTGGCCATGTCTATCGTACAGCTTGAAATCCACGACTATGGAATACGGACAGAATTCATTTGTGTTCAGAGTGAAGTGATATCGATCCTTCGGAATCGAGTCTATTGACGGTGTCCATACTAGTCTGTTGTATTTGTTGCTCGGCTTTGCAAATATTCATTACTCGGGTTGCCTGTCCAAGGGTTGCCTGTCTAAGGTTTCCTGTCCAAGGGTTGTCTGTCCAAGGGTTGCCTGTCCAAGGGTTGCCTGGGCTTCTGTCACCTACAAGACATCAAGAGAATCTTCTTTCAGTGATGAAACTTCGAAAGATAGATTGGTTGGGATATGCGTTGTGACATGATTAAATTGCAAAGACTATATACTTCAAGAAACGTTAGAAGGTAGTCGAAGAATTGCAAAGGAGAACCTGGAATGACAACACGAAATGGACAGGACAAACATTACGGTACTTTTCAGGTTTTCACCCTATCTCTTTCGGCACGAGTTTCATAGGGAATCCCACAATAGTCCTACAGTATAGAAGTGTTGTGACCTGCCTTCGTTCTGTGTGTACACAATCGCCTGGAACTAGTTGCAGACGGTCAAGGCCGTGTATACAAGGCTGCCGACAAATGTCTGGGCTTCTCTTGACAGGGCCGATACGCCGTCTCCCACACGAATGTGCGCAGGTTGCTTTTCTTCCACAAGAACGTGCGCAGGTTCCTTTTCTTCCACACGAAAGTGCGCATGTTCCTTTTCTTCCACAAGAACGTGCGCAGGTTCCTTTTCTTCCACACGAAAGGGCGCATGTTCCTTTTCTTCCACAAGAACGTGAGCAGGATCCTTTTCTTCCACACGAAAGTGCGCATGTTCCTTTTTTTCCACAAGAAAGTGCGCAGGTTCCTTTTCTTCCACACGAAAGTGCGCATGTTCCTTTTCTTCCACAAGAACGTGCACAGGTTCCTCTTCTTCCACACGAAAGTGCGCATGTTCCTTTTCTTTCACAAGAACGTGCGCAGGTACCTTTTCTTCCTCACGAAAGTGCGCATGTTCCTTTTCTTTCACAAGAACGTGCGCAGGTTCCTTTTCTCCCACACGAAAGTGAGCAGGTTGATTTTCTCCCACACGAAAGTGAGCAGGTTGATTTTCTTCCACACGAAGCTGCACAGGTTTCTTTTCTCCCAGATGCCTCTCTTTTCTGTGAACGACTGCTCAAGCGTTAGTGTTAGGGTTAGTACTGCATGCAGCAATGCTGAGAGGTCAAAGCAATTTGTGAACAGACTGACCCTAAACCTAACCCTCTTAGACTGTAGGACTGTCCAAGAGAATTCCCTAAGAAATCTAGCGCTGGACGAGATGGGGTGAAATAACCTCAAAAGAACCCAAATTCCTATATACTTGCTCAACAAGCGAGAGACAGAGAAATATGGTGGGTTTTTTATGCTAGTTTTTTCTACCGGTGCATCTCGATGACCCTAAAGGGTCAAGGGTTATGTTATGTTATTTTACTTTGATGTTACCTTTTGCATCATCCTGTTGTACTGTCCGTACTGGTGGCAAAGCACTTATGGTTTATAACCTTGTGCAATGACGCTGGTTCACATCTCCCGACTTTACCTTTACCTTACCCAGGTGTGCTGTACGTAATGTGGACAAACGTTGGAGAAGGCATCACCGGCACTAGAGCAGATTCCTGCTCGGATCTAGGCCAGCAGGACAGCGACGAGGACAGCGACGACGACAACGGACACCACCGCATGAGCGTGGACTGCGCCAGCTCCAGCAAGGGTCTCTTCCTTGGCGTCTTCTTGTTCGTCGTCTCCGTGGTGTGTCTCGTCTGCTACTACGTCCTCTCTAGCAACGACAGTCACGTGACCACTGGTACACTTCTAGGTGAGTGGAAGCCGTGCGTTAGTGAACGGAACCCAAAATAAGACTTCTTTCAATGTTGTTTAGTTAAAGGCTTATCCACAAATTAGTCTTGAGTTACTGTGTCATATAGTTGGCTTACAAAACTGACATAGTCATCAATGTCCTAATGAGTCTGAAGTGTATATTTATAACTTTGCAACTATGTTTTACTATACGAGGACTTGAGCCGGGAACCTAAGATGGGTCATTTATCTTGTGATGCTCATGACCCAGAGAAACGATCAAAACTGGCGCTTGGTCTGGATACAGCATCATTTATTATGAAAATAACGCCTCTAAAGCAAAAACAAAACAGTTGACACTGATCTTGAAATTAACATGCTTACTGTAAAATCGAAAACTGTATACTACTTATTTACAAGTTTTGATTTACTGATTGAAGAATCGATATTTAGCACACTATGCATACTCATAGATGCTCCGTCTCCCGTAGTAAATGTCTTAAGATGCAGCTGCTTGCTGTTCCCGTAGCACACTAATTATACACACGTCATCGTTCTGTTCCTCTCATACGTCCCTCCTTGCCGGATCCACTCCCGATTCTTCGTTTCCACATTTTTACACATATTATCTCATATAATCTCGTGTTTTCTGTCAGCATTTGTTCATATACGGTTTTCAAAATGTTTCCTTTTTCATTCCCTCGCATTACTGCATATTCCAAATAGTAAATACACTTGATTCCCGCCAGTGTTAACGTACTGATGCATGGTATCAACTCATGCCACATGTGTCCACTTTAAACCTTCCGTAATACTGACCGAGATTCAGAAATAATCATTTCTGTGGTAACTTCATCTTCTGCATTCCATCTCAGAGCTGCAGTGATTATCGTTATCACATCCTTATGCTTAAAATTAAAAAAAATTTTTTTTTAAATAAAAAGCCCCATTTCGTTCTGCCAGCGTCTTGCCCTTCATTCTAGCTGACAATCCCTAGCCAAATCTTACACCCCGATGAACAGAACCATCGGTGTACACCACTGCGTCATCTAACCCAGCGCTTTCGAAGTCAGCTGTTGTACCTCTAATTCTCCCATACCGTTACACCAAACTCTATATTCTCTTCCTAACATGATAATGGCCTGGTGGAAACTGCTGTTGTGAGTGTTCATGTCGACCCATTCCTGCCCCTGTGTATTAGCTCGACTGAGGCCGCCGTCTCGATGGTATCTTCAGCCAGTGCTATCCATGACTTTCCTCTTTTCCACCGGTCTCCTCTTAAATAGTTCAAAACGATTAAAGGAATTAACTGATTAGCAAAAATCCTGAGCATTTATTGACTGACTGATAACACTGTTTTAGCGCTATAGATATTTAAAGACTGAAAGCAAAAAGTCAATGCAATCTAACAGTTTTCCAAAAAATAGATGGCAAACGTGTTTATGAATTTCTGAACGTACTATAATCACAAGCTAACCCACACTTACACTGACTCCCCAGGGCACATCTGCGAGGAGGTTATCCTGGTGGTGACCTTTGTGGCCACCATAGTCGCCTCAGTTCAGATGCAGCAGATGCACTTCTCGGTGAAACAAAAAGTTGGAATTGAAGAAATCCTCACCCTGATTTCTATTTCTGGTAAGAACTTTGAGAATTATTTCGTTGCTATGTAAAGAAATTGGAGGCCGAAATAAGGCACAGGTTAGGCTTAGCTATCAGTCTAATAGTGTTGGGTTTAAAACCTAAGTGTGATCAGTTTGTTTAATATTTATTAGATTCTAAGTTGGGTACAGCCTGGGCACCAGAAAATGTGGGAAGCAAAGGCGACAGGAGTGGTGTTGATAGCCCGCTGAGAGAAAGAAAAGGACGCTACTCCTTACCCGCACAGTATCCCAGGTTACAACAAGCTGGG
>CAJHNH020008501.1:276515-361277 GCA_905116865.2 Candidula unifasciata
ACAGAACCATCTCTTTCTGAATACACAGTCCCTGGCGCAGTTGACGAATCGCAGAAGCTTCGAGAAATCTTCACAATCTGCCATTGGTTGACCTATGAAGATTTGAAAAGCATTGTCCTTAGCTACCACGTGACCATATTTGAGAAGATGGTGTGCTATTGCAGAGGGGGGAACTTTGCGGCCAGTATTCTCATTTTAAATATTATTTCGCATGGCTTTTTCCACCCATACTGGAATGTGCTCGTTTCTCCAGGCGTCGATGAGTGCAGCCCACATAAGCAGCTTCACAGCTACATTTAAACTGGTTTATACCCAGCCACCCAGTGCCGATTGATTTATAAAATATAAGCCCCAGGCCTACATGCCCAATATGCCTTAAGACTTTACTGCAAAAATATTAGTCTGACAACTTCTGTTTTACAGTTTCCCTTTTGTACTCCTTCAGTAATTAGTATGTAAAGCCTTTAAGCTCAACTTGTTGGGATACCAGGAGTTCGAGTATATAATTGTTTTCTGACCGAACTAGGCCAGAATTAGATACAGGGGAAACAACTTATGTGTAAACTGTAGCAGCCCAGTAAACTCGAAGTCATGGACAAGCCGAGCCAAACATAGGTTATCCTTCCTGTCTTGATTTATAAAACCAAAGGGACATTAGACCAGCGAGCTTCGATATATAACAATCACAAACAAAAAATGAGCGTTGCGGCTACAGAGCCTTCATCAGCACATTATAAAATCAACAAAATTACCTGTACACATAAACTACACATTCTGTATCTGACGACCAGGTCTGATCCTTTACGGCGCTTGGAGTATCATCGCAGCCACCTTCTACCTGGACACCCTGCACGGACGTCTGACCATCATCACCAATCTCTTTATGGTCATCCAATCCACTTCGCAGGCAGCATTTACGTTCCTAGCACTGAGAGCCTCAGCCAGAGATCACGAACAAGTGAGCTTCTTCTATCCTCCTCTTCTTCTTGTGTCAATATCTGTTTTGTGCCGCTAGGCGTCGTAGTTCAACAGATGATATGTTGCCGAACGAGGGAGTACTCAGTGGCTTGGTATGCTGTAATGCTGTTAAGTCTCAGGCTGTCAATGGTTTCCTCAATCGATGAGTGCTGCCACTGGTATTGGTATGCTGTAATGCTGTTAAGTCTCAGGCTGTCAATGGTTTCCTCAATCCATAACCTTCTGGGTCTCCCTCTACTTATTGCTATTCCCATTTTCAACTTGTGCTCTCTCGCTTTTGGTATTGCTGCATTCATTCTCACTTTATGCCTGAACTATTTCAGTCTTTTGTTTTTGAATTAATGTAACGATGGGTACTGCTTCAGTAGTTCTCCGAATCTCTTCACTTCTAACAGAATCTCATCTGGTTTTGTTCGCAGCCTTTCTCAAACATCTCATGCCATAAGTGAGTAGCTGTTTCATATATACATTAATTGTCATTGTTTGCTTTATTAACTTGTAAGTCGACGGTAGAGCACTCACACATTATCTGTATACACTATGTTTTCCCCAGCAGTCGACGTCTGTCTCTAAGGTGCTGTGCACTCGCTTCTTGATGAGCGGGTGCTGGGTACGATGTTCGCTGCAAGCAAATCGACAATGAACCGCCTTGTGTTGGTTTCGATAGTGGTATTGAAAGCCAACCGTTTTTAGACAAGGACAAGCTATTGAACGTAAAATTACCTGGAAAACTCTCAACAGCCAGAAGATAGTGGGAGTTGGGTTTGCAACACCCTGAATGGAAAAACGCAACTAACACGCCCCCCCCCCCGCCCCCTCCGCCACCCCACCTTTTTTTTTTTCTCCTCAGCAAAAATTGTTTGACTCATTGTACCGGTATAACTTCGTAACAGGAAACTACCCAGTATAATTATGTTATACTGCTGAACGGGGTATCTGGGATTAATCCTGTTGGATTCCTATCAAAATAGTGGACTCTTCCGTCACTGGGTGTCAGTCTTTCAGACTGCAGACCCGGAGAGGACAAATTATAGTCGGGTTCAAAAATCGCAGTCATCTGTAAACATCTGTAACTCAGTAACCGTTCGATATGAATTGTTGAAATTTTGGCATGTAACCTGGTAATTATAATGTCCTATTTCTAGAGAAATATTTTTAGTGTAAAAAAAAAAAAAAAAGTTACATTTGTTGTTCATGAAAACTCAAACGCCAGTTCAAAGCATACAATTAACCTGTTTACAGTAACTGATTTGCGTTTTTGTCAAGTGAGATTTTCCCACCTCTGGGTCTTTTGTCGTTTTCCCACTGAATTCATGTACTGTTGTGCACTGGACGTTTCACGCAGAGATGTTATGTATTAGCAAGCATTAAGCCAACTCATGCCTCCCTCAGCTTAGGATGTTTTTTGTGTGCCCCTGACATAAAAAACAAACTCTCATCCACCTACCGAGGATTCGAACCCGAGCCTCCTGCATAGCCCAGCATTCAAAACTGAATGCATGGCAGGAAACATAAATGTAGAGGATAAGTTTCCACCAGTGAGACAGACTGAGAGCATGATGAGACTGAGAGCATGGTGCTCAATCCACTCCCAGTGTCATCCATTTGGAGATGTGATCCGTGTCCTATAGGGACATATCCTGCTATCCTGAACATATCCTGTTATCCTGAACACATCTAGGTATCCTAAACATTTACCAGTATCCTGAACATATCCTGGTATCCTGAACATATCCTGGTATCCTGAACATATGTCAGTATCCTGAACATATCCTGGTATCCTGAACATATCCTGGTATCCTGAACATATCCTGATATCCTGAACATATGTCAGTATCCTGAACGTACCCTGAACATATCCTGGTATCCTGAACATATCCTGGTATCCTGAACATATCCTGGTATCTGGAACATATCCTGGTATCCTGAACATATCCTGGTATCCTGAACATATCCTGGTATCCTGAACATATCCTGGTATCTGGAACATATCCTGGTATCCTCAACATATCCTGGTATCCTGAACATATCCTATTATCCAAAACATATCTTGGTATCCTGAACATATCCTGGTATCCTGAACACATCCTGGTATCCTAAACATATTCTAGTATCTAGAACATATCCTAAACATATCCTAGTATCTGGAACATATCCTGGTATCCTCAACATATCCCAGTATCCTGAACATATCCTGCTATCCTGAACATATCCTGGTATCCTGAACATATGTCGGTATCCTGAACATACCCTAGTATCCTGAACATCTCCTGGTATCCTGAACATCTCCTGGTATCCTGAACATAACTTGGTACCCATACTGAAGGCTTGTTCATTCTGGAAACCCACGTCATTTATGATTATTTCACATAAAGATCTGTTATTGAGAAATGACCCATAAATAACATTGTGTCACAGAAACTGCAATATTATAGACACATCGTCGTCGTAGTCGTTGCTAAAATCAGTATCATCATCACCATTACCATCATCATCATTATCATCATCATTATCATCAAAATTATGACAAGAATCATCAGTATCATCACTGTAAAATGTTCCTGAAAGAAACATGACAATCTCTATGTCTCACAGCTGAGGACAAAGCCTGGTCGGGAATGTGTAACATTTTTACTCATCTGTAACTTCGCTCTGTGGGTTATCAACACATTCGAAACACAGCGATTGGAGCATAACCAAACACAGGTAGGGCTGTAGTTTGATTGGATAGTTGGGCTGTAGGATAAATGATTGGTTAATTGAAGTGTATTTGATTCGCTGGGAAAATGTAGCCTGTACAGAAGCTATAAATTAAACGTATTTCATTGGCAGACTAGTTTAGTACACGTTACGACTGGTTAATTATCTTTGTTATTATCTGCTGGATAATTAGTAATATTAATAGATTTTTACACCACCAGGACATCACGCAAGCGATAAACACCCGATAACACAAAGTGCCACCATGTGGATAAGGATCACCGTGGAGTGGTCCCGGAAACCGCGTGCAGCCATTAGATTATATTTATGGTAAGGCTATATTGCGGCTAAGGCGTTGCGAGTCCGACTCGTAAGCCAGCATACCGCGATCGAAACCCACTGCAGGCTGCGTGGATTTTTGTCGTGGTATGGGACGTCGCAGGTCGACCCAGCCTAAAATGGGTACCAGGATGGGCTGTCCTGGGAAAGTAAAGACAGCCGGCGTAATGCTGACCACATTACCCACAGAGTGCTGATGGTCTGTAAAAATATGGGACTCTCTGCCCATATTCCCGATGCGCCGAAAGGCGTGAAAAGGGATCTTTACTTTACTTTTTTTATATTGCGGCCCCTGGCAAGAGCCAGGGTGGGGCTTCAAATAAAAAAAAATTGCGTCTCACAAAGAGACGACTGGTTTTATATGTGCTAGATCTTGTAAATCCAACCTTTATTGTAGTACAGTTATAATACAATGTTTGTGATTTGTTACCTCTTTTAGACTGTACCTGACAATTTGAAATAGCTTGCTTTTGACTGGTCTGTTTTATACAATGTCTGATTGGCCAGTTTTATTGAGCAATGTCCTATTGCTGATCAGATCTGATTCAGTAAATTATTTGATTGGTTGATTTGATGCATTTTAGATAGGATTGAATGACTGACGATCAAAGTGGCGCAAATAAACCAGACCACAAATATAACTGGAGACTGTTGGCAACTTCGGTTAGCAAACAGCAGGTTGAATATGGTTGAGTTTCTTTTTTTTTTTACCGATCGGAACAAAATTGAGGATTTTTGTCTTAATGAGAAATAATAAAGCAAATAGTAATATGGTTTCTCTTAAAGGCATCCCACTCTAAGACGCGGAGTCGAACACCTATTTGGACAGTGATGTAGATACAGATCGGGAAACTGATAAGAGATATTAAAATACCAATACAAAAGGCAAGAGGTGCTTTCATAGCACTTGGGCATTTGTGGAGGTCAGAATAAGTTACAACTAATACGAAACTTAAAATTCTAATGTCAAATCAGCACTGATGTTTGGGGTGGAACATTGAGAACAACTAAGGCAATTACTAATAGAAGAACCCCCCCCCCCCGTGTGGGTTCCGGGGCCCCATTGTAGAGAAAACAAGAATAGACCCACTGCCTCCCCAAAAGCATGTCGTAAGAGTCGACTAACTGGGGAGCTTTCTTTGAAGTCGGAGTGCATCTGCCTGAGAGGCAAGGAACCAGCAGTCTGCATTCAATTGAATCAGATCTGTAAAACTGATGCACACGCAACACTCAGGTTCTGGAGCAGGACTGCAGTCCAGAAGTGGACGAACAACCACAACTTTACGCCAGAGTGTACAGCTGGTGAACGCGAAGAAGAAGAAGAAGACTAATAGAAGACAAACAAACATAAACTGGTGCTGGCGCAGAACAGAAGGCTGAAGAATAATGACTAATGACTGATAGGTCGGAAACTAATGAGGTGATAATTAACGTTGATTGTGTGCGTGTGTTGTACGAGAGAGAGAGAGAGAGAGAGAGAGAGAGAGAGAGAGAGAGAGAGAGAGAGAGAGAGAGAGAGAGAGAGAGGGAGACAGAGAGAGAGAGATTTGAACACCCGACATCAATATTCCCTGTCTGTATACAGCAACTGAAAGCCACCATTTATGCATCGTTTCAGGTGGACTTCTATGGAAACACAGCCTGGTCTATATTCAGCCACATCTCCGTGCCTTTAGGTATATATTTCAGGTACGTCCCCTAGTTATACAATACTTGTAACCGTGTATGGAAGTGGCGATACATTCAGCACGGTAAGATAATGTTCGTTTCTGTCATTTTGTTTAGAATGCAACATCTCTTAAGAGATCTCTACTCAGTCCCTTGAGTGCAAAGTTGTATCGCTAGTCAGTCAGGTCTTGGCCAGAACTAACTGAGTTCCCCTGTTACAGTAGTTAGTACTACCTCCTCTCTGTAAACTTGGTCAGATATAACTGAGTTCTTGGTTCATGACAACGAATGTTGCGTGGTGTATACCAAACCTGCTTTGGACGAAGCACTGCATTGGAGAGATAGAGAGAGTGGGGAAGAGCTTCAGAGAAGAGGGGAGATACTAGAGGATACTAGTCTTATCCTACAATGAAGAAATACCTCTTGAAATCTTAACGTTATTGAAGGGCAGACTAGACGCTTATCGTTGCTTGGCAACTGGTCTGTAGAGAAAATTAACAGCTCTTCTGATGGAAGAGCGTGATTTCTCATATTTCTTCATCTTTCTTGAACTTATTCTATTTAATGTTCACCACTTATATTCGGCATTTGAGTTCTTTTCTGATTTTTTTTTTTTAAACCCCATCATGGGGGCAGCGAGATTTGGTAGGGGATTCCTAGGCAGTTCCCCGGACAGTTCTTTAGTATAGAGGAGTAAGGGTTAGCGTTAGTTTTCTCATTCTTTCCTTCGCCCGAAATAGATTATCTGTATCTGCAATGTTGTCTCTGGTTGACTATCTTGTGTGTTTCACTCAGCGACCTATAAAATTCGGCTAGAACCTGCGCCCTGAAAAAGGCAGTTGTGGGGCGTTGGCGTGGGATGGTCCTGAAAAGGGCAGTTGTGGGGCGTTGGCGTGGGATGGTCCTGAAAAGGGCAGTTGTGGGGCGTTGGCGTGGGATGGTCCTGAAAAGGGCAGTTGTGGGGCGTTGGCGTGGGATGGTCCTGAAAAGGGCAGTTGTGGGGCGATGGCGTGGGATGGTCCTGAAAAGGGCAGTTGTGGGGCGTTGGCGTGGGATGGTCCTGAAAAGGGCATTTGTGGGGCGATGGCGTGGGATGGTCCTGAAAAGGGCATTTGTGGGGCGTTGGCGTGGGATGGTCCTGAAAAGGGCAGTTGTGGGGCGATGGCGTGGGATGGTCCTGAAAAGGGCAGTTGTGGGGCGATGGCGTGGGATGGTCCTGAAAAGGGCAATTGTGGGGCGTTGGCGTGGGATGGTCCTGAAAAGGGCAGTTGTGGGGCGATGGCGTGGGATGGTCCTGAAAAGGGCAGTTGTGGGGCGATGGCGTGGGATGGTCCTGAAAAGGGCAGTTGTGGGGCGTTGGCGTGGGATGGTCCTGAAAAGGGCAGTTGTGGGGCGATGGCGTGGGATGGTCCTGAAAAGGACTGACAGTCTCCATGTATGTGTACTGGTGGGTTAAGGTCAGGGTCATGTTTAGATGCAGCGGTGGGTGCAGTCGGAAAAGGGAAATTCATTACGAAGTCACAAAGTGAGAACTCCGCTTCCAAACTGGGCACAGTAATGGTGACCAATGAACGAAAGTAACACAGACTGGACAATATGACACAATAAAAGACGAAAATGGTGGAAACTGACACGTGACACCCCTAGAATATAGGAGTTTTAGTGTTTTAGGGTTAGTGTTACAAAAACAACGACAACTGCTGAACCTAACCCACCTATACTATAAGACTGCCCGGAAAACTCCCTAGAAATTCTATACGAAATCTCGGAGCCCTCGAGATGTGGCGAAAAAGCGGAAGAGAACTGGCCTTGTTTTGGACTTATTTAATTTTAGCTAGCTTGAGTCATTGATCACAGGATGACACCAGAATATTGTTGAAGTAATCCTCCCATCACAACCTTGTCTACATCCATTGTTTGCAGGTTCCACTCCACTGTCAACCTCTCCATCATTTGGAAGAAAGCTTGGAAGAAAAAAGAGCTGCCACACAGTAGGCCAGACCACAGGTCCCTCTAGTCTACATGATCATTACATTCTATGGTATACAAGAGCTACCACACAGTAGACCAGACCACAGGTCCCTCTAGTCTACATCATCATTACATTCTATGGGATACAGGAGCTACCACACAGTAGACCAGACCACAGGCTCCTCTAGTCTACATCATCATTGCATTCTATGGGATACAAGAGCTGCCACACAGTAGACCAGACCACAGGTCCCTCTAGTCTACATCATCATTACATTCTATGAGATACAAGAGCTGCCACACAGTAGACCAGACCACAGGTCCCTCTAGTCTATATCATCTTTACATTCATTCTATGGGATACAAGAGCTGCCACACAGTAGACTAGACCACAGGTCCCTCTAGTCTACATCATCATTACATTCTATGAGATACAAGAGCTACCACACAGTAGACACAGGTCCCTCTAGTCTACATCATCATTACATTCTATAGGATACAAGAGTTGCCACACAGTAGACCAGACCACAGGTCCCTCTAGTCATCATCACATTCTATAGGATACAAGAGCTGCCACACAGTAGACCAGACCACAGGTCCCTCTAGTCTACATCATCATTACATTCTATAGGATACAAGAGCTGCCACACAGTAGACCAGACCACAGGTCCCTCTAGTCTACATCATCATTACATTCTGTAGGATACAAGAGCTGCCACACAGTAGACCAGACCACAGGTCCCTCTAGTCTACATCATCATTACATTCTATGGGATACAAGAGCTGCCACACAGTAGACCAGACCACAGGTCCCTCTAGTCATCATTATATTCTATAGGATACAAGAGCTGCCACACAGTAGACCAGACCACAGGTCCTTCTAGTCATCATTACATTCTATGAGATACAAGAGCTGCCACACAGTAGACCAGACCACAGGTCCCGCTAATCCTTCAATTATAAAGGTTATCAGCAACTTACCATGAGTTCATTTTAATGTCACAGTCATAGACATATGTGAAAATCTTCCAGCACTTTGCAGGTGTAAGTGGAAGGACCAGTTGTGGTTGAAGTAGTTACTAGTTCACTCTTGGCACGGTAACTCTCTGAGAGTTGACATTTTCCCATTGAGAGTTGACATTTCTCTTTTGAGAGTTGGCATTACTGTGTGATTGTTGACAATGCTGTGTGAGAGCTGACACTGCTGTGTGAGGGTTGACATTACTGTTTGAGAGTCGACATTACCGTTTGAGAGTTGACATTACTGTTTGAGAGTTGACATTACTGTTTAAGAGTTGACATTACTGTTTGAGAGTTGACATTACATTACTTTTTGAGAGTTGACATTACTGTTTGAGAGTTGACATTACTGTTTGAGAGTTGATATTAATGTTTGAGAGTTGACATTACATTAATGTTTGAGAGTTGAAATTACTGTTTGTGAGTTGACATTACTGTTTGAGAGTTGAAATTACTGTTTGAGAGTTGACATTACTGTTTGAGAGTTGACATTACTGTTTGAGAGTTGACATTACATTACTTTTTGAGAGTTGACATTACTGTTTGAGAGTTGACATTACTGTTTGAGAGTTGAAATTAATGTTTGAGAGTTGATAATACATTAATGTTTGAGAGTTGACATTACTGTTTGTGAGCTGACATTACTGTTTGAGAGTTGACATTACTGTTTGAGAGTTGACATTACTGTTTGAGAGTTGATATTAATGTTTGAGAGTTGATAATACATTAATGTTTGAGAGTTGACATTACTGTTTGTGAGTTGACATTACTGTTTGAGAGTTGACATTACTGTTTGAGAGTTGACATTACTGTTTGAGAGTTGACATTACATTACTTTTTGAGAGTTGACATTACTGTTTTAGACTTGCATTACTGTTTGCGAGTTGACATTACTGTTTGAAAGTTGACATCACCTCCAATGGTGTGCGTGCCCCGCTATGGAAACGAGCATACTAAGAACATAACCAGCTAGTCACCATCGCATACTTGGTAATTTTAAGAAACTACATAAGGGTGACAACAACTTGTTAATTTTTATTAATGTGATTTTATGAATTATTTACCCTTTATTCCCATCACTGTAATGTCCTACCAGTCATACAATTAATTAAATGACCTGCTACCAGCTGACATAGAAAGCCACACTGAAGAAATAAAATGAACACAGAGCAAGGGGAAGACCACGCAAGAGACACCATCAGGAGCAAGCTAACAGAAACGAACACCAACTTGTACAACACATTGGAAAAAGCGCACAGTTGATCCGTTCATCCCCCTCCCCCCCCCCCCCCCACACACACACTTCGCTGAGGTAAATGGTGGAGAAGAAGAAGAAGAAGAAGAATCTGTTGTCTTTCTTACTAAGTAAACTTATCAAGGAAAGATATAAAACTGAACGAAAAGTAAATCAGCGAGCTTCACAATATAACAAACACAAACAAAACGCGAACGTTGTGGCTATAGAGCCTTCATCAGCACATGCATAAATCAAACAAACCGCCACGACTACACAAAATAACTAAGTCTCCAGAAGCAGCCACGTTGATGTCTTCCAGTTGAATGAAAAGAACACGTTTGACCTGAAACTAAATATGCGAGGAATGCCGAGGGTTGTAACCTGAGTGTTTTAGGTGAAACTGGGTTGACCGTTCATTCCCCTGGGCGTTTTTGTGCCCAAAGTGAAGATATAACGATTTTCAGGAGACTTGCGGACTCCGTAGCTGGAGTGGCTAGATGCTATGACTGTCCCCTTCATGTCGTGGGCGCCTTAGTAAACGTGTGCGTAAAACATAAAGTTATTGACAAAAGTTAAGGGCGGGGGGGGGGGGGGAATTTGCCAGAAAAATTAAAGGTTGCACTTTCATTTTGAAGTCCTTGCCTCCCCGTCCCACTCCAACCCCCATCCACCCTAACCCCCATCCACCCTAGGACAGTAGTCTGTATGTAGGTTTCACATCTCAAGGATGATACTTAAACAGCTACATATCCCCCAACCCACGCTCAAACGTATCGCACCACAATACGGTTATACGAAGCAATCGGTAGTCCAGTGTGAATAGGGGTTAAGTGTTGTGGCTACGCTATTAGAACGATACTGTATTTAAACCAATGATTTTCCCACCCTTTCAAGAATTATTAAAGGGAGTTCCGTTGCCACTGCTCTACTACGGCTTTCGTTGGCTACGCCACTGCTCTACCACGGCTTCCGTTGCCTACGCCACTGCTCTACCAAGGCTTCTGTGGACGTACGCCAAACAGGACGTACACCAAACAGGACGTACACCAAACAGGACATATACCAAATAAATTTTCCCCATAAGAAATCAAGATAGAATTATTCCCGTCATTTAAAAATCCTATTGTTATTGGCATATTATGAAATAATTGACATACCGCATGACAATAACATATGTAAACACAAAAGAAATTAGATGAAATATAAGAAATTGTAACCTCGCTTTACCCTCAGAAGAGTCTAGCCTACTAAGATGGTACTGAGAAAGGAGGAGTTGTTATTGTTTGGCAGGAAAGTCCCCTTCTAATAAAACTTCAGGAATCTGAAATTCTTGATTTTTTTGTTTATCTTGTTTGTTATTTGTTTTCGTTACTTAGATGAGGCTCATCGTGTTTGGCTTTTACTAGAAATCTGTCCACAGAACTTTGCCTCTGCCTTCTCCTCGGGATGTTTCAGAAATGTGACATTGTCTGATCATTCCAGACAGTGTTATAAAGGGCTTGTGTGAGCTATATTGTGGTGGAACTTCTCAGCAGCGTCACTGACATCTATGCGTGGTTTTGTCTCAAGATGGGGGGGGGGGGGGGGGGGGGTAAACAAAGATCATGACAAGTTGTAGCACAGCACGCTAGTCGTATTCCTAACAAAGTTTGCATACCAATACCAATTAAAATGTGTTTGCTTCTAAACAGGACGAATACCAAGTAAACGTATACCACAGCGAACGTATACCAAGGCACCAATGTACTTAGCTCCTTATCGACTGACGACATCTGCCGCTGTAGATTAATATGGCGTGGGCAGAATCGATAGCGTGAAAACCTGGCTCGCCACAGGACGATTACATAAATAACCAACAGAGATCATGGATCGATATGTTGTATCGTAGGGTTTTCCGTTGACAGATCAAAATTCCCGTGTGTTCTCATAGGAAATCCAGTCACGCTAATTATTTTATTGTTGAATGTAGACAACAATTAGACTCCCCCCCCCCCTCCCCCCCACCCAACCTCTCACACAGACACACACAATGACCAAGGTTTTTAGTAGACACATGTAAAAGTGTTTCGCGGGTCCTAAATATATGTACGCACGTGTGTGTGTGTGTGTCTGTGTACACATACACACAGACACACACGTATATATATAATATACTAGATTTAATTGCCTGACTTCGCCCGGGATAATGAAAGAAAGTCTTATTCTTCCGACCTCTACCTCAGTCTGGTCTTCACCACTGCCTCTATTGTAGGCCTGGTAAAAATAGGGTCTAACTAAAACCCTTAAAATTGTATCTTTTACTTCATCTTTGGGCCCCACCGCTGCCGCATGTTTAGTCAGTACCCCAGTGTGTACCAGTGTCATTCTCGTAATACTAACACCAGTATTTAACAATTTGGGAGACACATGTTTTGTCTCAGATACGTCGTTTAAAGGAAGGTGACAGCGAAAATGTATATTTAAATTTTTATTACTTCTACTTCTATTTTCTAAATTACTTCTAATCTAGAAAACGTGTATGTTGAGATATCGAAACTGAGTACCAGATCCTTAAATCATAAACGCAGACAGTTACAGCAACATACACACTTAGATCCTTCTCCATGCCATTAGACGTACTGTGTATTCAGTGCTTCACAAATATTTCATCAGTGAGTGATGTAGTTAACGTCAAACCGGTCGCCTTTACTTCCTAAAACTGTAACCTCTGACCCACTTTAGGCTGGGTCGACACGGGAGCCAAGGTCATTAAAAAATCCTACTCGAACTGAATTTCTTCTTCTTCTTCTTTGCTTTCGGTTTCGTATGCTTAGATCGGACCATCCGGTGGGTTGCTTCTGAGAACTCGCATGTAATCCACGGGTCCATTATGGTTCCCCAATTTGCTCTTGAGGCCAGGTGTCTTTTGGAAGCTGTAGAGTGGGCAGGTCTGCAGAAAGTGCTCAGGTGTTTGTGATCCTGTCTGACAGGCACACTGGGGGGGGGGGGGGGGGGGGGGGAGGGAACTGTACAATCCTTATTTTATGCATCTGGTAGTTGAGCCAGAGGTAGGAACCTGTCCTACTACTAGGCGCGTCCACCAGGTGGCGGATGGTGGAAAGGCCTCTAGATATAGAGATTAGTGTCGCATGACCGCATCCACACATCTGCCACAGCAGGAAGGTCCATATAGCTGACCACCCCAAACTCGTCATCGTAACTATGTAATAGAATAGGCCAAGCATAGTTAGATAGTTCGTTTGTTGTGGGGGAGTCCTGATAGGAAAAATCCATATAAAACCCTTTGATAATGACTCTTTTAGGCTTTGAGTGTCGAATTGAATGTTAGGACACATTTTCTGCGCCTATTCTAAATAAATTGTCTGACCACTGCACTAGTGAGCGCGATTCGTACGCTAACTGCTGTTGTTAGGAGACGTGTTTGTGTTCGTCACTTCTCTATAGTCCGGTCTTGGAGGCAGGCGTTTTTCCTTGTGTCTCGCCGATTGACCGTTATACAGACAAGATTCCTTGTTCTCTTTTTTTTATTATCATGGGTGAGTTTTTTTTAGGGACTTTTAATTGAATAGTTGTGTTCATAGTGTCTGTGATGTAGGTAAGTAAGGTCAGCAGCTGGGTAATGCGAATCTGTTTGCCTACGGTTCTTGCGAAAGAAAGCAGCGAAAGGAGCTCCGGATCGGAATGCACTTTCGGCTGACATTTCTCACAGAATGCTTTGAAATGGCCTTTTAAACCTTTTCAATTCAATCAATCCACATATCTGGAGTGGGTTTGTAGTATTGATAACTTTGTATTGTTAATTATTTGCTAGTATTCGGTATCAGAACTTGGTAAGTCTCTGAATTGTTTTGAACGACAAGAAGCTTATGGGCAGACATGACGTCATGTCCGCTGTTGCTAGGTGATTTCGTAACAGAAACAAGCTTTGACTGTCGTATTGTTTTCATAACATATTTCAGTAGGCCTTGGTTTGGACTTCATCGCAGATCCCTTATTTTCTACGTTAGAGGGATCGGTAAATAATGGAGATCTGTCTAACCTTTGCTACAGAACTGTATCCAGGAACTCTTCGAGTTAATGATCTGGTGCTCACTCTAGGAAACTAAATGGATTCTAAGATAGAGGTGACCAACTTTCATGGTTGGGAATAACCTCAAGTTTATCTGAGCATGAGGAGATGGTAAGGATGTTGATTGACCAGGTGCATTAGATACGGTTCGCTCATGGGTGTTGCTTTGTGTTTTTCAGGTTATGAAGATCCAACAAGTGTCAGTGTCTTGTAGACTGGTTCCTTCTGCCACTACCCATTAAGCAATTTACATGTGGTGAATTGGGGGTCCTGAACGTGTGGACGATACTTGTGTCGTCGTCTTCCAAGCTCAAGGTGATTGTCCTCGATCAACGCCAGAAACTGTTCCTGCTGGTGAAATAATGTTGGGAAGTCTGGCGACTTGAAGATCTATTCCGGCATCCAGAGAAGCAGCCTCGTTTCTGAGAAGTCCTATCGTAAAGTACGGCAGTCGGAAACTTCGCTCCAGCATCCAGAGGAGATATAAGATCTAAACAGATAAGTCAGAGTAGCACTGTATGACGGCTTAAATCTAAGTGGACCTTTCCAATCCATCAGATTCCTCAGCCATAATGATACTGGACAGAAACGTAGAGTAGGAGGAAGACTCTCGCACTAACTTTGTTCTTGAAAGTGTTCAATATTCTTTCAGTTAATTCTTCAAGTTATTTTTCTTCAGCTTGGTTACAGGGAACTTATTACATTGATTCTCGAGTTCATCCGCCTTCTAGTTCTTAGGAAAGTTTTGTCTAATTGGAGTTCAACGTGGCATTTATAAACGTAGTCTTGTCTTATCGTATTCACTGTTGATTATTTGTTCGACTGGATTTACATTAATCCAGTCTGGGGGCAATCTGTGGTGAGGACGTCTGGCCGAGAGGTACCCAAGTGTTCATAATAACCCTGTGGAGTCAGAGCTCGTGTCACCTCATCCCTGAGACAGGTTGAATGGAAAGTTTGAACCGAGGGTTAAGCCTCTAGACGAACGAGAGCCACCATTCAAAACTCTCCTGTCTCAGAGCACCTGAGGGATTTGTGAAAATATCCTGTAAGTAAGGTGCGCGACAAAACTGCCATACGACAGTTAGCCACGAATATATTGAATAAGTGGCCGTGGACCAAAACAGGTGATGGTCATTGAGAGGAGGCGAGTTAGTTGGTGGGACAGCTAACTCTATAAAATACCTCAAAACTTTACGACATGGCCATCGGCGGGTAAGAGGCGCTATAACCTCTCCCCCCTGCTGCCTTGCAGGGTAAGTCTCTTTAGACATAAGCTATTGGAGTCAAACCATACACAAACCGGCGGAAGGTAAGGGGAACCCACCGCTGTGCTATCCCTAGTTAATCATGCCTCAAAATAATACGTATTCAGAGAGCGACGTGAATGGGGATTCCAGTGGAATAACCTCGTCCGGTAGGGAGCATCATGTTCTACGGCTGATACCCGACCGTCATCCAGCTACTGTAGAAAAAGTAAATGGTAGAAACATCATGAACATTGGTACATGGAATGTCAGAACACTCGTACAAAACGGAAAGCTGGATAACATCAAGATGGAAAAAAAGAGAATGAACGTCAACATATTAGGAATGAGTGAAATGCGATGGCCAGGGGCAGGGAAAAAGTATTCAGATCAGCACAGAATTATTTACTGGGACGGAATATAGTAAGGGAGTTGGTATTATTTTGGATCCAAAGAACTCAAAAATTGTGAAAGGATTTTGGACAATATCAGATAGAGTACTATTAGTAAAACTTCGCGGAATTGAAATAATAACTAAACTTTTAAATGATATTTATAATAGTGGGTATATTCCAAATAACCTTTAAAAATCCATATTTATAGCTCTGCCTAAGAAACCAGGCACTATAAAATGTGAAGACCATCGCACAATAAGTCTTATAAGTCACATGACTAAGATTTTACTGAGAATAATTATGAGAAGAATAAGAATCAAAATTAAACCAGAAATCAGCGATGAACAATGTGGATTTGTAGAAGGAAAAGGTACAAACAATGCCATATACATCCTAAGGACATTGTCAGAAAGAGCTATAGAAGTAAAGACTGATTTGTACATATGCTTCATAGACTATACAAAAGCATTTGACTGTGTGAAGCATGAAGAAGTAATCAAACTGTTAGAAAAATTAAACATTGATGGGAAAGATCTACGAATAATAAAGAATATGAATTGGCAGCAAACAGCAGCTATAAGAATTAACAACTGTTTATGTACATTTCAAAGCATAAAAAGGGGCGTACGACAAGGATGTATACTGTCACCTGATTTGTTTTCAATATACAGTGAATATATAATGAGATCTTTATTTGATATTGTAGTTGGTGGGCACAATATAAACAATTTACGTTATGCTGATGACACAGTCTTGATAGCAACATGTCAGAAAGAACTACAGGAAATGATAGACATTGTGGTGTTAGAAAGTGGAAGAATGGGCCTCAGTTTGAAAAATGGGAAGACAGAAGTAATGGTGGTATCAAAGAAAAACAAATTATTCCTAAATGTGTAATAAAAGGCAATGGTGTTATTTTAGAACAAGTACAGAAATTTAAGTATCTGGACACATGGATAACATCAGATGGAAGATGCATAACTGAAATAAGAAACAGAATAGGACAGGCAAAAACTGCATTTTATCAAATGAAAAACATCTTGTGCAATATATCCTTGTCATCGAGAGTTAGAAAAAGAATTCTTGCTTGCTACATACATCCAGTTTTAACAGATGGCAGTGAATCCTGGACAATCGGTAGGCAGGCCAAACAATTTTGAGAGGCTTCAGAGATGTGGTTTTACAGAAGAATGCTTAGAATACCTTGGACAGCCAAAAAGAGCAACCAAGAGGTTTTGAAAGAGGCAGGAGCCAGAAGCCAACTTATCACAGACATCAGAAGGAGACAGTCATCATTTTTTGGCCATATTACGAGAAGAGGAAAAATGGAACATGTTGTGACCACTGGAAAGATCTGTGGAAGGAGAGATAAAGGAAGACAACGAGAGAAGATGCTTGACAGTCTTGTTGCATGGCATGGAGGTGTGTCGGCACACGAACTGATACATGTTGCAGGAGATCTCAGAATATGGAGAGGCATGATCGCCCACGCTAGTCGGCAAGCACCTGATGGTGATGATGGTAGTTGAGCCTGCAGTTTCCTTTTCGTAGACGGAAAATTGTTGTATGTTGCTTTCTGTTGAGTCTGCTGATTGGGTCTTGTGGATGTTTACTGTTAGTTTGTTTTCTCCACAATTCCATGTATGTAAGTGTTTTAATTTCTGGTAATGACAATGAATGAGTTTGTTGTTTTTCCTTTGTCACATTTTTTTGTCTGGCAAGTCTGACTGCTAATTGATTTCCTGGTATACCGCGGTGACTTGGGATTCACCGGAGAACTATTAAGTATTTTCTGAGTCTGTTTAGCTGGCAGGTCAGTTCTTTCTCCGTGTTGTCCCGTGGATCCCTCTGAATCATCTGAAGGACTGACATGCAGTCACAAAGGAAAACAATTTCGCTGTTGTTAATTTTTCTTTCCCCGAGCACTTTGGCTGAAACAATAATTGCTTGCTGCTCTGCTCTGAAGTTTGTTGAGAGTCTTCCGGAGGCGCATGGCGTTTCTACTGTGGTCCCATCTTGCAGCATGATGACCGATCCAGTTCCTTCATTTTTGTCTGCTCCCTCCAATGATCCATCGGTGTATACGTGTGTCCTTTCGGGTTTTGCATAAGAATTATAGACATGTTAAATGGTCTTTGCATGCAGTACTAGGTCACATTCTTCAGCCTTTCTGTCTATGCCTGGAATTGTTGTTGTGACTGTAGATAGTTAGACTGTGGGTCTAAACTGTATGCCTGGATCATTTCTCGTGTTAAAGGGTCTTTAGAAAAAAATGTCACTGTTTTTTGTGTAGTGCAATTTTGATACATTTTCAAAGCGTTGTCTTTTCAATCGGTTTTTAGTTAATTACAATTCTGTGCATAGGGTTGTTGTTCATGCGTTTACATTTTTACTATAAGGGTAAGCACTTTCTCTTCCCTTCAACGACTCAAATACTGAAGGCCAGAAGTTGTCTCCAGCTCATTGCCTGGTGTGCTTCTCATACCTCCAGTGATGATTCTGAGACCAGTGTTCTGTATATTGTCCAGTTTGTGTAGGTTTGATTTGGCTTCAGTGAGTAATCTCCCATGCCATAATATAGTTTTGGGTCGTACGTATCCAGTGTATACTTGTCCTAAAGTGTTGGCATCTGCACCCCATATTGTTCCAGTAAGTTTCTTCGTAAGTCTGAGTCTCAGGGTGGCTTTTCTTTGGGTGTCTTCAATGTGGGTGCCCCAGGTTAGTCTTTTTTTGTGGGGGGGGGGGGGGTGGGGGAGGGATTGTACTCCCAAATATGTGAGGTTTTCCCTCTTTTGGGCGGATGTTGCTTTCTAGGTACAGATCACTTTGTTCTGCTTTGAGGAAAGAGAGAAGAGTTGAGACGGTTTTAATCTGGTTTATTGTGACTCCCCAAGAGTCTGTCTATTTTCTAACTGAATTTATTTTGCTTTCTGCATTCTTGTTTTAATTGTTCCTATATGTTCAGCTGGGGTCCATGTGGCCAGGCCATCTGCATGTACGGCCTGGTGAATATGCCTTAAACTATTTTGGGAGGTCAGTGATGAAAAGAATAAACAGTGTAGGAGGTATAACCCTCCCAGAGTGGCACCTGCTTGTAACCTGACCAGCTTGCTCTTGTGTACTTCCTGTCTGACTCTCGCGCAGCGTCTGTAAAGAAAGTCTCTAATCGAGGCACACATATGTCCTTTTATCCCACTGTGTGCTAACTTAGCTCGAGTCCTTTTTTCAAGACCTTATCAAAGGCTTTGGTCAGGTGGAAGAAAGTAGCTAGCAGTTTGTATTTTTTCCGGAAAGCATCTTCAGTTTCCTGTGAGTTTTGCTCAACGGTGCTTCTGTATCTCCTTAAGCCTGATTGGCTATCATCCAGTATCGTGTTTTCTTCCAGAAAATTAGCTAACCTATTGTTCACTAATCTGTTCATAGTGTTTCAAAGGCAGCCTAGGAGGCTTATGGGGCGATAACTGAATTTGTTTTTCTTGGGCTTTCCTTTCTTGGCTTTGGTGACTATATCTGCCTTTCGAAGAAGTTCTTGAACTGGATTTGAACCCGTGACCTTCGGGTCGGCAGGCGAGCGTACTGACACTGGAGAACAAATATTATGTTGTGGGTGAGCTAAATGTTGGCCTGCCGATCCTAAGGTCTGGACCAGTCATTCCCAAACATTTCTGACCACTGCCCCTTTGTCAATGATACAGCTGCCAGCGCCGCTCTCCGAGGAAATACAATCATGATGTACATAGCGATAAGCACAGACTGTCATGATTCCCGTCCCTATATGATCAGTAGAATCACGGATCATGTCAGTGCTCTTGTTCCACTCGTTGAGCAAGCCGTCAAAGCATTTATCTCTTTCCTTTCCTTAATTGTGTGTTCAACACCACCCCCTCCCCAACTACAGTTGGGGCTACTACCGCCCACCTAGATAGTCACACTCCCCCCACCCCCCCCGCCAAACTATCCAGCACCCTCAGGGGGCGGTAGCGCCCACTTTGGCAAACACTGCTCTAGAGTGAAAATCCGCTGCAAGACTGAATATTGTTGCTTTATAGAATTGATCTTGGCTACGAGGCTGACTCAGCCTAAATGAGTACCAGGTAATGTTCAGGGAGGTAAACGCGGCTGGTGTGATATATTGACCACGTCACCCACCAAGTGCCGACTGGTCTACTAAAATATAGGTCTGGCCCTATATACCCAGTAGACCTGAAGGGGTGGAAAAATGTGGTTTGTCTTTATTTTGTTCTGAGTGATGGATTCCTTGAGGTAAGTTTGTCCAGTCGATGAAATCGCTGGCATTCGTTTGTACGGAGCTGGGTCGAGTATAGATATGGTTATGAAAGAAAATTTATCCCGGCTGAAGCAAGGACTTGCTTCACTTTATGAATGGGTCGACCCGTGCTTCACTCAATGAATGGGTTGAACCGTGCTTCACTCAATGAATGGGTTGAACCGTGCTTCACTCAATGAATGGGTTCAACCGTGCTTCACTCAATGAATGGGTCGACCCGTGCTTCACTCAATGAATGGGTCGACCCGTGCTTCACTCAATGAATGGGTCGAACCGTGCTTCACTCAATGAATGGGTTGAACCGTGCTTCACTCAATGAATGGGTTGAACCGTGCTTCACTCAATGAATGGGTTGAACCGTGCTTCACTCAATGATTGGGGTGAACCATGCTTCACTCAATGAGTGGGTTGAACCATGCTTCATTCAATGAATGGGTTGAACCATGCTTCACTCAATGAGTGGGTTGAAGTGGGTCGAACCATGCTTCACTCAATGAATGGGTTGAACCATGCTTCACTCAATGAATGGGTTGAACCATGCGTCACTCAATGAATGGGTTGAACAGTACTTCACTTAATGAATGGGTTGAACCATGCTTCACTCAATGAATGGGTTGAACCATGCTTCACTCAATGAATGGGTTGAATTGTGCTTCACTCAATGAATGGGTTGAACCATGCTTTACTCAATGAATGGGTTGAACCATGCTTCACTTAATGAATGGGTTAAACCATGCTTCACCTAATGAATGGGTTAAACCATGCTTCACTCAATGAATGAGTTGACCAGTGCTTCACTCAATGAATGGGTTGAACCATGTTTCACTCAATGAATGGGTTGAACCATGCTTCACTCAATAAATGGGTTGAACCATGCTTCACTCAATGAATGGGTTGAACCATGCTTCACTTAATGAATGGGTTAAACC
The DNA here is from genome assembly GCA_905116865.2 of Candidula unifasciata. Classification (NCBI taxonomy): domain Eukaryota; kingdom Metazoa; phylum Mollusca; class Gastropoda; order Stylommatophora; family Geomitridae; genus Candidula; species Candidula unifasciata. The sequence continues at coordinate 297,357 of CAJHNH020008501.1, forward strand.
ATGCTTCTCCTAATGAATGGGTTGAACCGTGCTTTACTCAATGAATGGGTTGAACCATGCTTCACTCAATGAATGGGTTCAACTATGCTTCACTCAATGAATGGGTTGAACCATGCTTCACCAAATGAATGGGTTGAACCATGCTTCACTTAATGAATGGGTTGAACCATGCTTCACTCAATGAATGAGTCGACCAGTGCTTCACTCAATGAATGGGTTGAACCATGCTTCACTCAATGAATGGGTTGAACCCGTGCTTCACTCAGTGAGTGGGTTGAACCATGCTTCACTCAATGAATGGGTTGAACCATGCTTCACTCAATGAATGGGTTGAACCATGCTTCACTAAATGATTGGGTTGAACCATGCTTTACTCAATGAATGGGTTGAACCATGCTTCACTTAATGAATGGGTTAAACCATGCTTCACTTATTGAATGGGTTAAACCATGCTTCACTCAATGAATGAGTTGACCAGTGCTTCACTCAATGAATGGGTTGAACCATGTTTCACTCAATGAATGGGTTGAACCATGCTTCACTCAGTGAGTGGGTTGACCCATGCTCCGATAACTGAATGTGTTAACTCATGTTCCTCTCAAGAATGGGTCGACCCATGCTTCACCCACAAATAGGTCAAGCTATGATCCACCCATAAGGTCACAACGACACAGCCACAGTGTAAATGACAACGCAAAGATAGAATGCACGTTTCTAGAACGTTTATTTACAACAGATCAGGCACAGGTTGTCAGCAACAGATGGTCGCTAATAACCTAGTCACGCTATTTACACAACAATGTCAATAATACATCAGGCAAATGATCAATACAGGCTGAATGGTGATGACTGTTTGATATATCTACATGTAATTTTCAGACGGGAGTGTCTCTCTCTCTCTCTCTCATATATATATATACACACACACACACAAACACAGACAAAGAAACAAAGAAAACTGACAGAGAAAAGAATGGGAGAAGGACATGTGAAAAGTGGGGGAGAAGGAAGAGGCAGGAAGAAGAGGCCAGAGACGGAGAATTTTAAACAGGGAGGAAGAAGAATGAGTATACAAAGGAAAGAGGAGATAATTCTGTAGATTTTCACACTCACACACTGACAGAAAATGAGAGAGATGGAGAGGGAGAGATCCAGAATGGCAACAATGAAGATGATAATTGTAATGTGGAGACAACGCAGTGTGGATTTCCACGCTTCTCAACGCGTTTCATAAAAGTGGCAGTAAACCTCACAATGATGTTGATGATTTGTGATGATTTTCGAACAGATAATGTGAATTTCAGTATTTGTTGGCTGAGTTTTACATATAATGAGATGATGATGATGATGATGATGATGATGATGATGATGAATACATCTATCTGACTGAGACACTCATACTGCGGAATGCAAGGCGGAAACACCTGGCTTGTTATACATACAATAATAGTGGATTTACAAATAATGAGGCACTGATTGGCTTCCGATACAGGACAAAAGCTGTCATAGAAAGAAGTGAAGCTTATGAAAGAAATAAAGCAAAGGGAAGGAATGAAGCAAAAGGAAGGAATAAAACAAAAACAAAAAACGTAAGTGACAGAAAATCAGAAAGAAGTGAGGCAAAAGAAAGAAGTAACGCTACTGGAATGCCTCGCGGTGACAGGGTAGGAAGAGACCTGTGACACGGGCCCTTCTGCAACAAATTTACTTGAACTTAATCAAGTGCATCCAATAGAAATGTCATTTCTGTGTACAATGTTTTAACAACCTCTTAAATAATATACAAATTATATGCGCTTTTGTTACTCCTGACAAACATAATTTCAATTCAACATAAACTATACGGATTTTATTATGTACAAAGCCATTACTATTGCATTACTATATACCCAATCAACACACATAACTTTAGGCCAGACACCAAGTGTATATACATTACTTTACATAACATCTCCATGTGCATTACATTACACATAACAATTTCATATAATTTACATTACTTTACATAACACGTCCGTATAATGTACATTAATATCATGTCCGTATAGTTTACATTATTTTAAAAACGGATTTTTATAGTTTACAATAATAATGCGTCCGTCTAATTTACAACACTTTATTAAATATGTTCACAATGTCACACACATTCGTAATCAAGGAAACGCAACCGTTGCTACGGGATCCAGTCCTATTTAACAGTTCACATCACAGTTTTAAGGTGTGCTGGCAGAAATGTGGAAAGTCAAGACAGTTTTAAAGTGTCTGGAAGAAATGTAGAAAGTCATCACAGTTTTAAAGTGTCTGGAAGAAATGTGGAAAGTCATCACAGTTTTGAAGTGTGCTGGCAGAAATGTGGAAAGTCAAGACAGTTTTAAAGTGTGCTGGCAGAAATGTGGAAAGTGAAGACAGTTTTAAAGTGTGCTGGCAGAAATGTGGAAAGTGAAGACAGTTTTAAAGTGTGCTGGCAGAAATGTAGAAAGTGAAGACAGTTTTAAAGTGTGCTGGCAGAAATGTGGAAAGTGAAGACAGTTTTAAAGTGTGCTGGCAGAAATGTAGAAAGTGAAGACAGTTTTAAAGTGTGCTGGCAGAAATGTGGAAAGTCATCACAGTTTTCAAGTGTGCTGGCAGAAATATGGAAAGTCATCACAGTTTTCAAGTGTGCTGGCAGAAATGTGGAAAGTGAAGACAGTTTTGAAGTGTGCTGGCAGAAATGTAGAAAGTGAAGACAGTTTTAAAGTGTGCTGGCAGAAATGTAGAAAGTCATCATAGTTTTCAAGTGTGCTGGCAGAAATGTGGAAAGTCATCACAGTTTTCAAGTGTGCTGGCAGAAATATGGAAAGTCATCACAGTTTTAAAGTGTCTGGAAGAAATGTGGAAAGTCAAGACAGTTTTCAAGTGTGCTGGCAGAAATGTGGAAAGTCATCACAGTTTTAAAGTCTGCTGGCAGAAATGTGGAAAGTCAACACAGTTTTAAAGTGTGCTGGCAGAAATGTGGAAAGTCATCACAGTTTTAAAGTGTGCTGGCAGAAATATGGAAAGTCATTACAGTTGTGCACCTTTAACAGCAAAGGACAATGCGAAAAGTGTGCGAGCACTACTTTCGGACCTTCGAAAGACGCAGCACAACTGTTTGCACCTTAAAACATCTGACCATATTTGTAAAGTATATTTAGAACACACGTATATTGTACACCCCATGTGATGGTTGATGTAAGCGAATAAAGATCCTCGTACATGATGTGTTGAATGGGGCAGGAACACGAGATATTTCAGATCCTAAAGATTAAGTCGGCACTGAAGATGAAGCCACCATCAGCTTCATTAAATGGGTGCTACTAAAGGTCTATGCTCTACACAGAGATCAGTGGAAGGAGGAAGGAGTGAGGAAAATACATTAGGTTAGTTTAAAGTAGGGCGGGAGGAGAGGTGGAAGGGTTTCTGGCAAACAATACCGTCCTGGAAGCCAAATCTGAGGTATTTATCTAAAATGTGACCAGTTTATCTTGGCTTTGGACAATAAGCATGGCTATTCAACTGGCGGCACGTGGGCCAAATCTGGCCTAGCAAGTGGCCTGCAGATCATTGCCAGTTGTACTGTATTAATTATGTTTCTATGGTGGGACTTTGGCTTCTGGCCTGTGATGATCCTCGTTTTCCAACATTTTGGCCCCTGAATAAACTTAGTTGAATAGCTTTTCAATACAGGATCCGGTATGTGCTTCTCTGGAGGGACAAGAAAATGGGCATCAAAGAATGAGACAAGGAACCCTGGTGTCACTTGTCATGTAAGGTGTCACTTGTCATGTAAGGAGACTATTTCTATCTCAGTACCCAGCGACACACAGTGGGATATCTAGGTAGCAGTATTAATACAGATAAGTGTCTTTATACAGTGACGCAATATAGGGTGTTTAAATAACATACCCAGTTGTCGCTACAGGATGTTCAGATAACATAATCCATCTGTTAGTGATACGCTTCAGATTTTTCATGCTGAGATAACATACAGGAGTAACTGAGCGACATATGCTATCCAGCTGTACTGTACATATATAGATATAACTAAACAACTGATTACATGTCTAAAGAAGGACAATCATTAGACTACCGAGTTTACAATAGACATACGCCATCAGTGCTCTTAAATCAAGGATGGAGAAAGTCTTGCTTGCGACCGAATAAGGTCCACTAAATCACTTGACCTGGCCTGGTCAAAGCAACTTATTTAAACGTCTGACTCAATAAAACGGGCTCATTGTTCATTATATAATTGAGTGACAACTAGCTGCTGGCAGGCAGAAAAACTAACTAAATTCAAGTTACTATACAACAAAATGCCCTTCTACGTAATTACTCTCATAGTTTATGATATGAGCATCCCGACTCCCTTCTAAATGTGTGCATATATATTTATGACATGACTGTGCCAATGGGAAAACTAAATCAGTACTGTACATCATTCCTGGTAGTTCTTCCTGTAGCACTACTTTCACAGTTTATGACATGTGTGTCCTAGTGCATTTCTACACACCTATTTGTATATTTTATGACATGACTAACTCGGTGAGAAAAACTACATGAGTTCTACAACTTGTTCCCTAGACCACAACCCTCACAGCTTATGAGATGAGTGTCCCAGTGCCGAGTTTATACAATACATGGAGCAAGTCAACGACTGAATGTTTTGTGGATGGGTCACGAACTGATGCAGAAGTCAGCATCCAGAGAAATGGCAGAGTGAGCTCTCTGCTCGGCCCTTCAACAGGCACTGCGAGAGGAAGCACTTAAGTCTCATCCTTATGGCAGTCAGGGACGTCCGGACGCTGGAAGAGTTCGCTGCTGAAGTCGATGCCTTCAGGGCACTCTGCTGGCGAGGTGGGCAGGCAGAGGCCTTCCTCTACCAAAACTTTCTTGCACAGATCCTCTGGTACAACTCCTTCGTCCACGTCAGAGCACCATCTCTTGTACTGTTCAGAAAAAATACACATGACATTTCAATACTTGGGCAACAACTAGTACACTGAATAATGAAATGTAGAATACAACAAACAACGGAACACCCAAATAACACGAGCGAGTAAGAAGTTAAACACTGAAATATTGGGGAAATTAAAAAAAAAAACATAAATATTTAAAAATGCGTGACATAAATTTATATATATATATATATATATATATATATATATATATATATATATATATATATATATATTATGAGGAAAAAACTTTATTCAAAGATATTGGGGACAAAATACTTGGGAAACACTGAAATATTGAATGGAAGAAGTAGCCTTGAGCAAGATGAAATTAACAACCACCAACAGAAAGATGTTGACTGCAGGAGAAAGGTAAAGCCTGGGCGTGGGGAAAGGGGGGTACGGGGCGTGGGGGCGTTAAAAGGCTAGAACATGTGCTGTTATTGTAACTGAGACCTGGAAAATAAAAACCCACTGACAACGATGGTTTACATGCAGAATGCAAAGAATATAGCGACAGAACAACACAAAAGACAGCCCTCTCGAGATAGATGAAAGTCCTAAAATGATTAGAAAAAATGAGACGTGGACAGTCAATATAATATTTTGGGAACAGTTATAAAAAAAAGGCACAAACATCAAAACTTGGTGTTAGCTGGCAGAATGATGGCCAAAAAAAAAAAAAAACAGCAAGGGGAAAATACATGAGTACCGACGGTTTGCCACGTGGATGGGAAGGACGAGGGCACTGACCTGATCTGTGATCCTGGTGATCAGGTGGAATGGCAAACCAGGACCGCATAAGCTTATCAACAGGGCACATGATGATGATCATGATGACTGAAATACTGGGGACAAAGAATACACTGAATACTGAAATGCTGGGGACAAAGAATACATTATACTGAAAGATTAGAAACAAAGCATGCACTCAATGTTGAAATACTGGGGGACAAAGACACACTGAATGTTGAAATACTGGGCACAAAGACATACTAAATATTGAAATACTGTGGACAAAGACACACTGAATATTGAAATACTGGGGACAAAGACACAATAAATATTGAAATACTGTGGACAAAGACACAATAAATATTGAAATACTGTGGACAAAGACAAAAAATATTGAAATACTGTGAACAAAGACACAAAAAATATTGAAATACTGTGGACAAAGACACAAAAAATATTGAAATACTGTGGACAAAGACACAATAAATATTGAAATACTGTGGACAAAAATACTACATTGAAAAATAAAATATTTTTTAAATATTTTGCTGGCTTTTAAAATAAGCAAATATTACAATTTCAAGAAAAAACAACATGATAAAAGTGAGAATTGTCAAGTGTTTAATATATACTTAACTAAACTGTGAGCAATTAAAAAGCTACTCTAATGCTTCAGAGAGCTGGGTGTGCACAAGAATATGTCACACCTGACTACAATAACAATCAAATATGCACAAGAATATGTCACACCTGACTACAATAACAATCAAATACGCAGGTTTGAGAGAAAGAATAACAAGAATGTTGTTGAGAGAAATAAAAGTGATACAAGAGAAACGATTCGGATATATTGAATGGTGTAATACTTTTATAAGTGAAAGACGGATGACTAGAGATACAAAGCGATGCAAGCGGATCAAGACAGATGACTAGAGATACAAAGCGACACAGGCGGATCAAGACAGATAAAAGAACACATGCGGAGACGGCATCTGCTTGACAACTCTCTTAAAGAATTGTATTTTCAACCCATCTAAAACTACGTTAACCAACCTTAACCCATTAGAATCTGTCTATTAATTAAAAATTTTTTTGGGGAGCAGCACTTCCACATCTTTGCTAAGATTGCAAGAACTGGGAGTAAACACTTTCAGAATCGGCACAGCCAGGTACGAGAAGCACACAGGACGCAGGAGAAGTCTTGTCAACAAACTGGGACTATCAACCGCGAGACGCTGATGTGTATGATGGAGGGGCAATCCGAACACATATGGACGTGTCCTGAGTGCCGTGATGATAACCCAAATTATAACTAATAACTCATACTTTAAAAGTCTCAGACTCACTCACCGAGCCGATATAACAAATGTCACGAATCACTTCTACTGATGTTTCTCTGTCCCCGTCGAGACGATTCTGGCATTAATTGATCTGGAACAGCTTCTGTCCCTTCTTCCAGTGATCTGTCCAGTTGTCAACATACTCTTCAGCCAGCTAGTCGCGCTCCAACATCCAGCTTCTTATTATAAAGGTAACAAACGTTACTTCCCTTTTACTGAATTGGGTTGAGTTTAGAACCGATACCACAGCACTGCAGGCATTTCCGTAAGCGTCAAGTCCCAACCTTCAGCAGCCAACGCCGAATTTCGATGATACCGGAAAGCAGTTGGACTGTTCGATCGTCCTGCCTTTCTTCTGAGTGTAGATTGTGGAGCTGATGTCCCTGTCACTCGCCCCTGCGCCATTTCTCAAAAGCCTCCGATAATTTATTTGTGCTTCACACTGTATTCTAGTTGTGTATAATATTCTACCACCCAGATTTTCCCAGGCAGTTAGCTTCTCTGACACTTCAGTGAACTGGCAACATTCGTCTCAGCAATCACATCTCTACCGGCAAAATTCGTCTCAGCAATGACATCTCTAATGACAACATTCGTGTCAGTAATCACAAGTTTCGTCTCAGTAACTACATCTCTGCTGGCAATTTTCGTCGCAGTAACCACATCTGTACTGACAACATGTGAGTCAGTAACCACATCTGTACTGACAACATGTGAGTCAGTAACCACCATGTGTACTGCCAACATTCGTCGCAGTAACCACATCTGTACTGACAACATTCGTCGCAGTAACCACCATGTGTACTGCCAACATTCGTCGCAGTAACCACATCTGTACTGACAACATTCGTCGCAGTAACCACCATGTGTACTGCCAACATTCGTCGCAGTAAACACATCTGTACTGACAACATTCGTCGCAGTAACCACCATGTGTACTGCCAACATTCGTCGCAGTAAACACATCTGTACTGACAACATTCGTCGCAGTAACCACCATGTGTACTGCCAACATTCGTCGCAGTAAACACATCTGTACTGACAACATTCGTCGCAGTAACCACCATGTGTACTGCCAACATTCGTCGCAGTAAACACATCTGTACTGACAACATTCGTCGCAGTAACCACATCTGTACTGACAACATTCGTCGCAGTAAACACATCTGTACTGACAACATTCGTCGCAGTAAACACATCTGTACTCCCAACATTTATATCAGTATTCAGCCAAATTTGTGCTGGCAACATTCTCTAAAAAATCAAAATTTCGCTGCAAAAATTTGTTCATTGGCCCTTGAAAACTCAGTGCCATACTGTAGATGACTGTGGAACATCCTTTATAAAACACGCAAGGAGTCCCTTTCTGGCATTCTCACAAAGTGGATTCACATATTAGGTATATTTCATTGTCTGATAACTGGCTTCTGCTGTGCGAATTCCACACTCAATCGCCCTAGACATCTTTCATGTCATGTTATGATTTCATTCAAACATCACAATGACGTAACAGGGCTAAGAATGTCCCCTTCTACTGTAATATCATTTTCTGATGCAACGTTATTTTATGTTTTTTTTTCTTTCAGACAGATAGTGCAGACCGGTGAAGGCATTTCGGGTGTGGCGAACTTCTGTTGTGAAGAACAATATGTTTATCCCCAGCTTTTGTTCTTGCTTGAAAGCTTATCTCGAGTTAGGAATTTCTTACAAGAACTTGTTTCTTGAGTCCCTGTTGAGTTTTCGTTATCAGGTCTGCACTGCGTTAAGCAGTTTTTGTTTTCTTGATATTCAACAATGATTTTATTTTCGTTTAACTTTTTAAAAAGCTATATCATACTTCATCTCCCGCCATGTGGATTATTCTTGACTGCTCTGGTTAGATAATCACAGAGAAACGCATTAACAGACCAATATCGTAATCGGAAAGACAGGGCAGTATAAACTTACATGCACAGACAGACATACAGACGAACACACGTGAGACAGACTGTGAGCTAAATGTCACCATAACCAAATTACTGTAGTTTAAATTTAATAAAATATTCAACATATTAAAAGTAACGTCGCGTGTTCTTGCGGTTGACAAAGGAGGCAAATATTAGCTACACTGTAATCTACCATCCATGGCCTAAGATGCGACTAAGGCTTTCGACTGTAAACTGGCAACAGTTCCACAGAAAATTTTTATTAGTTCAAAATCTAACCAATCAAAACGTCCCAAAGGGCAAGGGGTGATTCGGGAATATATGCTCCTTTAGAACATTTCAAGTCAAAGAATGAGACAAAAACAAGTAGACTAGAACAAACCAGGAACATCAGGCACGGAAGGAAAAACGCATGGCGCAACAAACAGGACACACGTTAACAAATATGTAACATACAAAGTGTAGCCGACAAAATACACAATAGAAGAGGTGATATGATTATCGAAAATGTCAAGTTTATTGAACATTACTTTTACAAAACTATAAAATATACTTATAACTTTGAGATTCATTTGAAGATGGAAATAACGTTAACAAAAGTTACTGAGCAAAAGCAAAGCATAATGTAAAAATCAAGTGAGAAGACATACAAAATTCGGTGCCATTTATGATTCAATATATTTAATAACATTTGTAACAACAGATTGTATAAGTGAACACATTTTCAAAATCTAACATTTTTTAAATGTAAAAATAACAATTTACACACAAATATAAAAATGTGGGTAAAACAAGGAAACAGAACAATAATACTTGAATATGTGAGTCATAGCCTATCTACTAACGTCACGCGGGCTTCTGGATATCTGGTATCATTGTACGGGGCCAATCTGATGCTAACTGACAGAACAATTTGATGCCAGGGTCATATATTAAAGACCCATTCGATGCCCATTTAAATACTAATTTGAAGTCAGAATAATATATTTTATAGACTCATTTGATGCCTATTTAAAGACCGATTTGATGACAGGACCATATTTCATAGACCAGTTTGATGACAGGACCATATTTCATAGACCAGTTTGATGCTATGATCATTTTCCATTGAGCAGTCAGAACTAGATGTGTGGTTGACATCTGACAACAGACAGTGTCAGGTTAACATCTGACAACAGACAGTGTCAGGTTAACATCTGACAACAGACAGTGTCAGGTTAACATCTGACAACAGACAGTGTCAGGTTAACATCTGACAACAGACAGTGTCAGGTTAACATCTGACAACAGACAGTGTCAGGTTAACATCTGACAACAGACAGTGTCAGGTTAACATCTGACAACAGACAGTGTCAGGTTAACATCTGACAACAGACAGTGTCAGGTTGACATCTGACAACAGACAGTGTCAGGTTAACATCTGACAACAGACAGTGTCAGGTTAACATCTGACAACAGACAGTGTCAGGTTAACATCTGACAACAGACAGTGTCAGGTTGACATCTGACAACAGACAGTGTCAGGTTAACATCTGACAACAGACAGTGTCAGTTTGTTGTTTCTCTCTCTAGCAGTCACCAATTTCCCCATCTTGCTAAAGACAGTTCTTGCTATGTCCTTTATGATTTCAGTAAGAATTCAACAATGAACAATATTTAAAAACAAACACAAAATAGATAACTCTAAAGATCTTCACTGAAGCCCAATGAGCAGAGATCAACTGTACTTTTACACCTACAGAGTTCGAATTCTTAAAGTATGAAGCGTCCCCAAGGACATTCATTATAGGCAGAAACACAATGCAAATTAAAACCAATAATGTTTGACGGTAGTCGAGCACAATATAATTATTTTGTTCCTGTCAGTAATAATTAAATCATGATAACTTGCAAAATTTATTTTGTTATTTAAATCTCAAAATTATTTTAAATAAATTACTTGTTAGTGGAAATTGTGAACGACACGTACTGCGCAAATCTAGACTGTCTGCTCTGTCGATACATTGTATGTATTTCTGTTTTAGGGGAGTCTGTGAAAAAAGATAACGTATCCCTGCTAGTCCGTATATCTTTGGGGTTCGAACCCCGCGGCTGTAACACTCACAATTCGAAATCCTACTTTGAAGTGGTCGAAAACTAGCGAACCTCATGAGGAAGATGAAAGTTGAAGGGGGAATATGCGGGGACACAGAGTATGTTTGATGGCTTTGCATTCCTTTTCATTAAAGCAGTGTTTGTATAGGAAAGGAACAATCTGCACATTAATAAACTGATCTGTAAAACGGATGTGCACAAAATACTCGAGTTCTGCAATCAAACTGGAGCCCAAAAGTACTCCAACAACAAGAAGTTTACAGCTGGTGAGCGCGAAGAAGTCGGGCGTTGGTATATACTTCCCGGGATTGCACCCGGTACCCACTCAAGGCTGGGTCGACCTGGGAGCCAAGGTCATTTTTGAAAAAAGTCCGGCTCCGCCAGGGCGCGAACTCACGACCTTCCGATCAGCGGCGAGCGTCTAACCGCTCGGCCACGGCGACTCTCGTAGAGGTCAAGGCTTCTGTCGAAATGGAATCCGGGACATCCTAATATTACCTAAACCTACACCTATATATATATCAATGAAAGCCTAAAGGCACCTATACCGATTTTACGGTACCCTTTTATTAGCCGGCCACAAACCAGGGAAATCCCCAGGTCACATGACAGTCACATATTGCAGGGGTTGGTAGATTTAACGTATAGTTTTGGTAAGGGTTAAAATTAGGGTTAGGTTATTGCAAGAAAAACCTCGGCCTTAGAAGAAACAGGCTGAAGCACAGAAAACACGGAAAAACCGCTGTTACCACCCTCTAAAATAGTGGACTGTCCCATGACGTCCTTTGTGGTTGGCTAAAAAGTCAGCACCGATTATACTCTAGCACTTTTGGGTTTTTATAATACAGAAGAGCTCTATCACAATACCCTAATACTAACAACTACCAAATGTACAAACCCGGATGCTCTAATGCTAACAATTTGTTTCTTGTCATTGGTCTGCGGCAGGATTGGCGATCATGACTATGCACTCTTGTGGCTGTCATTTGATATTTACGATCATACAATCAGACTATCCACTGATCATCCTATTCAAACCAGAAGCGATAAAGCGCAGTCAGATCGGAGTTTTTCCTGTGGTATCTGGGACACAGTGGTCATGTCTAAAGCAAATACCGCTGTAGTACTAGGTGCAGGTCAATGACACACAGCCTTGGCAAGTGTTTTGAGAGGTAGAAAATCGAGTGTGAACAAACAACAGTATTGTTTCAAAACACACACACGAACGCTAGAATGATCATGCTAATACCACATCACAAACCGCCAAAAATATCCAGACACAGAATAAAGGGCACAAGTAATCGTTGGACAAAATAATTCTACTAATACAGTTCAGTATTTAGAAAACAAAAGGTATACAATTTAAAATATATGAAAAACTATATAACATTTCATTTTAAAAATATGTACAAAAACTGTCAATGGGTAAAATAATACTGCAAACAAGTTCAGTTGTACAATTTCATGGCCTCAGATATACACTTTCATTAGTGTACATGTACATATAAAAAACTTGAAACACACAAGGATCACAGCCTGAAATGTAGACAATTTACATCCAAAAAATCGCAGATAACATATTCAGTGACTTTCCTTACATGTGTATTTAGAGCCACTTAGCCACAATCACAAAGACCAGCATTCTTCAACATCTTGACCACCTCACAGATAATCAAAAACAGGGAAACATTCTTAGAAGTCCACATCACAGCTAATCAAAAACAGAGGGACTTTCTTGGAGGAGCACCTCACAGATAACCTAAAACAGGGGGACTTTTTTCAAAGAACCATTTAACAGCTGATCAAAAACAGGGGGACTTTCTTCGAGGACCACCTCACAGCTAATCAAAAACAGGGGGACTTTCTATGAGGACCACCTCACAGCTAATCAAAAACAGGGGGACTTTCTTCGAGGACCACCTCACAGCTAATCAAAAACAGGGGGACTTTCTTCGAGGACCACCTCACAGCTAATCAAAAAACAAGGGGACTTTCTTCGAGGACCACCTCACAGCTAACTAAAAACAGGGGGACTTTCTTCGAAGACCACCTCACAGCTAACTAAAAACAGGGGCGGAATTTCTTTCTCACAATTAACCAAAAATACGTGTCTTGGATTCATGGTGGTGGCCGTATTTGAATCCAATCGGTTCTCGATGAATGATACGGTCCACGGAACTCTGGCCCCTGTACTTCCCAAAACTTTTCTAGCCTGGGTCGACCCAGTAGTCCGAAAAGATAAGGATTCTAATACTGTCCGTCGAAGATTATTTCTGCTCATTTATTCACATTGTCCCACGATGGACTGTCTCAACAACAACAACAACAACAACAACAACAACAACAACAACAACAAAAACCAGGTGGCCTTCCTTGTTGTGGATTCTTGCCATCTTGGGTCAATTTCATGACACTTAAGTTCAAACTGCTACTTTTGTTACCTTGTAAAAAAACTGAACAAGTAGAGTTGTGGAAAAAAGATAACAAAAACGAGTAATTAAAAATTGAGCTGATGGGAATAATGGAAAAAAATAAACCTGAAACCCGAATTTTTTTTTTTCTTCTGGGCCTGGTCAAAATTATATTTTCTTCCCCTTGACTGAGAATGAATTGGTCAGATTTAGGTGGGTGGATTTACTAGGATCAGTTTTGTGCAAATCTGGCTTCTTTCCGCTGTCTGTTGGAAACTCGCATACAAAACGAAACTCTAACAAAGATTCTTTGTGATTCAAGACGGATTTAGCAACATGTAATAGATTGTTCGTGATGATTTTAAGCGACCCGCGCCGTACAGTAATGTTGTAAAAAAATGCATTAAAAACAACAATAACTGAAAGATTGTTTTCTATTTCTGAACACATAATTTATACAGTTTGTGATCTTTTTTTAAAGTGTCTATTTATTAACACACATAAATGTATATACTTTTTCTAGCTGACAAGATAATATTTCTACATAATTGGTCAATTCAACAGGGTGACACATATATGGATGGTCTATTTAATAAGCTAAAATATACATAAATGGTCTATTTAATAAGATAAAATATACATAAATGAGATAAAATATACATAAATGGTTTATTTAATCAGATAAAGCATACATAAATTGTCTATTTAACAAGATACACTTTACTATATGTGGCTGTTAACAATGTCTTATTTAATAAGTTGATCGTATACTTGAAACATAATATGTCTAGTAACAACATGCAACCAAACATACCAAAATGGCGTGTATCAAACTCATGTACCAATGACCAGTGGTCTCTTCAGTGAATAAGACAACATACATCCGAGCAACTCTCAGAAACTACAACTGTTTAACCAAGTTATTACACTGGTCCAGTTTCAAGAATGGCTGTAAAATGAATCACGCAGGTTGGTCCTTAAAATGTTCCAGATTTATGAGTGGATTCACAAAAGTTGGTCCTGGGTTGCTCTAATTTGATAAATTCATGAAGGATTCACAAAAGTTGGTCACTGCAGTTTAACATTTCACTGACAATATCCGGAACGTTCATAAACGATTGGTTGGAGGCGAATAATTGAGAATGCTGCTTTGAGGTCAGGGTCACTGCAACGTTAGAAGATGTACCTTGCTGGTGGGTCAAGGCTGATGGAGTTCCATCTTCAAGGTCAGCAAGGAACGAGTACCAATCAGGCAACGGGTCAAGCAAGGATGTGTTCATGGAGCCAGGTGATTGGTGGGTTGTTGCAGAAGGTAAAGGAGGGGAAATTTCCAGAGCTAGGCTGTACGTAGATGGAGAGATGGCGGGCGAGGAAACCGATAAGTCCAACATGGACGACAAGGAAGATAATGGTGTAGGCGATGCTGTAGCACACGATGAGGATGTAGAATTTGATAGACCACTATTGTATCTGGGGCTACGTGATGGTGATGTAGCATTTGAAGAAGTGTGTCCATAAGATAAGGGCGAAGGTGTACTTGATGCAGCTGTCAAGCCGAAACCATGGGTATCGTCCAGATTAGGAAGACCTGTATTTGGGTCGAAGTTTGTAAACTTGGGTACCACGTTGTTGGGAGATACGAAACTCCTCTTGGCGTTTTCTGGAAGGCAAGGGGAAGCCACTTTTCGCTTTTGGGTGTTCATGGACGACTGAAATAAATGCTGCTCGTTGATGCTGTCCTCAGAAGAACTGCTGTCTTCCATAGCGACTGTCGTTGGAAGGTTGAAAGATAAAAAACTTGGTTTGTTGTTGATCACAGACCCACTGAACAGTCCAAAACCCAGATGTGGTTGACTGGTGGACTGGTATGAAGAACTGTGAGAGGTAATGAAGTCCTGTAGAGGACTCGGTAGATCGTCGGCACTGGTGATGTTAGGGCGGGAAACGGAAGCCATTGTCACAGGGTTGCTGTGTGATCTTTTACGATGAAGTTCGCTGTTACTGCACAGTTCAGCGTCATGCATTAGCGTGTCTGAAGAGATCCTGGAGACGTCGAAAGAATGCCCGTGTTTCATGTGAGGTTCGCTGTTTACCCGGGGTAATACTGACTCCTGGCATTTGGACGACATGACTGCTCTAGGAGTATTGTCATTGGAAGATGAGGTGTAAGCACCGTGAGAGGGTAATGTAGCGTTCGGTTGCTGATTCTCATTCGGAGGCAGAAAGGTATGCTGCTGTTGCTGCTTGCTGCATAGACTACGCTGAAATATGACATCCTGCATTAGTTCTTGTGATAGCGGGGCTGGGAGCAGATGGTTGAGAGTTGGAGCCGTTCCTTTCGGTTGATGCTCTTGAAGTTTCGAGTGATCAAACGCGAACTGTTTCTGTAGCTTGGATATATCTGAAGTCTGGTCATACATGAGCAGTTGCTCCAGATGCAGCTGCTGGTGACGCTGTGGTGGCAAGTGATCAGGCACAGCCTGGTGACTTTGCGACTCGTGAACGGAGACATCAGAGATTGTCTGTGGCTGCACTAAGTTCACGTGACGGGGCTGTGGGTATTCCCGTTGTGAGGACACAGACGACAGATCTGGCGATGTAGAAGACGACGATGACGACGCAAACTGGCAGTTCTGTTGCTGTTGTCGAAGTAAAGATCGAGTAACCTGCGCCATCTGTCGCCTCTTGATCGCAACTTCTTCACTGGCAATCATTTTCAGCAGAGCTTCGGGAACTGGACCACCATTTTCGAGTTGAATGCACCATTGTTTGTACTATAATAAAAACAAAAGCATGTCGGCCCTACGTCAAACACTGGAGAAGCTACTTAAACAATCATCATCATTATCATCATCATCAGTATCATGATCCAGAATCTAACACCATTCCGACAGTTTCTTTCCTTCATGGAACTCTGCGAGAAAGCAACTCAGCGCTCATGGCGGCTTATGTGGCAGGGAACTCTCTCTGCGTCACGCAAGTATAGATAGACGACCCAGGCAACAGACAAAACTGGTTTCCCAGTGAAGCTGCTTGCTTCCTGATACCGTGGGCGGTCTGCGCTACAATGAGGATGTCAAAAGACTCCTTAAATGATCAGATTCTGATCAGAGTTCATCGGCCAGCTCAACGGTTTCCAGTGGTCACGTAGCGTCTTGTTTTTTTCCCCGTTAGCGGTTCATTTTTCCAAGTATACTGAGATGCTTTATGTGGTTTAGATTAATGTGTGGACTACCAACGCATTTATATATATATATATATACAATAACTAACAAATCGTATGCTCTCTCTTTCTGTATCTCTCTCTCTCTCTCTCTCTCTCTCTCTCTCTCTCTCTCTCTCTCTCTCTCTCTCTCTCTCTCTCTCTCTCTCTCTCTCTCTCTCCTTACACTACTACATCCATATTTCCTGTCCTATCCTCTTTCTTTCATTCTTTGCCCCAGTCTCTCTCACACACCCTCACTTATTTCCTGCTCCTCTCAACTCCTTTTCCATCTCTCATCTCTCTCAAACATAAATCAGTCTCACGAAAGATACAGGTGCTCCAAATTGACGGCGCACACAACTATGACAACTTGGGGGTCCGCCCAAATAACTGCCCTTTGCTGGCAACGAAAAGTCTATTTCTAGAAGCCTCTGGAACCACAAGAACACGACCTCGTGTAACTAGTAAATACTGTTGTGTCTGGACGCTATCCTAGATGCCATTCGTGAACTACTCACCGCCAATTCGTATTTGCAACCAACAAACAAATTGGGAGGGGGAGGGGGAAGGGAGGGGGGGGGGGTCAGTTTAAAAACTGTTTGAAATTCGCGAAAAAAAAAAAAACATTCTTTTGGTGCAACAATCTTAGGCATTTGCATTAGCTGTAATAAATAGCGTATTAGCTGTAATAAATAGCGCATTAGCTGAAATAAATAGCGCATTAGCTGAAATAAATTGCGCATAATCTGTAATAAATAATCTGCTACATCAGCTCACGTTAAACTTCACAGTTTTGATTACTTTATTCTAATTTTATGCAAATTTCCAGACGACAGTTTAAACTGACGAAGCAACTTATTTATAAGCAGAAAGACCGGATAAATAAAGCAGATGCAAGCACTAACTAAACGAAACAAGGCTACAAACTGAGATATTATTTGTGATTGTGAACGATCTGGAGCGCGGCTTTGTTAACATTGTTTCACCAATAAAGCAATTCGTTTAGGACTGGTACAGTTACACCCCACCCCAGTAATTTCGACTGCCCTATTCGATTTACATCATACGACAAACTGTACAACAGAGGATTCGAAACAAAACACAAAACCTGTAATGTAATTAATCAAACCGTGCTGTTATTACCATTATTAATATTTTTAGGTAGTAAAGTTATCTAAAATCGTCATCTGATTCCTGAAGTGGTTTGAACCAAGGGCAGCAAACAAACACGTGAATAAAACACAAACTTGAGACATGTAACAATAGGGATGATACTTTGAAACACAACACTGATACACACAGGCAGGCAGTCAAAATGAGCACCAAACCTCAACTACAAGAAGTTGGAGACGATGCTGGGTAAAACAGATAATTAACGAGATAAGGAGAACGCTCGTTTTTCCTTCCGTGAAACAGAACTGAGGGGGAATTAATGAGGGACGAGAGAGAGAGAGAGAGAGAGAGAGAGAGAGAGAGAGAGAGAGAGAGAGAGAGAGAGAGAGAGAGAGAGAGAGAGAGAGAGAGAGAGAGAGAGAGAGAGAGAAGCAACTCCGTGACTCTTTGATTGGTTGGATGCGAATACTCAAAACGTAACCAAGTTCGGTGCACTAATGTGAAGTCGCCCAGGCCATGATAAATGCTTCTCTGATCAATTTACGCGTGTTTCTGCCAGTGATATTTACGTGCTTTCATTGGCACTTATTTACGACAGCATCCTCTTGTAGCATAATTCACTAATCAAACTGTAACATTTACTGGCTAAATGTTTATGTTGTATGTCGAAAACATGAAGAGCCTTGCCTGAAGTCAGCCAGGAGTCAGGTCTATTTAACAAATTTCCAACTCTGTATTCTTCCGTGGCCTCCCAGACTAAGGTTGTTAATGGTTATCTCACCACTTGCTTCGCTGTCTACATTTTGTTAAGTGTCCTTAACTGTCCCCTTAAGTCTGGTCTTTTAAAGAAGTGTTGTATTTTAATATGCTCGGAATATGCAACTTCACCGTTTGTATGTCCATGACCGTGGGTATGTCTATGACCGTGGGTGTGTCCATGACCGTGGGTGTGTCCATGACCGTGGGTATGTCTATGACCGTGGGTGTGTCCATGACCGTGGGTGTGTCCATGACCGTGGGTGTGTCCATGACCGTGGGTGTGTCCATGACCGTGGGTGTGTCCATGACCGTGGGTATGTCCATGACCGTGGGTGTGTCCATGACCGTGGGTGTGTCCATGACCGTGGGTGTGTCCATGACCGTGGGTGTGTCCATGACCGTGGGTGTGTCCATGACCGTGGGTGTGTCCATGACCGTGGGTGTGTCCATGACCGTGGGTGTGTCCATGACCGTGGGTGTGTCCATGACTTCTGTCTGTGTGTCCATGACCGTGGGTGTGTCCATGACCGTGCGTGTCTCCATGACCGTGGGTGTGTCCATGACCGTGGGTGTGTCCATGACCGTTTGTATGTCCATGACCGTGGGTATGTCCATGACCGTGGGTATGTCTATGACCGTGGGTGTGTCCATGACCGTGGGTGTGTCCATGACCGTGGGTGTGTCCATGACTTCTGTCTGTGTGTCCATGACCGTGGGTGTGTCCATGACCGTGCGTGTCTCCATGACCGTGGGTGTGTCCATGACCGTGGGTGTGTCCATGACCGTGGGTGTGTCCATGACTTCTGTCTGTGTGTCCATGACCGTGGGTGTGTCCATGACCGTGCGTGTCTCCATGACCGTGGGTGTGTCCATGACCGTGGATGTTTCCATGACCGTGGATGTGTCTATGGCAGCTCGTGTGTCCATGACCGTGGGTGTGTCCATGGCAGCTCGTGTGTCCATGACCGTGGGTGTGTCCATGACCGTGGGTGTGTCCATGACCGTGGGTGTGTCCATGACCGTGGGTGTGTCCATGACCGTGGGTGTGTCCATGACCGTGGGTGTTTCCATGACCGTGGATGTGTCCATGGCAGCTCGTGTGTCCATGACCGTGGGTGTGTCCATGACCGTGGGTGTTTCTATGACCGTGGATGTGTCCATGGCAGCTCGTGTGTCTATGACCGTGGATGTGTCTATGGCAGCTCGTGTGTCCATGACCGTGGGTGTGTCCATGGCAGCTCGTGTGTCCATGACCGTGGATGTGTCCATGGCAGCTCGTGTGTCCATGACTGTGGGTGTGTCCATGACCGTGCGTATGTCCATGACCGTGGATGTGTCCATGACCGTGGATGTGTCCATGACCGTGGGTGTGTCCATGACCGTGGGTGTGTCTATGACTTATGTCTGTGTGTTTACGACCGTTTGTGTGCCCCTGATCTATCCATTGACATATTGCCACACCCCTAGGACCTCAATTCGACTTTCTGTTATATGTTATGTTGTTATGTAATTTTAGCGCAGTCGACGTCACTGCACTTTAGCCATTCCTATGCACGCTCAGTCTTTCTAAGCAGCAACCTCCCAAAAAGTTCATCTATTCACTTGCTTACTGACTAGGTATCTACGCCACATACTAGGATTAAGCATACCTAATACTTGACAATTCTCACTTCTAATGTTTAACAACAAAATGTTCCCTAGATACTTACATTTGTCTTCATGTTTTAGAAAGATTTATTCCTAACTTCTAACATCGTCTGCACTTAGAATATCCAAGACTGAAGAAGATTGTAGCTAGTTTTCGTGTCCCTTTAAATTTGATGTTACTAACACTTTACAGACTAGGTATCTGTTTACCAAATATATATTGTGACTGAGTTAATAAGTTGATGTTTTGACTGAATAATTTAGTGTTAAAACTAAACTGTTAAAGACAGCAAAGATTTAAAAAAGAAGAAGAAAAAATACCTACCAGCTCTAGCTCATCCCTGAGTGCGAAGACGGCCTTTTCTCTGTTGGAAACCAGTTCCTCTAAATACTGGTATCGCAGCTTCTTCCGGGCGCGGCACTCACGCGCGCTTTGGCGGCTCCGCTCAAGTTTGGCGCGCTCGTCGATCTTTGATGGTTTCCTTCCGGGTCGTTTCCCAGCACGCTTTCCCATTGTTTTGTTATTACTGTCACCAATGCTCATTGTCTGCAACGAAACAAAGCAAGTATTTCATAAGAAACAACGTTAAGATACTGTAACCAAGAAAGGTTTGTATTTCTGAGGCATCTATACCCGTCTGTGTGTTTAAGCGGGTTGTTGTTCCTGGTTTGGCATGACAAACTTTTCAAGTATCCAAGTGGTCTCTCGTAGATCACATGAGGGAGCTGTTGGCATATAGAGTTTGCTCCTGGGCACCGTGTTGGCATATAGAGTTTGCTCCTGGGCACCGTGTTGGCATATAGAGTTTGATCCTGGGCACCGACAGTAAACCAGATAGGAGAGGTACTTACTCTAAGAACTGGATGAGTGGGGGCGAGAAACAGGCAGATCTTAGTAAACAGTGGACCCAGAATACAAGCGGGAGATGTAAGTAACGGGGGAACTGAGAAAAGTGGCAGGAGATGTAAGTAACGGGGAACTGAGAAAAGTGGCAGGAGATGTAAGTAACGGGGGAACTGGGAAAAGTGGCAGGAGATGTAAGTAACGGGGAACTGAGAAAACTGGCAGGAGATGTAAGTAACGGGGGAACTGAGAAAAGTGGCAGGATATGTAAGTAACGGGGGAACTGAGAAAAGTGGCAGGAGATGTAAGTAACGGGGGAACTGAGAAAAGTAGCAGGAGATGTAAGTAACGGGGGGACTGAGAAAAATGGCAGGAGATGTAAGTAACGGGGGAACTGAGAAAAATGGCAGGATATGTAAGTAACGGGGGAACTGAGAAAAGTGGCAGGAGATGTAAGCAACGGGGAAACTGATAAAAGTGGCAGGAGATGTAAGTAACGGGAGAAACTGAGAAAAGTGGCAGGAGATGTAAGTAACGGGGGAACTGATAAAAGTGGCAAGAGATGTAAATAACCTGCGAACTGAGACAAGAGGTAGGAGATGTAAGTAACCTGGTGGAAGCAATATGAGAACTGAGACAACAGCTAGAAGATGTAAGTAACCTGGTGGAAGCAATATGAGAACTGAGACAACAGCTAGAATATGTAAGTAACCTGGTGGAAGCAATATGAGAACTGAGACAACAGCTAGCAGATATAAGTAACCTGGTGGAAGCAATATGAGAACTGAGACAACAGCTAGAAGATGTAAGTAACCTGGTGGAAGCAATATGAGAACTGAGACAACAGCTAGAAGATGTAAGTAACCTGGTGGAAGCAATATGAGAACTGGGACAACTGGTAGAAGATGTAAGTAAGCTGGTGGAAGCAATATGAGAACTGAGACAACAGCTAGAAGATGTAAGTAACCTGGTGGAAGCAATATGAGAACTGGGACAACAGGTAGAAGATGTAAGTAAGCTGGTGGAAGCAATATGAGAACTGAGACAACAGCTAGAAGATGTAAGTAAGCTGGTGGAAGCAATATGAGAACTGAGACAACAGCTAGAAGATGTAAGTAACCTGGTGGAAGCAATATGAGAACTGGGACAACAGGTAGAAGATGTAAGTAAGCTGGTGGAAGCAATATGAGAACTGAGACAACAGCTAGAAGATGTAAGTAAGCTGGTGGAAGCAATATGAGAACTGAGACAACAGCTAGAAGATGTAAGTAAGCTGGTGGAAGCAATATGAGAACTGAGACAACAGCTAGAAGATGTAAGTAAGCTGGTGGAAGCAATATGAGAACTGAGACAACAGCTAGAAGATGTAAGTAAGCTGGTGGAAGCAATATGAGAACTGGGACAACAGGTAGAAGATGTAAATAACTTGGTGGAAGCAATATGAGAACTGAGACAACAGCTAGAAGATGTAAGTAAGCTGGTGGAAGCAATATGAGAACTGGGGCAACAGGTAGAAGATGTAAATAACTTGGTGGAAGCAATATGAGAACTGAGACAACAGCTAGAAGATGTAAGTAACCTGGTGGAAGCAATATGAGAACTGGGGCAACAGCTAGAAGATGTAAATAACTTGGTGGAAGCAATATGAGAACTGGGGCAACAGGTAGAAGATGTAAATAACTTGGTGGAAGCAATATGAGAACTGAGACAACAGCTAGAAGATGTAAGTAACCTGGTGGAAGCAATATGAGAACTCGGACAGCAGGCAGGAATTCGTGGAAAGAAACAGATCAGAGGCTGATCATAAAAGACATTGACCCTAAACATCTCAAAGACAACAGGTGCAGATCTAAGCAAAGACGTCGGAACTTCGGAGCTCGTCTCTAATGTTTGCAATTCAACAAAGAACCAACCCGCTCACGTGCGTACAGTCACCTGCTGCCTCTAAGCTCCCAATGGAGCACAGGCTCTCAATAAGCTCACACAATGGCACTGGCAGTTTTACGCTGGCAAAGTTCGCCAGCGACAGCTAGTCTTACAACCATCTTCTTTAACTGTCTATTACAATATGCACAGCAAGTTACAGTGTTACTACTTATGGCTTCTACGACATGCATGGCTAGTTAGAGTTACTCGTGGCTTCTCGTATGATCTTCGCAAAGACGTGTAAAGATGTAGTAAAAGCACCCCTTTCCATGCCTTTATGTGTATAGGGCTTATAGGGCTAAACCTATATTTTATAGACTAATCGCCAATAGGTGGACAATGTGGTCAGCATCCCGCCGGCCGCCTCTACTTCCCAGGACTAGCTGGTACCCATTTAAGGTAGGGTCGACTTGAATTCTAAATCTTTTAATTTTTTTAAATGTCCTTCGGCTCTCGTAGAGAGGCAGTTTCTGTATGCAAATCTGTTCAGGAAACATTCAATGTGCCCTAACAGTTTATTATCGAAGGGGAAATAACTACATATGATATTAACGAGATTAGAGTTACATATCCTGTAAAGCTATGTTCTTCAACATGTGGCCCGTGGACTTGATCCGGTCCGCGAAAATGTCCTCGCGGTTTGTCGAAAAATTCTACCCAATTATTACGTAATGTATAAAATGCCGCCCCCCCCCCCCCCCCCCCCAAGCCGGCCCGAAAAAATATGTCTCATATTTTCGTGGTTCGCAGGTGCACACAAGTTTGAAGAACAATGCTCAACAGGCTAATTTGCATACTGCTGAGTATTTGTCGGCTTTTTGCGGATTTATTAAATAAATCTATGTTCAGGGGTTGCCAAACGGTCCGACGCTACACAGTTGTCCAAATCAACGCAAAGCAGTCTCTAGCTTAATCGGCTGCATTTGACCTCGAACCCGGTGTTATGTCGGAATCATGAAACTGGGTTGATAGCTACAGTGTTAATCCACAAATACCGACTATGTCATTTGCAAAGCATATTTGACCGCTGCTATCTAATTCCTAACAAAAATAACTTTATTTAAAAAAAAAAAAAAATACCTCTTTTGATCCCGATTCCAGTTTTCAATTTTAGAAAAATTTTAAAGAACGAAAATAAATTTTTTTTTTTTTTTTAAAGAATTTTACAACGTCAATGTAGCTAGATGCAATTAAAAAAAAAACGACTTTATAAGACCGGAATTATAAACTAACTATATAGTACTTTTATATCTAAATACAGTAAATTTAAAAAGAGATGATACTATGATAACTTTACGAGGCGACGCGAACTGAATTAAGATAGAGCTAAAGAACGTGGACAGTTGCACAAGAAGCGATCGAATATTCCAAGAACTGCAAAACCATCTCTTTTATACCCTTCAGTATAACACAGCCTTGAACCTGAGCAATGTCACGGACAAAAACGGCAACATTGTTTTTTTAAATATTATTATTGTTTTTCAAACAGCATTTCTGGAAGCTTCTCGTATCTAGGATAATTTTCTCCAGGGATAAAATTGCCCAAATAACAAAATCCTGTGCCCTATATTTATTTACCACAAAGTTTACTGAATTAGGAAACCTCTGTGTATATTTTTGGTCTCAAAATAAATTCGCCGTCGTCATATTAGGAAACATTACTCAGGCCGTGCCACAACTCTCACTGGAGATTTCCAGAAATTTCTAGTTGATTATTGAGGTAATTGAGAGCAAATGAAGATTGATCCAAGAAATCTTCATTGAAATTACCAACATTACCAACCCGCCAACCAAACTCTGTCCGACTTTCAGATATTAATTAAGCTGCTGAAAATACAAGATGAAAAAACTGTTCCTGGTTTCCCGAGTTGCTGACGGGCGGTTTCGACATTGCTGTATACAGGATAAAGAGCTGGATTTCTCTTTAACAACGCTATGATTAATATTGCCAAAGGTTTTGTAGGCACTTAAGTGTTTGATAAAATAGGTATTTGTTCGTACACATTTGTAAACATTCCTGCTTTTTCTGACAAAAATGTTGTCGTTTTAGATAATCAGGGATGTTGTCAGAGAACATTTATCAACAACTTTGATTTGTTGCTGTTATGTATATGGTCATTATTATTACTTGTTCGCGAACATTCGCTAGTTCGATATTTCGAAATTTCGCAATATTATTTCAATAATGGTGAGTTGCGTTGGATAGAACGCTGACTACAAGGCACGATGGCTGCGCGTTTGAATCGTCCTTTGAAGCACATTTTCTCTCTCTGTGCAATGACCTAAGTATCCAGGTTGGTCCAGTCAAAAACGGACACAGGACATTTGAGTTTTCATGTGATTAAGTGGACATTAGACATCAATGATTGTGCCTCCTGTCTGGGCGTACAGGTGACTGTTGTTGCTCTTTCTTTTTTTCCCAATCTGTCTAAAGGACTGTACTGTTATCACAGTCGATGTAACTGCACATTAGGCATTCCCATGAGTGCTCAGTCCTCCGATGCAACAGCCACTCTAAGGTACCTGGACATCGGATCTCCATAGCTTATGCGAGGGAACTGTTTAAATAAATTCAAAGCCCCAAGATCCATTTAAAATACATGTTGCCAGGGCTGGATTCACACTTGATGACGCCCTGAGGCCCCTACTTTTTTTTTTTATCACACTAGCTAACTGTCAGAAAAAAAAATGTATATGCCTTTTTAATTGCGCACTTCCGGCAACCTAATTTGCGATTTTCCGGCGACTACCGCTACCGCCGAAAATATCCCCCCAGGCCGCTCAACGGCGTTGATTGGGGCTAAACTAGATGGCTAGGACTCACGAGCAAATTAAGTCGACGGAAGTGCGCGATTGGCACGTGACTGAGGCTCTGTTAGGGTGTTTTTGCGGCCGCCATCTTTTGTGCCCGTTATTCAGAGGATAGCCAAACTTCCTTTGTGAACAACAAACAGGAATGTGTTAAAGTCCGCGTAGATTGTGCGGCCCTAAGCTGTAGCTTAGTTGCTTATACCTAACAATCCAGCACTACCTGTATCGCTCACGCCCTGCAGGACCGTCCGCACCTTCATGCACTGACGCACACACATATCTTTTTGTCATAGAACGCGAATGCCATCAATGATGCGTCTTCTATAAAATCAAATATTTTTTTTTTAACCGAAGGAACCTTGTCTAGCAATTGACGGAATACCGAGCTAGACCACGTGGTATCGCCCAACTGGTCGTCGATAGTTGATGTGGAGAACACCAAACTGATCGCCTTTCCTTTTCAAGAAACTTCTTAGTACCTATTTCTGGTTGAGCAGAGCATACAAGTGAATCATTACACACACAAAATGTCATTTGAAACACATACTTAGACAGGATTAGAACCGGATCACAGACTTCACAAGCAAACGCACTAACCACTCAGGCACCGATCCTCAAAGCGCTCAAGACTAACTGAAATTCATCTGCGTATACGCACTACTCGTTGTCAAGACAGAAATTCACAAATGTAATTGTGTGTGTGCGCGTGTGTGTGTTTGTGTGTGTGAGTATGGGAGGGGCGGGGCAGAAAGATCGCAAAAAACAAGGACAACATGCCGCAGAAGAAACGCTTACCCATGACATCTCCATTTACAAGAGACTAGAACAAAATGAATGGAAGGAGAAACTGGATAATTCGTTGTTGTCAGCTTATCTTTTATGCAAGAAAGAGAGAAAGAAAGAAAGAAAGAAAGAAAGAAAGAAAGAAAGAAAGAAAGAAAGAAAGAAAGAAAGAAAGAAAGAAAGAAAGAAAGAAAGAAAGAAAGAAAGAAAGAAAGAAAGAAAGAAAGAGACAAAGAAAAAGAAATCTTGTAAGAACTGATCAGCTAAGCGTCAACTGAGAAGAAAC
The DNA here is from genome assembly GCA_905116865.2 of Candidula unifasciata. NCBI lineage: Eukaryota > Metazoa > Mollusca > Gastropoda > Stylommatophora > Geomitridae > Candidula > Candidula unifasciata. The sequence goes on from CAJHNH020008501.1 coordinate 324,212, forward strand.
ACACGTGTGAACGGACCACACTGGGCATCCACCGAAATCAGTACAAAAAGACTTGGCCCAACATAACGGATGTCCAGCAGAAAAATTACCCAGTCATAACAACTAGCAGACGTGAACCACGTGTCTCAGGATGGCACTGATTGGCTGCTGTCTGTCACCTCTTCCGCTTCCTGCTAACCGATCTGATTTTGACCTGACCTGACCTAATCTAGACACTATTTGCTGTTTTTATCAATGGCTGCTCTGTTGACAACCACAACAACAAGACATCAGCAACATACTGTTGTAGACAGTTTTTAACCCACATGTGAATTCCTGTTCAACTTGTTGACTTTAAGTGACTCAGCAAATTCAGTAACACGGAAGAGGATGAGGAGGCCCTGCTGACTATTCTGTGTTTAATGACATGCACATTTCTTTGGGTTACTTCGGTCTCCATTGGAACAAGTCTGAAGTAAGAGGATATGTTCAAGTACCCAGGTACTCTGACAACAACAGAGAGTCGCGTTAGCACAGTCGATAGGAGACCCGCTTTCACATCCCGCTGCGACTCACTGCAGCACACTGCTGGTGTTCGAAATTGGCCGGTTCCCGGGGTTCACCCAGTCTCTAGGTAACGGGTACCAGAGTTAACACTGGGGTAAATGGAGGAAAGTCGATGTTGCTACAGACTTTCGTGCGGACAGCGACACAGGCGGACAGTTTTTTATCAGCTATCCATACTGGTGGCAGAGCAATTATTGCTTTTAACCGTGTGCAATGACACTGGTTCACATCGCCTGACTTTACCTTTCCAACAACATATATGGGGATCAGTTATGGGTTGGGATATCTTCTCGGCACTACGGTCACAGCTATGGGTGCTCAGATTCCCTTAAACATATACATCAGAGAACTCTTCTATAGAAATTCAGTTTATCTCCCTAGCTGTCAATACTGTTCGCATCTTACTAGGCCGAACAGCTACAAATCTTTACGCCTGACTTGAAACTGAGTCTTCTAGAACATATTGTTCTTCAACGTGTGGGTGGCGGGGAAGTCCTGATGGCGCACCAAAATGTTTGCTAAATCATGCTGAAGGACATGGTAGGTAGTTGTCCACGATTGTAGTATATAGGATTTAGCACCTCAATAATGAAAATCAAACCGGTACAAATTCCGTTTAACCCCATAAAACAGTCATACTACGACGTGTAACCCAGTCTGATCTGGGAAAAAGGGCAATAACTCTTGAAGCATCTATATGTTTATGAATAACTACTGTAGCTCCGTATGGGTCAATTGTGTTTCTGCGTTTGGTTAGTGTCAAGTGGGCCGAAAAACAAATTCCCTGGTTTTGGTGGGCCGGAAAACAAATTCCCTGGTTTGGGCCGCCAGTGTATTAAAAAAAAAATTGTTGAGCAACACCACTGTTCTAGAAGATTCATAACTAACGAACGGATCAAAGTATGGAGACACGTTTTGGTCAGATGTTCTAGAAGATTCATAACTAACGAACGGATCAAAGTATGGAGACACGTTTTGGTCAGATGTTCTAGAAGATTCATAACTAACGAACGGATCAAAGTATGGAGACCGTTTTGTTTTGGTCAGATGTTCTAGAAGATTCATAACTAACGAACGGACCAAAGTATGGAGACACGTTTTGGTCAGATGTTCAAGAAGATTCCTAACTAACGAACGGATCAAAGTATGGAGACACGTTTTGGTCAGATGTTCTAGAAGATTCATAACTAACGAACGGATCAAAGTATGGAGACACGTTTTGGTCAGATGTTCAAGAAGATTCATAACTAACGAACGGATCAAAGTATGGAGACACGTTTTGGTCAGATGTTCAAGAAGATTCATAACTAACGAACGGATCAAAGTATGGAGACACGTTTTGGTCAGATGTTCAAGAAGATTCATAACTAACGAACGGATCAAAGTATGGAGACACGTTTTGGTCAGATGTTCTTGAAGATTCATAACTAACGAACGGATCAAAGTATGGAGACACGTTTTGGTCAGATGTTCTAGAAGATTCATAACTAACGAACGGATCAAAGTATGGAGACACGTTTTGGTCAGATGTTCTAGAAGATTCATAACTAACGAACGGATCAAAGTATGGAGACACGTTTTGGTCAGATGTTCTAGAAGATTCATAACTAACGAACGGATCAAAGTATGGAGACACGTTTTGGTCAGATGTTCAAGAAGATTCATAACTAACGAACGGATCAAAGTATGGAGACACGTTTTGGTCAGATGTTCTAGAAGATTCATAACTAACGAACGGATCAAAGTATGGAGACACGTTTTGGTCAGATGTTCTAGAAGATTCATAACTAACGAACGGATCAAAGTATGGAGACACGTTTTGGTCAGATGTTCAAGAAGATTCATAACTAACGAACGGATCAAAGTATGGAGACACGTTTTGGTCAGATGTTCAAGAAGATTCATAACTAACGAACGGATCAAAGTATGGAGACACGTTTTGGTCAGATGTTCAAGAAGATTCATAACTAACGAACGGATCAAAGTATGGAGACACGTTTTTGGTCAGATGTTCAAGAAGATTCATAACTAACGAACGGATCAAAGTATGGAGACACGTTTTGGTCAGATGTTCAAGAAGATTCATAACTAACGAACGGATCAAAGTATGGAGACACGTTTTGGTCAGATGTTCAAGAAGATTCATAACTAACGAACGGATCAAAGTATGGAGACACGTTTTGGTCAGATGTTCAAGAAGATTCATAACTAACGAACGGATCAAAGTATGGAGACACGTTTTGGTCAGATGTTCTAGAAGATTCATAACTAACAAACGGATCAAAGTATGGAGACACGTTTTGGTCAGATGTTCAAGAAGATTCATAACTAACAAACGGATCAAAGTATGGAGACACGTTTTGGTCAGATGTTCTAGAAGATTCATAACTAACGAACGGATCAAAGTATGGAGACACGTTTTGGTCAGATGTTCTAGAAGATTCATAACTAACGAACGGATCAAAGTATGGAGACACGTTCTGGTCAGATATTCTAGAAGATTCATAACTAACGAACGGATCAAAGTATGGAGACACGTTTTGGTCAGATATTCTAGAAGATTCATAACTAACGAACGGATCAAAGTGTGGAGACTCGTTTTGGTCAGATATTCTAGAAGATTCATAACTAACGAACGGATCAAAGTATAGAGAAATGTTTTGGTCAGATGTTCTAAAAGATTCATAACCAACGAACTGATCAAAGTATGGAGACACATTTTGGTCAGAATATGAATTAACCTATAATTTAATGCCTGTGTTGCCTTATTATTTAAAGTTGTTAACTGTATATAGACTAAGTGCTTATTAAAACAAACACAAATGTACTTAGCTTTTGGTTTTATAGAAAGGTTCAGAACATATTTGATTAAAAGAATAAAGATAATGTAACTGATTATTACACATAAGATGCACCCGATTCCAAAATTGCTTGATCTCCCCCCCCCCCCCCCCCCCCCCCCCGCTACAGACATCTGCAATAATTTATGGCAATAATAAATGCTCCTGATTCAACATTCCTTTCAAAAAATGCCCACTAGCAATCTTTCTTTTCTACGTCCTCTTCTTCTTCTTTCATTTTCTTCTCCTGGTGTTTATGTGATAAAGCGTCACGGAGAGGAATTTGATGTACGTTTTCTGGCTTTGGCTTTCCTCCGACTAACGGTGGGTAAAGATGGCGACCGCAAAATATCCTTTCGAGCCACAGTCACGTGTCAATTGCGCACTAGCGGTTACGAGCACAACGCGGCTGCTGCTCGTGGGTCCTAGCCATCTAGTTTAGCCCCATTCCACGTCGCGTGAGCGGCGTTTGGGACACAGTGGCGGTAGTGGTAGTCGCCGACGCAATTGAGACGTGACTGTGGCTAGAAAGGATATTTTGCGGCCGCCATCTTTACCGACCGTTAGTCGGAGGATAGCCCTGGCTTTTGTTAGTTGCAGGTCCTTTACACAACGTCGCTCTCATCATGGTGTGCTTGAAAGAAACAGTATCTCGCCAGCCCTCCCGCGTCGAACACTTTTATATTCAAGGAGTCACTAATGTCCTGTGCCCATCTTCGTGTTGGTCGGCCCCTGTCCCACATTTCTGTCACCCTGCCTTCTACTATTATGGTTTTCCAATCCATCATGGTGCTTAATTTGAACAAAACATTTCAGCTTTCGAAACAAAATGATGCATATTAACCAATCTTCCTTGATGTCGCACTTCTTCTCTTCTTTGCTCATGGTTTTCTGATAATTTTTTTTAATGGAATTTCAGCTCAAAGTCCACAATTTCTTCCTCAGGGACTGGAATACAGTGTCTACGACTCATTTACAGATGTTTCTACAGGGAAGACGCATACTCTCAAAATGTTAACTTTGAATTCTTTCGCTAGTTGTTTAGCATGTGTCAACTTCATATTGCGTTTGCTGTTGTCTCTCTCTCTCTCTCTCTTACTCCCTCGGCCCACCTCTTCCATGGTCCCATTACCTCGTAGTCTACTACTGTTCTTACGTAGTTCTGGTCTACACAAGGGTAAACAGTAAGGGCCTCATTTGACGCCAGTGGCGTATCGCGCCAGGGATGCTGGCTAGACTCGTGTTTTCGTGTTTCTGGGACCAATCAGCTCTCGCTGGCTGATCTGGCCAACATTACGCCGGCCGCCTTTACTTCCCAAGACATAACCTGTTAACACTGCATTGCTGGGTCGACCTAGGAACTAAGATCAATTCTAGACAATCCGACCGGATGCGGACTCGAACCCACGACCCTTGGATCCGCAGATGAGCGTCAAGCCGCTACACCACCACGGCCACAACTTTAGAGTACATAATGCTTATTTAATTCAGGGGCAAGGTGACATGTCGGGCGTAAGGAAGTTGAAACCTACACAAAAGTATAAATGTGCAGCACCTGCTCGCCATAGGGACGCCATGTGATTGACAGACATGTCCATTATCTGTGTCGGCATAAACACGGCTTACACTGGTTCGTGGTGACATTCACAAGGTCAAGGCAGTCCTATATCAATTATCGGCCTTGAGAAACTGAGGCCTTTAACTTTCCCTGCTGTCACGGGTTAGGGGTGCAGTCACCAAGGAGCCCTGATGTTAGGTGTGCAGTCACCAAGGCGCCCTGATTTAGGTGTGCAGTCACCAAGGAGCCCTGATGTTAGGTGTGCAGTCACCAAGGACCCCTGATGTTAGGTGTGCAGTCACCAAGGACCCCTGATGTTAGGTGTGCAGTCACCAAGGACCCCTGATGTTAGGTGTGCAGTCACCAAGGACCCCTGATGTTAGGTGTGCAGTCACCAAGGACCCCTGATGTTACGCGTGCAGTCACCAAGGACCCCTGATGTTACGTGTGCAGTCACCAAGGACCCCTGATGTTAGGTGTGCAGTCACCAAGGACCCCTGATGTTAGGCGTGCAGTCACCAAGGATCCCTGATGTTAGGTGTGCAGTCACCAAGGAGCCCTGATCTTACGTGTGCAGTCACCAAGGACCCATGATGTTAGGTGTGCAGTCACCAAGGAGCCCTGATGTTACGCGTGCAGTCACCAAGGACCCCTGATGTTAGGTGTGCAGTCACCAAGGACCCATGATGTTAGGTGTGCAGTCACCAAGGACCCCTGATGTTACGTGTGCAGTCACCAAGGACCCCTGATGTTAGGTGTGCAGTCACGAAGGACCCATGATGTTAGGTGTGCAGTCACCAAGGACCCATGATGTTAGGGGTTAGGTGTGCAGTCACCAAGGACCCATGATGTTAGGGGTTAGTTGTGCTGTCAGCAAGGTTAGTTGCGTATCCTTTACAGAACGTCGCAGAACCAACCCCAACAGCCCCTGGCTGCTGTGTGGTTTTTCTAGGCAAATTTACGTCCAGTAGTTTGCCATTGCTCCTGGACGGTCGGCTTTCTTAATATCATTGTCGAAACATACGCAAGGCGCATTGCCCGCAGCTGGGATCGAACCCGGCATCCCTGCATTAAGAAGCGTTCGCATCGACTTAGCCACAGAGCCGACGATGTCACCAAAGACGCTATACAAATGTTACTGATTCAGTCCAGGCATAGCCCTTTAAACAATCACATAGATGATCAGTCTTCTCTAAGCATGTCGTAATGTCGTGGTACTTTTCGTTCCATTAGCATAATGCAGAATAATATCTTCACATCCAACATAGGACATATTAAAACAAACGGGAAAAGTGTGTAGATGAGCAATGAGGGGGGGGGGGGCACGAGCAACTACAAGCGCCAGCAATAGAAAAAAGGGTTGCTCATCGGGTCGCTGGTCCCCGTGCTTCTCTGGAAACGTTAGAAGTTAGAAATACGCTAGGGTCTGAACCTTTACCGTTAAAAGTTTACAATTGTATCTTGTTATATTTTTTTTTCTTAATACATTATTTAAGTCGAAAATCCACAACGTGTGGAAATGTAACCAGACGAAACAAATCGAACTTCGAGTAACTCCAAACAATTGCAAATCAGGACCCACAACAGTGTGGGTTCCTGGGTCCTATTTTGGGAGATAAAGGAATAAACCCACTGTTCTTTATATCAAGCGTGTCGTAAAAGGCAACTTATTAGGGATTTGTATTCGTTTGTATTCGTTTGAACTGAAATGCATGTATCGGAGCCTAGCATTAAACCACAAAAATACTTACCAATAACGCTTTATATGGCAACACAGAAGATGAAGAAGTGCCCGCAAGTAAATCTCCATCAACAAATGATCAAGATACAGCCTCCGTGGAATATTTCTGAATCTGATTCCCGTAAAATGCGACGTGTCTTCCGAGGGAAGACACTCTCTGTTTCTTGGCCCTTCCAAGTAGGTCAGCATTCGAGGATATACCAGAAGAAACTACAAGGTCAATCAATAGAGCACTCGCGACCAGAACGTGCACTAGCCTGAACAACACTTTGTTTACACCGATCAAAATGCAATTATTAAAACTCTTCTCTAGGAAATTATTAACCCAGGAGTTTATTACAAGTAACAGATAACCGGTTTGAAGCGGGGATATTCCACTTCGGCCAGTTCGAGGCCACCGAGGTCGTTCTATAAATAGAACACTCTAGAAGGTCAGACCCCGGAAACTTGTCAACAACATACATGGCATTTTGCCAGGCCACCCAGTTTCATCTTTTGCTATGTCATTTAGATGAAAAACTGGCGAAACTACCAGAAAACGCTAATTAGTCTTTGATTATTGTTGCAAAAGACTGTTACCATATTAGAACCATATGAGGACACGGAGAGGGGGTTTTCTCTATATAAAAATCTAGGTCACCAGATGTAAACAAACCTGCAAGCAAAATGGCGCTTCATCAACCTTAGGAAAACATGTATTTTTAATGGTTTACGCACTTGCAAATTTTATGAATAAAACAATCTATTTTGGGGTAAAATGTATATCATTTGAAAGCTGATGAGTATTTGTGTGCTTTAGTTAATTCCATTTGTGAGTCACAGCGGAATTTTACTTCATCCACTTTGCAAGCTATTGCTCTTGTTTACAAATAATGGCCTCTTCGTAATTTCTAGAACATTCTAATGCAATTCCAAGACGCAGAAACTCGTCGCAAGATATACATGAGCAAAATTACTGTACAAACTAGCTGCAATAAAACGTTAAACATAACCTGAAGCATGAAAAATAAAATTGCAGCGGTCAAAAATGCAATGTTTCATGACGTTAATGGTACAACAGTCGATTGTCTTCAAATAATTAAAGTGAACACTTACCAAATTAGAACTCCAATCTTCAGCAAGTTTACCCTGTTTAGGGTTGCTAGAACGTTGCATGTAATAAACACAGCAATCCGGTGTTAAATTTGTCACGACAGACTTCAGAAATTGGCTACAGCTCTCTCGCCTCAACCTTTAGTTTACTGGCCCAGCGTAAACAGGCAACAACTTTTATACGGGAGTTTCATGTGACGTCAGGGCACCATAAAAGGAAAGTAGGTCGGAGAAACCCCTATTGACATGCTTTGGAATATGTCCGGCGGATTGGACTGTTGCATGTTGCTTAGTAATACCATCTTCTCTCTCTCTCTCTCTCTCTCTCTCTCTCTCTCTCTCTCTCTCTCTCTCTCTCTCTCTCTCTCTCTCTTCACAGACACACATACACGCCCACCACACACACACACATGTATAGTTAACTAATAAAGTTGTATACATTATGTAACTATTTAAAGATTGTTTCCAGTACATGTGTACTTGCTCCAGGTCATTCACCGAAAAAACTGATGCGTCACCGACGTTACATAACAGGGGTCACAAACCACCAGGTTTATATAATGTCGTCAGGTCGTTGTGTTAGACTTCTCCACCCACAAATCCCAAACGTTGGCGAACTGTATCATTGCCTACGCCCTGGTAGGGGAATTTGGTTAACAAAATTTGAGTCTGGTGGTTCGGTTCCAGAGTAATAATCTCGTTAGTGTCATGCAACGCCCGGCTCTCTAGCGAAGTTAGTTAAACCTGACTTTCGCGGCGGCCGGGTGACGAACTCCTTGTGGTCCGGGTTCACTCCCGGGGGTAGGCAGAAAAGCCACATTTCTCCCAGATTAACGGTACCTATAATGGAATCAAGGCCGAAGGGTTGCGATATCCATAGTACCGAGCCAAAGGGTTTACAACTCATGATTTCTGGATACGTTTAAAAAAAAAAAAAGTGTCATGCAACAATGAGATTACGTCAAGTTATCCGTGCCTAGGAAATACAGCAGCAGAAGGAGAAAAACAGAAACAAATATTATGTGGGGTGGGTGGGGTGGGGTGGGGTGGGGGGGGGGGGGGTGGAATAAATGTTTTGAAATAATTAATGAAACATCACAGTATAAACTGACCGTGGCTCCCAGGTCGTCTCAGAACTGAGTGGGTGCCAGGTATAGTCAGCACAAAGTGGGTCCCCAGTAGACTCTCAAACTGGGTGCCAGGTATAATCAGCTCTGAGTGGATGCCAGGTATAGTCAGCACTGAGTGGGTCCCCTGTAGACTCAGAGCTTAGTGGGTACCAGGTATAGTCAGCACTGAGTGGGTCCCCTGTAGACTCAGAGCTTAGTGGGTACCAGGTATAGTCAGCACTGAGTGGGTCCCCTGTAGACTCAGAGCTTAGTGGGTACCAGGTATAGTCAGCACTGAGTAGGTGCCTGGTAGAGTCAGCACTGAGTGGGTCCCCGGTAAACTCAGAGCTTAGTGGGCACCAGGTATAGTCAGCACTGAGTGGGTCCCCGGTAGACTCAGAGCTTAGTGGGTACCAGGTATAGTCAGCACTGAGTGGGTCCCCGGTAAACTCAGAGCTTAGTGGGTACCAGGTATAATCAGCACTGAGTGGGTCCCCGGTAGACTCAAAGCTTAGTGGGTACCAGGTATAGTCAGCACTGAGAGGGTGTCCAGTAAAGTCAGCACTGCGTGGGTGCCCGGTAGAGTCAGCACTGAGTGGGTCCCCGGCAGACTCAGAGCTTAGTGGGTACCAGGTATAGTCAGCACTGAGAGGGTGTCCAGTAAAGTCAGCACTAAGTGGTTGCCCGGTTGAGTCAGCACTGAGTGGGTGCCTGGTAGACTCATCACTGCGTGGGTGCCTGGTAGACTCATCACTGCGTGGGTGCCTGGTAGAGTCAGCACTAAGTGGGTGCCCGGTAGACTCAGAGCTTAGTGGGTACAATGTATAGTCAGCACTGAGTGGGTCCCCGGTAGACTCAGAGCTTAGTGGGTACCGTGTATAGTCAGCACTGAGAGGGTGTCCAGTAAAGTCAGCACTGAGTGGGTGCCCGGTAGAGTCAGCACTGAGTGGGTCCCCGGTAGACTCAGAGCTTAGTGGGTACCGTGTATAGTCAGCACTGAGAGGGTGTCCAGTAAAGTCAGCACTGAGTGGGTACCCGGTAGACTCATCACTAAGTGGGTGCCAGTTAGACTCATGACTGTGTGGGTGCCAGGTAGACTCATGACTGTGTTGGTGCCATGTAAACTCATCACTAAGTGGGTGCCAGTTAGACTCATGACTGTGTGGGTGCCAGGTAGTCTCATCACTACGTGGGTGCCAGGTAGACTCATCACTAAGTGGGTGTCAGATAGACTCATCACTAAGTGGGTGCCAGGTAGACTCATCACTGAGAGGGTATCAAGTAGAGTCAGCACTGAGTGGGTGCATGGTAGACTCATCACTGCGTGGGTGCCTGGTATAGTCATCCCTGAGTGGGTGCCTGGTAGAGTCAGCACTCAGTGGGTGCCCAGTAGAGTCAGCATTGAGTGGGTGCCCGGTAGAGTCTGCACTGAGTGGGTGTCAGGTATGGTCATCACTGAGGGGGTGACAGGTATAGTCATCACTGAGTGGGTGTCAGGTATAGTCATCACTGAGTGGGTGTCAGGTATGGTCATCACTGAGGGGGTGTCAGGTATAGTCATCACTGAGAGGGTGTCAGGTATGGTCATCACTGAGTGGGTGTCAGGTATGGTCATCACTGAGGGGGTGTCAGGTATAGTCATCACTGAGAGGGTGTCAGGTATAGTCATCACTGAGAGGGTGTCAGGTATAGTCATCACTGAGAGGGTATCAGGTATAGTCATCACTGAGAGTCTGTCATGTATAGTCATCACTGAGAGGGTGTCAGGTATAGTCATCACTGAGAGGGTGTCAGGTATAGTCATCACTGAGAGGCTGTCAGGTATAGTCATCACTGAGTGGGTGTCAGGTATAGTCATTGCTGAGAGTTTGTCAGTTATAGTCATCACTGAGAGGGTGTCAGGTATAGTCATTACTTAGAGGCTGACAGGTATAGTCATCACTTAGAGGGTGTCAGGTATAGTCATTGCTGAGAGGTTGTCAGTTATAGTCATCACTGAGGGGATGTCAGGTATAGTCATCACTGAGGGGGTGTCAGGTATAGTCATCACTGAGTGGTTGTCAGGTATAGTCATCACCGATGGGGTGTCAGGTATAGTCATCACTGAGGGGTTGTCAGGTATAGTCATCACTGAGGGGGTGTCAGGTATAGTCACCACTGAGGGGTGTCAGGTATAGTCATCACAGAGGGGTTGTCAGGTACAGTCATCACTGAGGGAGTGTCAGGTATAGTCGTCACTGAGGGGTGTCAGGTAAAGTCATCACTGAGGGGTGTCAGGTATAGTCATCATTGAGGGGGTGTCAGGTATAGTCATCACTGAGAGGGTTTCAGGTATAGTCATCACTGAGGGGTGTCATGTAAAGTTATCACTGAGGGGTGTCAGGTATAGCCATCACTGAGAAGGTGTCAGGTAGAGTCATCACTAATGGGTATCAGGTATAGTCATCACTGAGAGGGTATGAGGTATAGTCATCACTGAGAGGGTGTCGGGTATAGTCATCAGTGAGGGGTGTCAGGTATAGTCATCACTGGGAGAGTATCAGGTATAGTCATCAGTGAGGGGTGTCAGGTAAAGTCATCACTTAGAGGGTGTCTGGTATAGTCATCACTGAGGGGTATCAGGTATAGTCATCACTGAGAGGCTGTCAGGTATAGTCAGCAGTGAGGTGTCAGGTATAGTCATCACTGAGAGGGTGTCAGGTATAGTAATCATTGATGTGTGTCAGGTATAGTAATCACTGATGTGTGTCAGGTATAGTAATCACTGAGGTGTGTCAGGTATAGTAATCACTGAGGGGTGTCAGGTAGTCTTATAAAGTCTTGTGATATTGATCATATCACCCACTGAGTGCTGACAGATTTATGAAATATATTTGTAGCCCAATATGCCCAATGTGCCTGAAGGAGTGGAAAAGTGCACTTTATCACAGTCGGCTGAGGCGTTGCGAACGTGTTTCGTTATTCCGAGGTGCCCAGTTCGATTCTAGCTGCGGGCGATTTGACAGCAGATCGTCTCGCGTCGTTTAGGGGCAACGGCACACTACAGAACGTCAAAGTGCCTAGTAAATTCCAAACAGCAGAAAGAATGATAGCAACATACAGATCTGTATTTGTTGATTATACTTAAGCATTCGATTAGATGGTATATGAAAAATGAATTGGAATGTTTGATACATTAAATATGGATGGCAAAGATCTGAGAATAATCAAAACCAAGTCAAGAAATGGCCTTCAGACTGGGCAATTAAATTATAACCTTTCAGAACATCAAACAAGGCGCTAGGCAGCGATGAGTATTATCACCCGATTTGTTCCGTCTTTACTGTGTAACAGTTCCTGTCCTAATGTACTGAAGTGAATCATGGACAACTGAGAGATGGGTCAAAAATTACGCGGAAGCTGCAGAGATGTGGTTTATAGACGAATGATTAGAATACCCTGCTCGGAGCAATGAAGTGATTAGTAACGAAGGAGTAATGAAGTGATTAGTAACGAAGGAGTAATGAAGTGATTAGTAACGAAGGAGCAATGAAGTGATTAGTAACGAAGGAGTAATAAACTGATTAGTAACGAAGGAGCAATGAAGTGATTAGTAACGAAGGAGTAATGAAGTGATTAGTAACGAAGGAGTAATGAAGTGATTAGTAACGAAGGAGTAATAAACTGATTAGTAACGAAGGAGCAATGAAGTGATTAGTAACGAAGGAGTAATGAAGTGATTAGTAACGAAGGAGCAATGAAGTGATTAGTAACGAAGGAGCAATGAAGTGATTAGTAAAGAAGGAGCAATGAAGTGATTAGTAACGAAGAAGCAATGAAGTGATTAGTAACGAAGGAGCAATGAAGTGATTAGTAACGAAAGAGTAATGAAGTGATTAGTAACGAAGGAGTAATGAAGTGATTAGTAACGAATGAGTAATGAAGTGATTAGTAACGAAGAAGTAATGAAGTGATTAGTAACGAAGGAGCAATGAAGTGATTAGTAACGAAAGAGTAATGAAGTGATTAGTAACGAAGGAGCAATGAAGTGATTAGTAACGAAGAAGTAATGAAGTGATTAGTAACGAAGGAGTAATGAAGTGATTAGTAACGAAGGAGTAATGAAGTGATTAGTAACGAATGAGTAATGAAGTGATTAGTAACGAATGAGTAATGAAGTGATTAGTAACGAAGAAGTAATAAAGTGATTAGTAACGAATGAGTAATGAAGTGATTAGTAACGAAGGAGTAATGAAGTGATTAGTAACGAAGGAGTAATGAAGTGATTAGTAACGAAGGAGTAATGAAGTGATTAGTAACGAATGAGTAATGAAGTGATTAGTAACGAAGGAGTAATGAAGTGATTAGTAACGAAGAAGCAATGAAGTGATTAGTAACGAAGGAGCAATGAAGTCATTAGTAATGAAGGAGCAATGAAGTGATTAGTAACGAAGGAGCAATGAAGTGATTAGTAACGAAGGAGCAATGAAGTGATTAGTAACGAAGGAGCAATGAAGTGATTAGTAACGAAGGAGTAATGAAGTGATTAGTAACGAAGGAGTAATGAACTGATTAGTAACGAAGGAGCAATGAAGTGATTAGTAACGAAGGAGCAATGAAGTGATTAGTAACGAAGGAGTAATGAAGTGATTAGTAACGAAGGAGTAATGAAGTGATTAGTAACGAAGGAGTAATGAAGTGATTAGTAACGAAGGAGCAATGAAGTGATTAGTAACGAAGGAGTAATGAAGTGATTAGTAACGAAGGAGTAATGAACTGATTAGTAACGAAGGAGTAATGAAGTGATTAGTAACGAAGGAGCAATGAACTGATTAGTAACGAAGGAGCAATGAAGTGATTAGTAACGAAGGAGCAATGAAGTGATTAGTAACGAAGGAGTAATGAAGTGATTAGTAACGAAGGAGTAATGAAGTGATTAGTAACGAAGGAGTAATGAACTGATTAGTAACGAAGGAGTAATGAAGTGATTAGTAACGAAGGAGCAATGAACTGATTAGTAACGAAGGAGCAATGAAGTGATTAGTAACGAAGGAGCAATGAAGTGATTAGTAACGAAGGAGTAATGAAGTGATTAGTAACAAAGGAGTAATGAAGTGATTAGTAACGAAGGAGTAATGAAGTGATTAGTAACGAAGGAGTAATAAAGTGATTAGTAACGAAGGAGCAATGAAGTGATTAGTAACGAAGGAGTAATGAAGTGATTAGTAACGAAGGAGTAATGAACTGATTAGTAACGAAGGAGTAATGAAGTGATTAGTAACGAAGAAGTAATGAACTGATTAGTAACGAAGGAGCAATGAAGTGATTAGTAACGAAGGAGCAATGAAGTGATTAGTAACGAAGGAGCAATGAAGTGATTAGTAACGAAGGAGTAATGAAGTGATTAGTAACGAAGGAGCAATGAAGTGATTAGTAACGAAGGAGTAACGAAGTGATTAGTAACGAAGGAGTAATGAAGTGATTAGTAACGAAGGAGTAATGAAGTGATTAGTAACGAAGGAGTAATGAAGTGATTAGTAACGAAGGAGTAATGAAGTGATTAGTAACGAAGGAGCAATGAAGTGATTAGTAACGAAGGAGTAATGAAGTGATTAGTAACGAAGGAGCAATGAAGTGATCAGTAACGAAGGAGTAATGAAGTGATTAGTAACGAAGGAGTAATGAAGTGATTAGTAACGAAGGAGTAATGAAGTGATTAGTAACGAAGGAGTAACGAAGTGATTAGTAACGAAGGAGTAATGAAGTTATTAGTAACGAAGGAGTAATGCAGTGATTAGTAACGAAGGAGTAATAAAGTGATTAGTAACGAAGGAGCAATGAAGTGATTAGTAACGAAGGAGTAATGAAGAAAATTCAAAAGAAATGAACACACGAAGAGAACTGATTGCCCACTTCAGAAGGAGACAATCTACATTCTTTGGTCATGTCATGAGAAGGAGACAACTGGAGTAGATCGTGACAGTTGAAATGTTGGAGGGGAAAAGAGGCCAAGGGGGTCCGAGAGAGGAGGCTAGACAGTCTGACATCATGGCATGGAAGATCATCTGTGTCAGATTTTCTGAAAAGTACTCGAGACCGAATTTTAGGGATAGACATGATTTCCAACGACACACGGGACTGTAAGAAATAGACGTGCCGTGTCTACAAACCGTTCCTCATATCAAGCGAACAAGGGCTTCGGTCAGGCCTACATTCATATCTCTATTTTACCATTTTACCTTTGATATTTGTCTTTCTCCCAGGTTTTGCATCATGTCGATAAGTTTTCAGGTTTATTTCTTCCCATAACATCGGAAATTTGTCAATGCCCAGACCTGAAGATGTGGGGGGGGGGGGGGGGGGGAACAAAGATAGAAGACCACGCTAGCAGGTTCCTGACAGCCAATTGCTATGCACTAAGGAGTGCCAACGCACGAACTGATACACGATCTTAAAGATCGCAGCTTGAGGTCATGCTTGATCGCCCATGCCAGTCGGCAAGACTCTTGATTATGATGGTGATGATGATAACGATGATGATTTTGGTGATGTTGGTGATGATGATGATCACTCAATATTTCGTTTCTTGGACCATTACCTCGTTCGTCTGCCGGCATGTGCTGTTCTCTGTGTGCGGTACATATTACGAAAATCACCCCATCTCGTCGGGCGCGAGATTTCTTACCGGCTATCCTATGTTCAACAGGTGTCATGGTTTCCTATTGATAACGCTATAAGCATTCTGTATTCTACGTTGTCAACGACCGGCACTGTGTGTGTTAGTTGCGTTGTCTGTTTACTCTTCATTGCTATCACTGTGACCTTACTTGGTGACTTGACCAAGCGCTTGCCCCAAAATGTCAACAATTCTCAAACTAAAGACGGTTGCGCAAGAGCCCTAATTGACAGAGAGAAATTAAAATTGGTTGAATACTCACTCGCGCGCGCGGGCGCGCGCGCGCACACATACACACACAACGGCCCTGGCAGGAATGGGAGAAGTTATGAAATCTTGCACTCGACGAGATGGGGTGACTATCGTGATGTGTACCATGTTGTCTAACGGAACAACGTGTTTCTCTGCATAGTTGCCCATTGTCTATACCAGAATACACACAAAATTATAGATTTTAAAAGTATAAAGCCATACGTGTCTAAATCTTCAAGCTCACCCCTCCCCCTTTCTTTACCCCCGCATCCCAATTGTCTAAACCACCACAAAAAGGCGGTAAATTATCATTATCGTCATCATCATCATCATCACCATCATCACCATCATCATCGTCATCGTCATCGTGCCTTGCTGACTGATGTAGGTGACAATGCCTCTCCACAAACTGCAATCGTCAACGACAGGTATCAGTTCGTTTACTCACATTCCTCCACGACAGAAGGCTGCCAATAACCTGCTAGCATTGTCCACCTCTGTTTTCTTTTTCCACAAAAATTTTTAGTGTTCGAAACAAGTTCCCTTTTTTTTTTTTAAAGCTCTAGAACACTCATGATTTCCAAACTGAAACGGATATCTTGTTACTGACAAGTATGTTGTCCGCCTGGAAAAAGCTTCTTCGCTTCTCTAGTGTGTTCTTCTATCTTTCTACTTCTTTCTATGAGTGCCGATCACTACACTTTCTGTTACTTGATTAATTCGCTTGTCAAGGAAAGTTGGTGAGGAAAAAAGCCGGTTTAACCAGTCACATTCTAAAGTGATCTAGAATTATTAAAAACTAAGGGATAAATGTTGTAGATAAAGAGAATTCTTGAAAGCTATATGAATACTATATTGATATACATGCGTGAATCATGGACAGTTAGTAAATTAGTGAAAACTTTTTTGGAAGCTGCGGAGATGTGGTTTTATAGATGAATAGTGAGAATACTCTGGACAGATAAAAATAGTAACGAAGATGTCTTGAAAGAAACTGACTCGCAAAGAGAACTGATTACCCACATCAGAAAGAGACAATCTACATTCTTTGGTCACGTGATGAGAAGGAGACAACTGGAGCACATTGTGACGGTAGGAAAGCTGGAGGGGAGAAAAGGCAGATGGAGACCGGGAGAGCATTTGCTGGACAGTCTGACATCATGGCATGGAAGGTCATCTGTGTCAGAGTTGATTGAAAGTACACGAGACAGAAATTTGTGGATAGACATGACTACCAACGCCAAACGGCATGGACTTTAAGAAGAAGAAGAAATGCTGTACATTTACTAGGGTAAATTTGAGAAAATTCTTCTTCTTCTTCTTCTTCTTCTTCTTCTTCTTCTTCTTCTTCTTCTTCTTCTTCTTCTTTTTCTTCTTCTACTTCTTCTTCTTCTTCTTCTTCTTCTTCTTCTTCTTCTTCTTCTTCTTCTTTTAACGCTTCTGGTATCGAGAAAGGCATAAAGTCTTGCTTCGTGCCTTTCTGACTAATTTGACCATAGACACATCGTGGTGCTGTAGAAAATTACTGGGGGTAAATACTGTACATTTACTGCGAGTAATTATAAGAAAAGTACAAGAGGGATTAATGTACATTTACCGAGAGGGAGGGGGAGTAAATACTGCAGATATACTGGGGAAAGGAAGGGGGAGTAAATAATCTTGATTTACTGGGGGAAGGGAGAGGGAGTAAATACTCTTGATTTACTGGGGGAAGGGAGGGGGAGTAAATACTCTTGATTTACTGGGGGAAGGGAGGGGGAATAAATACTCTTGATTTACTGGGGGAAGGAAGGGGGAGTAAATACTCTTGATTTACTGGGGGAAGGGAGGGGGAGTAAATACTCTTGATTTACTGGGGGAAGGGAGGGGGAGTAAATACTGTAGATTTACTGGGGGAAGGGAGGGGGAGTAAATACTGTAGATTTACTGGGGGAAAGGAGGGGGAGTAAATACTCTTGATTTACTGGGGGAAGGGAGGGGGAGTAAATACTGTAGATTTACTAGGGGAAGGGAGAGGGAGTAAATACTGTTGATTTACTGGGGGAAGGGAGGGGGAGTAAATACTGTAGATTTACTGGGAAAGGGAGGGGGAGTAAATATTGTAGATTTACTGGGGGAAGGGAGTGGGAGTAAATACTGTAGATTTACTGGGGAAAGGGAAGGGGAATAAATACTCTTGATTTACTGGGGAAAGGGAAGGGGAGTAAATACTCTTGATCTACTGGGGGAAGGGAAGGGGTAATACAGCAGATTTACTGGGGGAAGGGAGGGGAAGTAAATACTATATACTGGGGGAAGCGAGGGAAAGTAAATACTGTAGATTTACTGGCGGGGGTGGGGTGAATACTGTAGATTTACTGGGAGAAGGGAGGGGGAGTAAATACTGTAGACTTACTGGGGTAGGGGGGAGTAAATACTGTAGATTTACTGGGGTAGGGGGGAGTAAATACTGTAGATTTACTGGAGGAGGGGCGGGGGGTAAATACTGTAGATTTACTAGGGGAGGGGAAGTAAATATTGTAGATTTACTGGGAAAGGGGGAGTAAATACTGTAGATTTACTGGAAAAGGGGGGTGGGGGGGGGGGGGGTAAATACTCTAGATTTACTAGGGGGGGGGGAGGGGAAGTAAATATTGTAGATTTACTGGGGTAGGGGGGAGTAAATACTGTAGATTTACTGGAGGGGGGGGGGGGTAAATACTGTATATTTACTAGGGGAGGTGAAGTAAATACTGTAGATTTACTGGAGAGGGGGGGGGGGGTAAATACTGTAGATTTTCTAGGGGAGGGGGAGTAAGTATTGAAGATTTACTGGGGGTAAATTACTGGAAAGAGGGAGGGGTGGGGATTGGGGGGGGGGTAAATAATGTACATTTACTGGGGGTAAATATGACAAAATTACTGGACAACAACAGTGGAGGGATGAGGGGGTAGATAGTAGCTAAATAACACAGAAGAAGGCAATTTGGAGGGTAGGGGGTCTGAAGGGACGAGAACCACTACTTCCCTTACAAGCATGCCGTAAGAGGCAACTAATTTGGGGAGCTTTCTTTGAATTTGAAGTGCGTCAGCCTGAGAGGAAAGGAACTAACAGCCTGCATACAAATAATCCAGATCTGTAAAGGTAATGCAGCAAAACTAAAGTCCGGGACAAGACCGAAGTCCAGAAGACATTTAAGAAATACGACATTTAAGAAATATAAGACATAAGAAATACAAGACATGTGAGAACTATGAGAAATACAAGATATGTGAGAAATAAAAGACATATGAAAAGGAGAGAAAGACAGACAGGGAGAAAGAGAGGGAGAGAGATAGAGAGAGGGAGAGAGAGAGAGACACAGAGAGAGAGACAGAGAGAGACACACAGAGAGAAGACACACTAGCTTCACACAGCCTCAAGTAGGCGACTTCCAGTCCATGTTGAGTAAATCTATGACTGTTACCTGGTTTTCGCTTGACATCTGCACTGCTGCCATGGTTGTGTGTGTTGTGGTAGTATCGCTTTCCTGTCGCTCTTTAATATGTGCATGTTTTTTGACGTAATTCCTATTATTAGATAGGATCATACCCCATTTACATGAGAATCGAACAAGAAATCTGCACAAAAGATGAATTATTTATCAAGTTAGTTATCTACCATTAACAACTGCTGCAAAGGACACTTGCCTTAGCTTTTCATTTTAGTTCTGTGTTAACTCTGTGTTCCATGTTTTTATATTCTTTTGCGAGACATTTTTTTGTTGAAAACTGTGTGTGACAAATTCCAAGAATTGACTAGAAATCGGTCAAGAACAATGCTTCCCGTTTCATTTTCACATTTTGGAAACTGATGAAGTGAAAGATACGAAACGCAGAATTAGCAGAAGTAGAAAGGTTTGGTTTCTGTGTGAGCGGTCGCCAACTTCTTCACACTTTTGGTTCGGTTCCCCGGAACGATGCAACTGTCTTAGGGGAATGATGGGGGGGGGGGGGGGAGAGGGGAGTTTGGGGGGTTGATCTAACCCACGTTGGTGATCAGCAGGGGCCCCAGAGCAGGCCCCTTTGACCTTCCCCTCCCCCGCCCAACCCCTAAAAATGTTTAAGGGAGCTAAGCTGCCTCTGTAACCTTTTATTAACCTATTATTTCACTCATTATTAAAACATTAGTTGCGTACCCTTTACAGGACGTTGCAGAACCAGCCCCAGCACTTTCTGGCTATTGTGGTATCTCTAGGCAAATTTACGTCCAGTAGTTTGCCTTTGCTCCCTGAACGGTCGGCTCTCGGTACCACTGTCGAAACCATCGCAAGACAAACCGACCACATCAGGGATCGAACCCGGCATCCCGACATTGCGAAGCGCGTTCACAAAGCCTTAGCCACCGACGCCGACATTTCACACATATTATTAACTTTTTACCCATTCAGCACATTATTTTTTAAGTGTGTGCGGTATGTATGTGTGTATTAGGCACTTAAACAAGGTTCATGCCGATTGAGGCCTTCTTTAGGCTGTTTAAGAGAGCTGAGGACCCACCCCTTCCCTTTCCCCGTTTTGTTTTTGTTGGCACTTTAGTATATATCAGGGGTTAGCTGTTTTAAGCCATGTCTAACAAGATTAGCCATGTTTATCAGTCTTCAGCAATGTTTAGCAGTGTTTAGTCATGTTTAACCGTGTTTAGCCATATTTAAAAGTGTTTAGTAGTGTTTAGCCATGTTTAGCCATGTTTAGCCATGTTTAGCCATGTTTAGCTGTATTTAGTCACGTTTAGCCATGTTTAGCTGTATTTAGTCACGTTTAGCCATGTTTAGCAGTGTTTAGAAGTGTTTAGTAGTGTTTCGCCAGGTTAAGCTGTGTTTAGCCACGTTTAGCCATGTTAAGCAGCGGTTAGCAGTGTTTAGCAATAAGCCATGTTTAGCTGTATTTAGCCACGTTTAGCTATGTTTACCAGCGTTTATCACTGTCTAGCCAAGTTTAGCAGTGTTTAGCAGTGTAGCAAAGATAGGCAGCAGAAATGTTATGATGCGAGGAAATGCGCCTCATTTATGTGATGTCCACTACTTTCTCCATAGTAAAAAAAACATATGCCGGTACTCGCCTCGCAGTGAGAAACAAAAATACACTAGCGCTGGAAACAAATCTCTAAAAATATATGGTACTGTGTACTGCCATTTAAAAAAAAAAGCAGTGGGGATGTTATACTTTATACTATGAGGAAGTGACTGTCTGTTTTCTAGAGCATTACAATATCCAAATTAGCCGGCTGTGTTTCTCACAGAACTGTAGTAATCAAGGGAAAGAAAGCAAATATGCAGCAATAATAATAATAATAATAATAATAATAATAATAATAATAATAATAATAATAATAATAATAATAATAATGATGATGATGATGATAATAATAGTAATAATAATAATACACAAATAAAAGTACGAATAACAACAACAAAAATGTTCACATCTTTTAGGACAACAACGAACTTGTAAACGTGGAAGAAGGGCTAAATTTGCCTGCTAAGACAAGCTCTGTTTCTGTTTCACTGTTTCCAGAAATTCTCTTGGCCGTCTGGCTCCCAGTTTCTACACAACTTCATGTGAGGTCGGCTTGCAGTTTCAGTTAGCGGACAAATGCTGGGGTTCAATACTAGATGACCACCGGGGGGTGAATACTTGACACGTGCTAGGTGAATACCGGACAGTTACTGGGGGTAAATACTGGACAATTGTTGGGGTAAATACCGGACAATTAAGGGGTAAATACTTGACAACTGTTGGGGTAAATACCGGACAATTTGGGGGGTAACTACTGAACAATTGTTGGGGTAAATACTGGACAATACACAAAGAATACAGTTGATAAAGATGTAAATCGACAGCCTATTATGAACGTACTTTTATCATTCCGACATAGTGAATAAATTATTCATTTTTTTATGTCCCAAGGTTTCAAACATGTCCTATAGTGCACACAGACTGTTGAGATTGGCGACTGGTGCTTCTTAGTGCTGGTCGTGATCGTATACTTAAATGCGAAAATGAACAAGTAACGTTTTATTACATCCCTAAGGGTGACTCCAACAAGTGTATAACACCTAGCATCGGCATCAGTCAACATTGATCATTTCAATTTATGTGAATGAAAATGTTCTGTCGTCACTTTTAACAACGTCTCCAACAAATGTCCACACTAGGCTACCAAATCTCAGCCGCTTGTTGTAAGATCGCTTCAGATATGACGCCCAATCAATGACGCCCAGTCTATGACTCCCAGTCTATGACGCCCAGTCTATGACGCCCAGTCAATAGTCACTACGTCTAGCGTTTTGTCTTCTACTTTTAGTTTTCTGTTAGAGTTCTTCCTTCTAACGAAGTTGTTTCTTTTTGTCCCTCGAATATGTTCTAAAGCTTCCTGGGTGTTTCAGTTTGCAGCAGCTCAGTTAGAGCGATGTCCCTCGTC
Organism: Candidula unifasciata; assembly: GCA_905116865.2. Classification (NCBI taxonomy): domain Eukaryota; kingdom Metazoa; phylum Mollusca; class Gastropoda; order Stylommatophora; family Geomitridae; genus Candidula; species Candidula unifasciata. The sequence continues at coordinate 346,447 of CAJHNH020008501.1, forward strand.
TGTTCGTGTGTCAGCTGTCGTTGCCAACAGGCATCTCTGCCAGGTAATCAATGTCATCTTGTTCATTGGTTACACCTGTGTTCCAACTTGTACTCTTCCCCGAGAGCACGGTTCCTGTCAGCGGAACTGACGGTCTGAGGGCTGAAAGTTGTTTAGGTTTTATCTGGCTTACGGTCTCCTTTCTATATGTGAATTGCTTCAGTAAGGTGTGTGGCTCTGTGGCCGTCAGTTTGTATCAATCTAAGCATGCAGCATTGCCACCTACCGTGTAACCGGTGCTTTGTTTTCCTCCTTACAATCTTACTTTTATCAACAAGCCAACGACTTTAGGGGTCCTGTAGCTTCGTCTACGTAACAACAGAGGGACGAGAAGTCAGCGGCAGGCGATTTGACAACAGAAACCAAACCGTTCGCTAAGCGATGACGGGTTAATGAATTTAGAATGTGCATAGCAACGCCAAAAACAGACAATGATGGCTGGAAAAAGTTTGTAACATCCTCGAAAGCAGTGTTCTTCAACTTGGTTACAAATGTGGACCGGGAAAATACAACAATTTCTTTCGCGGACCAGTTGGCGATTAGGGCAGAAACAAAGACAACAATGGATTAACAAAAAATATGTGTGCTGTCTCAATAAAGAAGGATATATACCGTACACTCGACATTTGCTCTTACTGGAAAAAAAAAAAAAAAAAAAGACAGAAAAAGAAAAGAAATGACCAGGTAAGGTCTAAGTTTTCTCTAGGGTGTAACCGTCGTACCACTGTCAGAATAGAACAAGAAGGAACTTTAATTTCAAATTGTGTTGTGGAAATCGCCTCCCTGGTCGAAAATGGAACTGTGAAACGCTTCTCTACGCCACATAGCTGCAGTACACAGAGATAGGTTTTATATTTTAAATCAAAGTGTAACATTATTTTTTGTACCTGTTTTGAGAACTACAGTTTAGAGGTTAGAAAATCTGATATAGGTGGTTAGAGCGTTGTTTCTAAGGGACGAAGAACTGCACTAACATCCATTTGACTTTTTGTTTGGGATTTATTGCTGGAATGGCCTTTACTTCGGCGCTATATTGCCACGTGCAGTGGCTTATTGGTCAGCAGCAATTATGTTGCCGGCATCATGTAGATTGGGTAGAAATATGTTTGCCCACAACTTAAAAAAGTTTCTACGAACAGCAACCTAACTGTCTGAAGAACACTTGTAGACAACTAATTTTGTAATGTGCCATCTGTGGAAGGACTGAGAAATAAAGAATACAAGAAGCAGGTGTGTACTGGCACTTACATATCCACACACACACACACACACACACACACACACACACACACACACACACACACACACAGACTAAGAAGAAAGTATGCTGGCTGGACAACGGAACTAACTGTACCTTATACCCGTAGGAACACCGGATTAACTTTGTCCTATCTGCGCCAGGGAAAATCGCAGCCTCACTCAAACAAAAACTTGCAATCGACTTTTCCTAGGTTTCTATATTCCTAACAGTTAATTTTTCCTAGAAAGCAACTTTTTCTACAATTACTGAAAAGAAAACCAAAACGGTCACCCGTACATAATCTCTTTCTGAGAGTATCTACTGATAACGTGACTATTAAAAAAACTGAAAGGACTTGGGGTTAGAGTTCACTTAGCAAATAGCCAGCTTCGCGGAAAGAGAATTCCACACCTATTTTGTGGTTAACATTACGCAGGCCGGCTTTACTTCCCATGACCTACCCTGGCAACCGTTTAAGGATGGGTCGACCTGGAAGCACAGGTCGTTTTTTTTAAAGAGGCTGGTTCCGATATGATCTGAACCTACGACCATTAGATTCGCAAGCGAGGCTCTAGTAGCTACACGGCGGTCGCTACTATTCTCCGAACAGGCTAGATATTTAAATGTATTGACAGGCACGCTTTCAAGTGTTCACCCACTCTGTCCATCAGGTGACATTATAACCGTAGAGTATCCCAGTGTCTTGTGTCTTACAGTCTTGTAGAGTGTCCCAGTGTCTTGTATCTTACAGTCTTGTAGAGTGTCCCAGTGTCTTGTATCTTTCAGTCTTGTAGAGTGTCCCACTGTCTTGTATCTTACAGTCTTGTAGAGTGTCCCAGTGTCTTGTGTCTTACAGTCTTGTAGAGTGTCCCAGTGTCTTGTATCTTAAGTCTTGTAGAGTGTCCCAGTGTCTTGTCTCTTACAGTCTTATAGAGTGTCCCAGTGTCTTGTCTCTTACAGTTTTATAGAGTGTCCCACTGTCTTGTATCTTACAGTCTTGTAGAGTGTCCCACTGTCTTGTATCTTACAGTCTTGTAGAGTGTCCCAGTGTCTTGTGTCTTACAGTCTTGTAGAGTGTCCCAGTGTCTTGTATCTTACAGTCTTGTAGAGTGTCCCAGTGTCTTGTCTCTTACAGTCTTGTAGAGTGTCCCACTGTCTTGTATTTTACAGTCTTGTAGAGTGTCCCACTGTCTTGTGTCTTACAGTCTTATAGAGGGTCCCAATGTCTTGTATCTTAAGTCTTGTAGAGTGTCCCAGTGTCTGGTGTCTTACAGTCTTATAGAGTGTCCCATTGTCTTGTATCTTATAGTCTTGTAGAGTGTCCCACTGTCTTGAGTCTTACAGTCTTGTAGAGTGTCACAGTGTTTTGCATCTTACAGTCTTGTAGAGTGTCCCACTGTCTTGTGTCTTACAGTCTTGTAGAGTGTCCCAGTGTCTTGTATCTTACAGTCTTGTAGAGTGTTCCAGTGTAGAGTGTGTATGTGTGTGTGTGTGCGTTTGTGTGCGTATGTGTGTGTGTGTATACCTTATTAACAGACTCTGACCCAATGACCTCTTCGTCTGCCGTCTATCCCCCAATGCAGTATAGGCCCTCAAGCAATTTTTCCCAGTTGGTTCTGTTGGTCGCTATTGCCTGCAGCTCTTCCCGTTGTCCTCCTTATATTTTTAACGTCTCTATCTCACGTCTTCGTACCCCTCCCACTCCCCCACCCCACCCCCACACACCCTTTCCACCTTTACATAGCCCTGTGGGCTCCAGTGCTAAAACACTTTAGCTATATTGTTCCCAAGTTTTGTCAACTTGTGTCGTATCTAAAGCTAGCGTCTATTTTGTCACCTTTTGGTCCGGGTGAACTTTTTTTTTTAGTTCTCTCCCAAAAGACTGGTCTGGTTTTTAATTAGGTGAGAGGGTTTTTGTTTTAGACAACAAGGTTCGAGTATTCACCAAAAAGTGTCTAACTAAAAAGGTGCCGGTTATTACCACAAAGTGTCTAAAAAGAAGCAGGTTCTCACCAAAAAGTGTCTAAAAAGGAGCCGATTCTCACCAAAAAGTGTCTAAAAAGGAGCCGATTCTCACCAAAAAGTGTCTAAAAAGGAGCCGATTCTCACCAAAAAGTGTCTAAAAAGGTGCCGGTTCTTACCAGAAAATGTCTAAAAAGGAGCCGATCCTCACCACAAAGTGTCTAAAAAGGTGCCGGTTCTTACCACAAAGTGTCTAATCAAAAACGGTGGAAACATTATGCTCTGAAACAGTGCCGGTACTGCGGGCCTGTCAGTCAGTGCTGTGTGGATCTGTTATCAGAAGAAGTACACTTGAAAACGTGATAACAACTAGCAAGATTGAGGACAAGAGAACAAGACAAAGGCACACAGATAAATACCTGCATGGATTGGCCCGAGAGATGGCAGCCAGACAAAAACATCAACCTGATTCGGGATTCTGCTCTGTCGTGTGAAGGAAAAACATGACAGCGTACGCTTACCGGCACGACACATGGTGATAATGACGGCGTCGCCAGAAGAAGGATAGCCCTGCTAAATGACGTCACAACATAAAGTGTCTTGTACCCAGCTGATTGATCAGATAAAGTAATAATATTTTATTACATTCTCAAACAAGCCATTTTGGGCACCATATTATATCCAGTCATATCATATAACTCTTAGGTAATATCAAGTCATATGATTTCATATGTTATCTGACATCCAAATATCAATGTTACTGCTATCGCCAACATAATGAAGCTGAAAAAGTGACATTTTTTTGCTTGTTTGTTTGATTTGTTAAATTCAGATATGCACTATTTTTAAACCCAGATTTGAAATATTATTTGAGTACACACATCAATTCCATGATTCACATTCACTTGTTTACATACTTATCTTTACACCTCAACGATATTTCCCCACACATTAGCAATTTCTCCGCCATCTGTTTTGTTGTCCCAGTCTGCCAACACGGGCACTCACAACAGCTGAATCAGACATCAGAAATGGGAATCGATTGGGAATCCCACGCATGTGCAATGAGCTGATCTAACACCTCTAAACTCACTGGAAAAACCCGCAACGCTCGAGAAAAAGGACTCTACGGGAGGGCCCGACTGTGAGTACAAGTTTCTGGTACCTAACATAATACGTTTTTAAAAACCATACACTGTTGCACTCTTAGTGTAAAATGCCCTGCCGTGTGTTGGGCAATAAACTCAGTGCTGCCTTACAAGAGTGTCGCACAAGGCGACTAAACAGAGGTTTGTTGAGATCGGATAAAAAGGATGAAAGGCACAGAAATCGTGTGAATCTGGTATGTGGGGCTAGCTAGATTTTAAACAGAATAATCGTCAGTTTACATATACACATACAATCACAACACATACATGCATACACAAAGACAGACAAACGAAGGCATGATACCCGAAGGAAGGGGTATTCGACGACCTGCAAGAAGATAGAAAACGGACAAAATATACACCTTGAACTCCTACAACACAGGGCAGCCGGTAGGAACGGCCACGAGATTATGCGAGCGAGAGAGATGGGTTGAATTTCATGATTAGTACCGTAATTTATAATTATGATTATTATCATTATATAGCTTTCAGTTATTCAGAGATCACCTTCTCACTGCTCCCCCCCCCCCTTTCCCCCTTTCCCCCATTTTCCTGTAATTTGTCGGCGACACTGTGACCTGTGAAGAAACATTTACATTAAACTTTTGACTATAAATATTTCTTAGTACCTGAATTGTCTTTATGTTGAATTATGTTTCTGTAACAACACTCCAGCAACCAGTAACTTTTCTTTTGCCTGTGTATTTGAGAATCTAGTCTAGCAACTTCTAGTTATCGCCAGTTTATACCCAAGAACCCTTTTCTCGCGTGGCGCTGTTCGGTGTTAGCGAATATTTTAACCGACAAAAGCGGTTGGATCAGGAGGCGGGTTAAAAATAGAACAGCTTTCCTGAGGTATGTGACTCCAACGATGACTCACCGGGTGTATCACCATGAGTCATAGATGAATATTTTCTCTCTATATTCAACATGGCTGTGGTTTGACACATTTTTCTGGCCTGGTTATATTATCATTGAGTTTTATTCTTAGCGTGCACCGGCTCTTCAACTCCAGTGGAAAGTTTCGATTGTTTCTCAATGTCTGGACTTTGTTCTCGTTTCAGGACTTTGAGTTTTGCGTGCACAACTGTTTTACAGATGTAGCTTATTTGTATGCAGCATGTTGGTTCCTTGCCTCTCAGATAGATGCAGTCCGACTTCAAAGAAAACGTTCCTAATTTTTCGCCTTTACGACTTGTGTAGTGGATATATCACCCTTGCTAACACCCCCCTTCCCCCGAACCCACATATGTGATAGAAAATGTTTATTTCCTAACCGCAGTCCTGTTATGGCGCCGTGGTGTACATGCCTGCTGTCCCTTCAAGCCGGCCCCACATCTTTCTCTGCAATCAGCGGTTCATTTCTTATATTTCACCCTATCTCGGACGCTGCGAGATTTCGTAGGGAACTCCCGGTAAAGTCCAATAGTGTAGGGACGTTAGGATGTGAAATAAACACCGACTAACCCAAACGCTATAATATTGGACTTTCTCGGGAATTCCTTGCGAAATTTTGGAGCCTCCGAGTTGAGGTGAAATAAAAGAAAATAACCAAATCAAGCCCTTTATATGCACCGTGTGGGTTCCGGGGTCGCATAGTGGCGAAGCAAAGAATAGACCCACTGCCTTCCAAGCAATCAAGTAGTAGGAGTTGACTAAATGGTGGCATCCTGGGAAATCGGAATACATCTGCCTGAGAGGCAAGGAACCAAGATTCTCCATACACACAAGCCAAATGGGTGAAACTGATGTGCACGCAACACTCAGGTTCTGGAACAAGTCTAAAGTCCGGAGATGGACAAAATCCCAAAATTTGCCATCAGAGTTTAGAGCTGGTGAACGTAAAGGCGTACGTTCCTGTTAGATCGGCTCACAGTTCACTGTTCTCAGATGTGCTCAACCTGGTGACCCGGTGACTGAGTGCCCGTTTTCTTTTCTTTTCTTTTTCTCTGACTAGTGGTTTCGAAACTTTTTCAGGTCGGACACAAAGTTTAAACACAGCTACACGCTGAAGACGCCGCAGAATCGTCTCAATATGCCGTGAACGATGAATGAATAATTAAAGATGCTATCTGTTTGAGAAAGCTGTCAGTATGTAAATATAGACCACACACACACTTAGGTATGTCAACCTGGCCTGAACAAACAAATCAAGAGTCGACACTTTTTTTAAGACAACTTGTCACGTGTTGCACGAATTCAAAAGTTCACCATGCAAAGGATAAACAGAAACGGGGCTGTATTTGCGGTTTCCTGAGCGTCCTACGTGAGACAAGTTCTGTCCTGGCAGACACGACAACAACAACTTGCAGAAAGAAGATCATCTTTCGGCTGATAATTTAAATGGGGGCTGTCGTAAAATGGGTTTAAGCCTAGTTCAGGTGCGCAATAATAGTTTTAAAAATATGACATGTTAAATAAGAACTCAGAAAGAAAACGCACATACATAGTTGGTGGGAGCACTTTAACCTACGTCTGTCTGTCTCTCCGTCTGTCTGCTTTCCAGCCTTCTCGCTGTCTCTCTGTCTATTTACCCGCCCTACTCTTTAACAAGATTACTTAACTACATAAACGATTTAAAGATTTATTGCTATTTCCTTCCTTGATAAAGAATTTCTAAGAAAGCCTGGATATGTTATCTGTGTCGATCTTTTCTCTGCCCTTCCTTGTTCAATTTTTTGTTCATTCATTTATTCATTTATTCATTTATTATTATGAAAAAAATCAATGGGAAGAGAAGATGTGTAGAGGCAGAGCAAGAGAGATAATGCTGGGTGGGTTGAAACGATGGCATGGAGGGATATCACCAAGAGAGCTGTTCCAGGCAACCAGGTGTCCTGATCGGCGGAGATGCATGAGCGCCTACGCCTACCGGCAAGGCACATGATGATGATAAACATATTTATAAGGAGAATCTGCATGGACTGGGTTGGGGTGGGGATCGATAGACCGGCAGACAGGCAGGTAGACAGGTGGATACGCAGGTTGATAGACCGGCAGACAGGCAGGTAGACAGACTGGCAGACAAACAGGCCAACAGACAGGCAGATAGATAGACAGACAGGCCGATAAACAGACAAGCTGAAAGACATGCAGGCAGACATGCAGGCTGAAAGGCAAATAGACTGGCTGATAGACAGACAGACCGACGGGCGAACAGACAGACTGGTAGACAGACAGACAGACCGACAGGTGAACAGACAGACCGACAGGCGGACAGACAGGCTGGTAGACAGACAGACAGACAGACCGACAGGCGAACAGACAGACCGACAGAGGACAGACAGGCTGGTAGACAGACAGATAGACAGACCGACAGCCAGACAGACAGCCAGACGAGCAAGCAGACGTGACAGGCTTTAATCATGTCCAAGCATGCCCACCCAGGCTCATTCTGTCAAATGCCCCTCGTGGCCGAGTCTGGCCATGGAATGCTCCGGAAGATAAAAGCTGCCGGTGTAATAATAATTGCCCACAATCCGTTTTTCTGTTGGTTTATATAAGTTCCAGATCCAGTTTATGATAAACAAAACTTGCAAAGTTCAACGACTTGAACCAGCTCCTATCTGAGCGGCGGTTATTTAGTTGGCCGGGTTTCATTGTAGATGATCTCCTGTTTGACAATTCTTTGTCTTGTAGGTTCACACTTGATTTTGCTCTTTGTCTTCCAGCTGTCGCTGTTCTATCTGGGCGTCTCTTTCCTATCCATCTGTTTTAACCCCACTAGGACATCACACCAGCGATAAACACCCGATGACACAAAGTGCCACCATATGGATGAGGATCACCCGTGGAGAGGCCCCAGAAGCTGCGTTCAGCCAATAGACCATATTTATGGCCGGGCTATATTGCGGCCCCTGGCAGGAGCCAGAGTAGGGTTTCAAATAACGAAAAATTGCATCCCTAAAAGAGATGACAGGATTAAGAATATTTTTTTCAACATGGGCGTCTCCTTTCGGGGGGGGGGGGGAATGGGGGTATATGCTTCTGAGTTTTTACGGGTTCTTGCATGTCTGGCGAGCTTTTGTAGGATGTGGTCCGGTTTTCTTTGCCCCTGTCCCTGTGGGTTTTTGCTGATTGTTGCTGGTGCTTGGTTGGTTCGTGCTAGTGCCCTCACCGCTTTGGAAAGTCCCGGGATAAAGCTAAACAAACATTTCGCATCGCCATCATCATACACTATTCTTTTTTTTTTCGGTTTATATAAGTAGCAGTACTTTTACCCCCACCTGGACATCACACAAGCGATAAACACCCGATGAAAAAATGTGTCACCATGTGGATGAGGATCACCCGTGGAGAGGTCCCAGAAATCGCGTTCAGCCATTAGACCATATTCATGGCCCGGCTATATTGCGGCCCCTGGCAAGCCAGGAAAGGCAGAGGGAGGGGGGGTGGGTGGTTGGGGGGTTGGCGGGGGCTTCAAAATAACGAAAAATTGCATCCCACAAGAAGATGACTAAGGTTATTATATAATTTATATCGTTATAGAGGGACTATTATATATCCTTTCCGCTTAAAGGGCTGGGGAAGTTCCTTTAACAGGCCAATCAACTGATGTTTGCAGACACGCCCCAGGTTACTGATTCATGGACTCTTAGCCAATGAATTAGCTTATTTACGAAACTGACTTCCTTCTAGCACAGTGGCTCTCAAACTTCCTCATGCCGCGGCCCTTGAATACAGTTCTTCATATTGTGGCGACCCTTGAATACAGTTCCTCGTGTTGTGGCGACCCTTGAATACAGTTCCTAATGTTGTGGCGACTCTTGAATACAGTTCCTCGTGTTGTGGCGACCCTTGAATACAGTTCCTCATGCTGTGGCGACCTTTGAATACAGTTCCTCGTGTTCTGGCGACCCTTGAATACAATTCCTCATGTTGTGGCGACTCACAAACATACATATATTTTCGTCGCTACTGCATAACTTCTTTAATATGTTGCGATAGTATTTCGTGATTCTGTGGAAGGCTCATTCGGCCCTAAAAAGGGTCGCGACCAATAGGTTTAGAACCGCTGTTCTAGCCAAGCCAGGAAAGATTTCTGAGAAGAAATTATTACTCTCAAGCATGATAATCGAATGTCAAAGCTGGAACCGAGAGACAGCACTGACTGATTAGCTTGACTAAACTTTACAAAGTTTATGCCAGGTGAGAGCACTGACTAATTAGTTTAAATAAACTTTACAAAGTTTATGCCAAGTGAGAGCACTGACTGATTAGCTTAAATAAACTTTACAAAGTTTATGCCAGGTGAGAGCACTGACTGATTAGTTTAAAAAAACTTTACAAAGTTTATGCCAAGTGAGAGCACTGACTGATTAGTTTAAATAAACTTTACAAAGTTTATGCCAGGTGAGAGCACTGACTGATTAGCTTAAATAAACTTTACAAAGTTTATGCCAGGTGAGAGCACTGACTGATTAGCTTAAATAAACTTTACAAAGTTTATGCCAGGTGAGAGCACTGACTGATTAGCTTAAATAAACTTTACAAAGTTTATGCCAAGTGAGAGCACTGACTGATTAGCTTGACTAAACTTTACAAAGTTTATGCCAAGTGAGAGCACTGACTGATTAGCTTGACTAAACTTTACAAAGTGTGTGCCAAGTGAGAGCACTGACTGATTAGCTTGACTAAACTTTACAAAGTTTATGTCAAGTGAGAGCACTGACTGATTAGCTTAAATAAACTTTACAAAGTTTATGTCAAGTGAGAGCACTGACTGATTAGCTTGACTAAACTTTACAAAGTTTATGTCAAGTGAGAGCACTGACTGATTAGCTTAAATAAACTTTACAAAGTTTATGTCAAGTGAGACCACTGACTTATTAGCTTAAATAAACTTTACTTATTCATGGCATTGTGGTGCTGGGGTGTCTGTGGATTACCTACCTCCCCGGGCAGCAGCTAGAAATGCCCTGTACCAGTTCTAAAGGAAATATGGGTTGTGTTTCTGCCTTTCCCTTTAACACGTAGCTAAGGTGGGGCTCACAGTGTGCTCATTCCCCGCCACCAGATTGCCTGCAGGTTTCGCTGAGCTCTTCATGTCTCTAAGCATGGCCTAAGCATGAGTAGTTGGGGCAACTGGATCGTCACGTCCTGAGTCCCTGTGCCTTCACGATAGTTTCCGGTATTCAGGGGGGTTAGCATACTTGTTTCCATTCCTAAGACTGTTCAGCACACCTCTGGCTCCTTCCCTCCCACAGGGGGCAGTACGGTGTGGTGCACCGGGTTTATTATCGAGGTTTGCTCCTCTAGATCCATTGTGTTTTGCCTGGGGATTCGCACCCCCAGTTACCGGGACTACCTCGGGGAGGCTGTGACTCTTCGCCACGCACAATGGTCTTGAGGTAAGAGAGGTTTTGCTAGGTCAAGAGGCTGACACCACAATGGACGCTCCTTTCGTGAACAGATATTCACTAGACCTAGGGTGAAGTAAGGGGGGGGGGGGGGGGGGGTGGGGGGGGGGGGGGGGGGGGTGGGGGGGGGGGGGGGGGGGGGGGGTGGGAACCCACTACCCACAACACCAACACTTCTTACCCCCTGCCTCTCGAGGCTCAGTCCCAAATAAACTTTACAAAGTTTATATCAAGTGAGAGCACTGACTGATTAGTTTAAATAAACTTTACAAAGTTTATGCAAGGTGTGAGCACTGACTGATTAGCTTGACTAAACTTTACAAAGTTTATGTCAAGTGAGAGCACTGACTGATTAGCTTGACTAAACTTTACAAAGTTTATGGCAAATGAGAGCACTGACTGATTAGCTTGACTAAACTTAACACAGTGTGTGCCAAGTGAGAGCACTGACTGATTAGCTTGACTAATCTTAACAAAGTGTGTGCCAAGTGAGAGCACTGACTGATTAGCTTGACTAAACTTAACAAAGTGTGTGCCAAGTGAGAGCACTGACTGATTAGCTTGACTAAACTTAACAAAGTTTATGCCAAGTGAGAGCACTGACTGATTAGCTTGACTGAACTTCACAAAGTTTATGACAAGTGAGAGCACTGAATGATTAGCTTGACTAAACTTAACAAAGTTTATGCCAAGTGAGAGCACTGACTGATTAGCTTGACTAAACTTTACAAAGTTTATGGCAAGTGAGAGCACTGACTGATTAGCTTGACTAAACTTAACAAAGTGTGTGCCAAGTGAGAGCACTGACTGATTAGCTTGACTAAACTTAACAAAGTGTGTGCCAAGTGAGAGCACTGACTGATTAGCTTGACTAAACTCAACAAAGTGTGTGCCAAGTGAGAGCACTGTCTGATTAGCTTGACTAAACTTTACAAAGTTTATGGCAAGTGAGAGCACTGACTGATTAGCTTGACTAAACTTTACAAAGTTTATGGCAAGTGAGAGCACTGACTGATTAGCTTGACTAAACTTTACAAAGTTTATGTCAAGTGAGAGCACTGACTGATTAGCTTGACTAAACTTTACAAAGTTTATGGCAAGTGAGAGCACTGACTGATTAGCTTGACTAAACTTTACAAAGTTTATGTCAAGTGAGAGCACTGACTGATTAGCTTGACTAAACTTTACAAAGTTTATGCCAAGTGAGAGCACTGACTGATTAGCTTGACTAAACTTTACAAAGTTTATGCCAAGTGAGAGCACTGACTGATTAGCTTGACTAAACTTTACAAAGTGTGTGCCAAGTGAGAGCACTGACTGATTAGCTTGACTAAACTTTACAAAGTTTATGTCAAGTGAGAGCACTGACTGATTAGCTTAAATAAACTTTACAAAGTTTATGTCAAGTGAGAGCACTGACTGATTAGCTTGACTAAACTTTACAAAGTTTATGTCAAGTGAGAGCACTGACTGATTAGCTTAAATAAACTTTACAAAGTTTATGTCAAGTGAGACCACTGACTTATTAGCTTAAATAAACTTTACAAAGTTTATATCAAGTGAGAGCACTGACTGATTAGCTTGACTAAACTTTACAAAGTTTATGTCAAGTGAGAGCACTGACTGGTTAGCTTGACTAAACTTTACAAAGTTTATGTCAAGTGAGAGCACTGACTGATTAGCTTGACTAAACTTTACAGAGTGTATGCCAATTGAGAGCACTGATTGATTAGCTTGACTAAACTTTACAAAGTTTGAGGCAAGGGAGAGCACTGACTGATTAGCTTGACTAAACTTTACAAAGTTTATGCCAAGTGAGAGCACTGAATGATTAGCTTGACTAAAACTTTATAAAGTTTATGCCAAGTGAGAGCACTGAATGATTAGCTTGACTAAACTTTATAAAGTTTATGCCAAGTGAGAGCACTGAGTGATTAGCTTGACTAAACTTTACAAAGTTTATGGCAAGTGAGAGCACTGACTGATTAGCTTGACTAAACTTAACACAGTGTGTGCCAAGTGAGAGCACTGACTGATTAGCTTGACTAATCTTAACAAAGTGTGTGCCAAGTGAGAGCACTGACTGATTAGCTTGACTAAACTTAACAAAGTGTGTGCCAAGTGAGAGCACTGACTGATTAGCTTGACTAAACTTAACAAAGTTTATGCCAAGTGAGAGCACTGACTGATTAGCTTGACTAAACTTCACAAAGTTTATGGCAAGTGAGAGCACTGAATGATTAGCTTGACTAAACTTAACAAAGTTTATGCCAAGTGAGAGCACTGACTGATTAGCTTGACTAAACTTTACAAAGTTTATGGCAAGTGAGAGCACTGACTGATTAGCTTGACTAAACTTAACACAGTGTGTGCTAAGTGAGAGCACTGACTGATTAGCTTGACTAAACTTAACAAAGTGTGTGCCAAGTGAGAGCACTGAATGATTAGCTTGACTAAACTCAACAAAGTGTGTGCCAAGTGAGAGCACTGTCTGATTAGCTTGACTAAACTTTACAAAGTTTATGGCAAGTGAGAGCACTGACTGATTAGCTTGACTAAACTTTACAAAGTTTATGGCAAGTGAGAGCACTGACTGATTAGCTTGACTAAACTTTACAAAGTTTATGTCAAGTGAGAGCACTGACTGATTAGCTTGACTAAACTTTACAAAGTTTATGGCAAGTGAGAGCACTGACTGATTAGCTTGACTAAACTTTACAAAGTTTATGGCAAGTGAGAGCACTGACTGATTAGCTTGACTAAACTTTACAAAGTTTATGTCAAGTGAGAGCACTGACTGATTAGCTTGACTAAACTTTACAAAGTTTATGGCAAGTGAGGGCACTGACTGATTAGCTTGACTAAACTTTACAAAGTTTATGGCAAGTGAGAGCACTGACTGATTAGCTTGACTAAACTTTACAAAGTGTGTGCCAAGTGAGAGCACTGACTGATTAGCTTGACTAAACTTTACAAAGTTTATGCCAAGTGAGAGCACTGACTGATTAGCTTGACTAAACTTTACAAAGTTTATGCCAAGTGAGAGCACTGACTGATTAGCTTGACTAAACTTTACAAAGTTTATGCCAGGTGAGAGCACTGACTGATTAGCTTGACTAAACTTTACAAAGTTTATGGCAAGTGAGAGCACTGACTGATTAGCTTGACTAAACTTAACAAAGTGTGTGCCAAGTGAGAGCACTGAATGATTAGCTTGACTAAACTTAACAAAGTTTATGCCAAGTGAGAGCACTGACTGATTAGCTTGACTAAACTTAACAAAGTGTGTGCCAAGTGAATGCACTGACTGATTAGCTTGACTAAACTTTACAAAGTTTATGCCAAGTGAGAGCACTGACTGATTAGCTTGACTAAACTTTACAAAGTTTATGGCAAGTGAGAGCACTGACTGATTAGCTTGACTAAACTTAACAAAGTGTGTGCCAAGTGAGAGCACTGAATGATTAGCTTGACTAAACTTAACAAAGTTTATGCCAAGTGAGAGCACTGACTGATTAGCTTGACTAAACTTTACAAAGTTTATGGCAAGTGAGAGCACTGACTGATTAGCTGGACTAAACTTAACAAAGTTTATGCCAAGTGAGAGCACTGACTGATTAGCTTGACTAAACTTTACAAAGTTTATGGCAAGTGAGAGCACTGACTGATTAGCTTGACTAAACTTAACAAAGTGTGTGCCAAGGGAGAACATTAAATAAATAGCTTGACCAAACGTAACAAAGTTTTGACTAAGTGAGAGCACTGAATGATAAGCTGGACTAAATAAACACTTATCAGAGTTTAGACCAACGTTCTTTTGTCTATAGGCAGCGACCCATCGCTGGATGGAAGATAAGTTTAGGTGGGCCGCCAATTATTTCTATTAATCATATAGCAGGATAGGAGAGGTCGTTTTTCCTCCTGCAGCATTGCGGTCTATAGGATTAACACTTTAGTCTTGCGAATCAATCAGGTACAAGTGATGCTCAGTTTAACAGGTCATCGCTTGTGGAAACTTTGATAATTATTCGCCTGAAAATGAAGATCCTGGTCGAGTCTATCAGATTTTCTACCCTCTAAACA
>CAJHNH020008502.1:0-87500 GCA_905116865.2 Candidula unifasciata
GTTCTTGTTGTTCGGTTATTTCTGGAGTATGATCCAGTTCCAGAACTTGAGTTTTGCATGCATATCTGTTTCATAGATCTGGCTTATTTGTATGTAGACTATTAGTTCCTTGCCTCTCAGGCAGATGCACTCCAAAGCAAACATTCCTAATTAGTCGACTTGTAAGATATGCTTGCTGGAAGGCACTAAGGGGGAGGTGGGGGAATGAGGTAGGTATATTCTTTTTTTAACACACAATGGGGCCACATAAGCCACTTGCCTTTGACTTGACTTGCTCCTAATTAGACCCCTCTTTCTTCTCCTTCTTTTTCACCGGCTGTAAACTCTGGCGTAATGTTCTGGTTGTTCGGTTATTTCTGGAGTATGATCCAGTTCCAGAACTTGAGTTTTGCATGCATATCTGTTTCATAGATCTGGCTTATTTGTAGGTAGACTATTAGTTCCTTGCCTCTCCTTGCCCAAAAAAAAATCGTCGCATTGAACCAGCATCCCCAAAGGGGGAAATTTAGGTTATAACAGTAATTAGGTTATGGGCATTAAATAAAATGGCCTAGCATAGCTTGCCACCAAATAGATCTGAAAAGGACTTTTACAGTGCTGATTGGATCAAATGAGAGACCCAAATACTGTCCTGACCAGCGATGAAGTTTACCTGCCAGCCAATGGGCGACCCGATCGACAATGTGAACCCACAGGGGGCGTAACCTTTTTCAAAATACTTGCTAGGGGTCTATGGGTCTATTCTTTTTCCTCGCAATATCAGGCCGCAGAACCCACATAGATTCTTACGTTTTTGTATTCTCAGTATCTCCTCCAGATCTTGACACACTGGATTAATGACAATGATGAAGCCACAGAAGAGATGAAGCGTGATCAGAATCTGAACTGTGTACAACATAGGTCCAGGTGAGACACTCTCTAGGATGTTGTCTTGAGCATTGATGCCGTAGAACTTGTAGCCAGCGATGGCAACCGGCAGGTACATCAACAGAACAACTGTGAAATAAATAAAAATACACAATTAGTTTTTTGAAGTTATTTGCATTAGGACGAATTCAAGAAAAGTGAGAAAAAAGAGAAATGTCTGGATTTTAATTAAATTTATTAGTAAAAGAAGGTGCCAATATATTGGGTATATTGTGGGGTGAGGCAGTCAAAGAATCACTAAACAGGCATGGAAATGGAAAATAGATGGATTGAAGAAACGTTAACATCTAAAAGAAAGCCTAAAGTGAATGTTACAGGCTATAAGGGCTAGACTGGATTCCATGTGTGATATCAAAAGGATAGAACAGAATGGAGGTTTAAACTACAGGCCCTTTGTTACACATAATAACATGAAAGGATGATGATAAGAATTCTCTGGAAAAAAGACAGTCTCATTTAAATTGTCTTTCAAAGAACGTTAGGGCTTTTTTCAGTGAAAGTCTTATTTTCTTATGTGCAAAAATCTACCTTTATATAATTATTTATTTAAAGGATGAATGCCCATAATATTATTTATTAAAGATTATTCATATTTTACTTTGTTTTTAATTCAATAATTTCATCGCGTGTTTCAACGGATGAACAAAATCAATCAATCTTTTGTAGATGATCTTAACAAGAGCTGATACCTGTCACAGCGCTTAAACTACAAACACATTTAGGAATTTTTTAGTCTTATTTTTAGGCACACACTGCATTTTGTTGTGTTAAGTTCTTGACTGTGAGGTACCTGCGTAGTGGTATTAATCAAATTAGACCTCCTTCTCACTTCCTGCCAGCCGTGTTAGCTCATGGGAGCATTGTCCGGTTATTTTTTTTTTACGTTTTTCTTTAGCCGTGAACATGTCAAGAAATATTAAAGTAAAGGGCCATTTTCACACCAGGGGAGCATAGGGTGTATGATGAAATATAGGCAGAAAGGGGTTAAATGAACAAAGCATACATTTCAGACCACCACACGGCGTACTAATCCATCACTGTGTGAAATGACAGAAATGGGTGATTAGAAAGCCATGGCCTAGCCAACTATGCAGAACACCTTCATGATAACCGCCATGACATCTGACAGTGAGGGATGAAACATTCGACGAGTGCCCGTGAGCTGTGACCAGCTGAAGAGATACGTTCATCCAAACGTGACCACCAAAGACAGGTGACAGGGGAGTGATTAAGAAGGTACGCCGTAAGGAGCGGAAAAGCGGGAGAATAAAGTTAGCCCCGGAACCGCTTGAGAACGGACAGTTAGCTCCGGAACCGCTTGAGAGGACAGTTAGGACCGGACAGCTTGAGAGACCAGTTGAGAACACCAGTGCTGTACTTCGTTTAGAAGGATATGTTAAACTTGGAGTTTAACTAGAACAGACAGTTAGCTCCGGAACCGCTTGAGAGGACAGTTAGGACCGGACAGCTTGAGAGACCAGTTGAGAACACCAGTGCTGTACTTCGTTTAGAAGGATATGTTAAACTTGGAGTTTAACTAGAACAGTTAGTTAGCCCCGGAACCGCTTGAGAGGACAGTTAGGACCGGACTGCTTGAGAGACCAGTTGAGAAAACTAGTGCTGTACTTCGTTAGAAGGTATATGTTAAACTTGGAGTTTAGCTAGAACAGTGAGTTAGCCACGGAACCGCTTGATAGGACAGGTTAGGGCTGAACCGCTGGAAAGACCGGTTAGGAGAAAACTAGTGCTTTACTTCGTTTAGAAGGTATATGTTAAACTTGGAGTTTAGCCAGAACAGTGGTTAAGGAACTCGTAGAGGCATACGAATAGCCAGTATTAAGGAGTGTTCATATACTATTGCTTATTGAATTTATGAAGTCTGTGTGACGAGAATATTGTGAATAAACCAACTCTTGTGTAATTGTTACATCACTGGCCTTGTTCTTGAATACGATTGAAGAGAGCTACGAACTATATTCATTCACCCTTGGCCGAACTAGGCACATCTATTTCTTGGGGGATGTATAGGCACGACTGTGCCACAAGTGTGAGGATATTTGGATGCCGTGACCAACGATCAGTCTTGTGTACTCGACATCTTTAAAAACAAGACTGCTGTTACAACATAACAAATAAGCAACTGCTATAAAAAGGTGAACTAAAAGCAAGTTTATGATTGTGCCTGCTGAGTAAGAAAAGTCGAGAAAAACCGTCATCAGAATAGAGAGACGTAAACCAGACCAACAGCCTGCACCACCTTTTGGAGCCAACCGTCTACACTAGAATCAGGGGGACAAGCCCGTTCTAGCCTGGAGCAAACCGTCTACACTAGAATCAGGGGGACGCGGCCGTTCTAGTCTGGAGCCAACCGTCTACACTAGAATCAGGGGGACACGCCCGTTCTAGCCTGGAGCAAACCGTCTACACTAGAATCAGGGGGACGCGCCCGTTCTAGTCTGGAGCCATAATATAAACTTTTCCTAACTTTACACACTCGGAAGACTATAGGAAAGTCAAGAACTGTGAGCTGTCCGATTTTACAAATAGGAACTGCAAAATAAGCGCGATTTTAAAGAACCTTGAACATTAACATTAATTAGTTTAAATATATTGTGATTTTCAATTTACAGTGGTGTAGGAAAAACCTTTCTATCTTTCCCTACCTTTCTTCCTAAACGTAGAAAATAATTCCAGGACAGTGCCGATTTTTAATTACAGTGTGTTGTGAAACGAGAATTTTTTTTTCAGACCGCACTTAACAAGGTAATTTGACATTTTCTGTTTTTAAATTTTATTTTAGTTTACATTAGTTAATTTTCCAGGTTTTAATAATGGCATATCAAGGAACAGTGAGAGCACAGTTTAGCAGAGTTTTTAATGAAGTAGCACAGTTAGGTAGAAAACTCCGTATTCCATTTTTTATAGAACAAAAAACTGCTCAGCATTGGTCAACTGTAGATAGTCGTAGACAAAGACAGAGAGAAAGAAATTATAACATAGCAACAGTCACTAGAAGTAACGGCGATGTTAATCGACTGTCCGGTTTCCCAGACAGGCGAAATTATGCTAACGAGAGATTGCAATACCCTAGAGATAATCAGTACCGCAGACCAGACAACACAAAAGCGTACGAGAAAAATCAGGGTCAACTGAGGTCATGTGTACGGAATGAACGAGGGCATTTTAAAATTTCCATAGAGCAGACAGGTTGAGAAAGTTAGAAAATAACAGAAATATCAGAGCACAGGAGCAGTGGCGTAATTTTGGTAACAGATATCAGAACATAAATAGAGTAGGAAATATCCATGATAATAACCGAAGTCGAGTCAGGTCATGTAATTCAGATACCAGATTCCGCATGATGAGCACTAATCAAGATTACAGGGCCCACGGTACGACCCATAATCAAGCCAACAAATTCAAAAGAGACAGGTTAAGAAAATTAGGCTATAATAAGAATATAAGATTGCAAAACTTAGGAAATAATCGCGAGGTCAGTAACTATAACGGATTATGGCAGACAGGTAATAAAAGCACGTGCGCTGCTGATGATGAGACAAATAGATTAGTAGTAAAAGGGTTAAAAGAGAGGAATCTCATGAAACGGTTTAATAAACGCTACATTAACGAAGTAAATGCGGTAACTGTAAACGGTACACACGGTGAATATTTTAAAGAAGAAGGGAACATAGAAACACGTAAGAAGTTAATAACGACTAAAGTAAAGTCGGAACAAGAAGAAGATAAAGAGGCTTGTTTGGCAATGGAATGGTTATGGGAAGTAAACGCGGTAGATGTAAAAAGGCTAGATAGCAATAGCATACATAGGAAAGTAAAGAGGTTAGGGACAATTAAAAAAAGAAATCAGCAGGATTTGTCTTATACACAGGTGATGCCTACAGAAGAAGAAGGTGAAGGAATAAATACATTACCGTTTGTAGTTAGTAACATAAAGGTAGATTTATTCTCAGAAAACTACGACGCTGATAATGAAGTTGGGATCACTAACAAAACGGGTCGTAGAATTTTAGTCGCGGTTAGAACCAGGACTAATACTCCGTCTAGTGTGAAAGAATTAAAACCGTCAGAAGTACCAGTTAACGGTACATGTGATCGTAGAAGAGAAGAAGAAGAAACAGTAGAAACTTCGCCTTACAAAAGAAATCAAAACATGAGACAAGAATTTCTGAAATTAAAAATTCGCATACAGATCTAAAAGAGAATATAGTTTTACAGATACAGAGGAAAGTATGCGAAAGACAAATAACAGAAGAAGGAAGAGTTTGTAGAAGCAAAGGTGGTAATCTTGAACCTGAACCGGTAGAAATCGACAGAAGCTGTAGGAAGACGAGACACAAATGACAGATATTATAACTGAACCAGTAGAAGATAAAATTCTTTAAATGTCTCCGATTTTATATCGAGCTAATGGGCATATCATTTAACAAATAGCGAACAGAATTCAGCACATGATTTCACTACACGCGGGACAGACAAAGAAGAAATAGAACTAGAACAGTTAGGCATCCACTACAGTTAGTAGGCCAAAATCACCAGGGGGTAGACTGAATTTATACCCTGAGTAAACCATACATTAATTACAGCCCCCCCGCCCCCCCCTTTCACCATGACTGACTGAAATGGGATCGTTCGTAAAATGGTTCAATAAATGTGGGATTGTAGGGTGTATAACAAGTAATTAGTTTCATTCATTACAATTTACGTACGCTATATTGCTGTGTACAGAGGTACCGCGCTCGCTACACATATTCTGTTGTTGTGTCTACATGTCATTTGTCCGACAATATTAAATATATACCGTTGTTTTGTCCCTACCATTTAATATTTACATTTGGTTTTGCACTATGAACGTTTTTTAATCGTGTTGTACTCTCCCGGACAAGTGAAAATCCACACGTTCGGTTGTGGGTGAAGATTACAATACCTACATGTTTTATGTTCGCTAAGAGAGTTACTGGCCACAAAACCTCTCTTATACATTCTGTCAGAATGATGACTGATTTGAGTTTAACCAGACTTTACTGAGGTACACAGTTAGAAACGTACTTGGCGATAAGCCAGTCCAAAGCATGACATGATTGGTAACTGAATATAGGCCGGCTATTTCTTTACAGAAGATGCGATATGCATTAAACAGAGGAAGCAACCTCTTAGGGAAGCAACAATAAATGCTGTGGACTATCACAGTAGATAAATGCCTGTAAATACAGGTGGTGGCATTGTACATTCGACTTGAGGAAATGCTACGATTGTTTCCGAGAAATTTCTCTGCAATTAATATACCTAACGGTATAAGAATTATTCATACTCTGTAAAGGTTATACCTTATTATTCAGTCTATGTTGACTTTCTCAGAGATTCTATTTTCATCCTTTCTTGGGGAGATGACATTTTCGAGTTTTACTTTATTGATAACTGGGGATACATGGCATGTCATTTCTTGTATACAATGTTTTCAGGTTTGAGTTTATAAAGTGGGAATACAGATACTATTCCTTTATACTTCAGACAACTCCGCACATTCATTAGGGATACCAGTGAATAAGAGGTTGTTATGCTAATACAACGAGGGAGTTATATCGTTTTTTTTTTTTATGTCTTTAGAATTATTGACTATTAGTTATTGTATGAATGTCACGTTTTCATTATACTGCATGAATTTTATGATGTTACATGTTATGTTGTATGCTTTCATTACGTGGCTAGATGTTCATATAAGGTTTAGTTAGGTAGCGGGTATAATTAGAGTAGTTTTTATAAAATTGAAGATAGGAAACAATTTTGTTAAAAAATGTGTGTGGCGAATGTAATGAAATATAGGCAGAAAGGGGTTAAATGAACAAAGCATACATTTCAGACCACCACACGACGTACTAATCCATCACTGTGTGAAATGACAGAAATGGGTGATTAGAAAGCCATGGCCTAGCCAACTATGCAGAACACACCGCCATGACATCTGACAGTGAGGGATGAAACATTCGACGAGTGCCCGTGAGCTGTGACCAGCTGAAGAGATACGTTCATCCAAACGTGACCACCAAAGACAGGTGACAGGGGAGTGATTGAGAAGGTACGCCAGTAAAGAGCGGGAAAGCGGGAGAATAAAGTTAGCCCCGGAAACCGCTTGAGAACGGACAGTTAGCCCCGGAACCGCTGAGAGGACAGTTAGGACCGGACAGCTTGAGAGACCAGTTGAGAACACCAGTGCTGTACTTCGTTTAGAAGGATATGTTAAACTTGGAGTTTAACTAGAACAGAGAGTTAGCTCCGGAACCGCTTGAGAGGACAGTTAGGACCGGACAGCTTGAGAGACCAGTTGAGAACACCAGTGCTGTACTTCGTTTAGAAGGATATGTTAAACTTGGAGATTAACTAGAACAGTTAGCCCCGGAACCGCTTGAGAGGACAGTTAGGACCGGACTGCTTGAGAGACCAGTTGAGAAACTAGTGCTGTACTTCGTTTAGAAGGTATATGTTAAACTTGGAGTTTAGCTAGAACAGTGAGTTAGCCCCGGAACCGCTTGAGAGGACAGTTAGGGACTGAACCAGCTTGAGAGACCAGTTGAGAACACCAGTGCTTTACTTCGTTTAGAAGGTATATGTTAAACTTGGAGTTTAAGCTAGAACAGAGAGTTAGCCACGGAACCGCTTGATAGGACAGGTTAGGGCTGAACCGCTGGAAAAGACCGGTTAGGAGAAAACTAGTGCTTTACTTCGTTTAGAAGGTATATGTTAAACTTGGAGTTTAGCCATAACAGTGGTTAAGGAACTCGTAGAGGCATACGAATAGCCAGTAATAAGGAGTGTTTATATACTATTGCTTATTGAATTTATGAAGTCTGTGTGACGAGAATATTGTGAATAAACCAACTCTTGTGTAATTGTTACATCACTGGCCTTGTTCTTAAATACGATTGAAGAGAGCTACGAACTATATTCATTCACCCTTGGCCGAACTAGGCACATCTATTGCTTGGGGGATGTATAGGCACGACTGTGCCACAGTGTTAGCTCATGGGAGCATTGTCCGGTTATTTTTTTTTTTTACGTTTTTCTTTAGCCGTGAACATGTCAAGAAATATTAAAGTAAAGGGCCATTTTCACACCAGGGGAGCATAGGGTGTATGATGATAGAATCATTTTTTTATAGACCAATCGCCAGCCACCTTCACTTATCAGTACTTTGACACTGTACCCATTTTAGGCTGGATCGACCAGGGAACTAAGGTCAGATGTTTTCAACATTGCTCATTCTGGATTCAAACCCACTACCTTATCTACGGTGCCCACACAAGGGTAATATATTTTACTGGCTAAATAGAAATGTGATTTCTATTGGAGATACATCAGTTAAGTGATTTTTGTATATACTTGTTCCTACTAGTAGCATTGTAGATTTATGTTAGTGCTGATGAGGGTTCTCTAGCCACAGCGTTCTCTTGATGTTTGTGATATCTGAAGCTCACTGTTTCTAACCTTTTGTTTGGTTTAATACCTTTTCAAGATCTTCAGGAAATGTACTAGATATTCTAAAAACTCCCGGATTTAAGCCCTAAAAAGCTAGGCAACTTTTCTGTAGTTGTATCAATATCCTTTTGTTTGTGTATACAGGTGAAGGCTTTCCAGCTTTAACATCTATTTTATCATCCAAAACTGTGTTTTTGTCAACCTATATTGTGGTGCAATGCAGGTCAGGTGAGTGGGGTATTATTTTTTTTTATCTTAAACAAATTAAAACATAGAAAACTTACTGAAGTAAGCAATGTAGATGGCACGTCCAAATTTCTCTGGATTTTTCATATCAGCTTGAAACGTTGGGAATGCCGGGTGGCCTCCAAAAGCAAAACAGATTGTTCCAAAAGCCATAAAGAAACCTGTGAACTCTATTTTCGGATGGAAAGCTGGAATGTCCAAGTCGATACCGTCTTTTATAATATTGGCTACCACAACACAGCATGCTATACTTGTGGCGACGACAGCTCCAACTGCAATGGGCCTGTCAAATTATATATATATATATATATATATATATATATATGTACTATATATATGTATATATATATATATATATGTGTGTGTGTGTGTTTGTGTGTGTGTGTGTGTGTGTGTGTGTGTGTGGTAAAAGTAAAGTTAGTCCTCCCATTCAAATAGTGTTACACACTACCTCACTTCTAATTGGTTAACTGTCAGCCTAGCTCACTTCTGACTGGTTGACCTTAAGCCACACGTCCTTCTCACAAGATTACGGGGGTTTCCGCAATGCTGTTGATATTGCGTGTTGTATATTTCAGCACGCCAGCGCTTTTAACACTCCAAAAACATGGACAAACTAGGTCTAACACACAACACCCCTAGAGGAAGCTGCAACCTATGTCACAGGCATTTTCCTTTTCTAAAAAAAAAATGTAAATGCAATACAAGCCAGAAAGCAAGCAACAGAGCGGCACCCCCAGTAAAGTAGACCAGTCCAACAAAGTTATCAATGGAACGTGACCTACTTTGTTTGGGGAGACTATCAGTTGTGTAAATATGTATATAAATAGACACACACACACACCCATCTTCTCCTAAACTTGTGACCTATGTGACTTACAACAATCTACATTCAAGATCATACAATAACAACAAAAAGTACATAAAGAAAGTTAACAACATTAGTAGGATAATAAAGTTCCCGGAACTGATACAATAGAGTTCATATTATTCATTTTCCACATTATGTACACGAACTATACATAAATGCAATGAATGTTTGCATATGATGTGCTATTTTTATAACCCATTGCAATGAAAATAATGTTGAAAAATATAAATTCAACTAATGACCTATTAGTCAGAATAAAAATCTGTAAGTCGATTAGATCCTGTATGCCTAAGTTAATTAGATCCTGTATGTATATTATACAGTTACTGAGTCACTGCCTCATGCAGATGAACTTTGAAGAAAACACCCCATCTAAGCACCTCCAACAACATTCTTGTTAGGGATACAGTGGGTTTATCGCCCCCATCTCCCACAAATAAGGCCCCGGGACCCACATGGGAACTTCTTGAAATTGAAAACCCTGGTCGTCAAACGCCTGCAGAGCTAAGATGTGTCGTCCAAAAAGTGTAAATATTGTAGTCATGTTGTAAACGGCACAACACAATTACATCTTCAGATAAACGCAGAAGACATAAAAATGCAGCAAATGACATGAAAGAGAAGAAGATAACATATAAATCATCACCATTGTTATTACCATCTATTTTCTTCTTTCTCAGCACCTTGAATACTTATTATCACTATCATTACCATCATCATCATATGGTGGTCTGTGTGCTAAAATGACTGAGTTGCCAGTCTTGCACTCTGAAGGACTAAGTTAGTTTAGCACTAAATTGACAAGTTCAAATTTTTCTGAAATCCCTATGGGATCATTGCTGGAATAAATACTATGTGCCTTGTGCAACACTCTCGATAGGTGGCAGATGCTTTGCATGTAGACCAATACCACCTGAATAAACAACGTGTACAGAAATCAATGCAAGTCATTGTTGCGTAGCGGCTGAATGCTTTGCAGCCAGCCCAAAGGACAAGGGTTCAACTCTGCACTGAGTCATATTTTGTTTTTAACTTTATGTTGGCTTCCAGGTTGACCCAGTCTAAAATGGGTGCCAGGTTATGTGACTGGAAGTAAAAGTGGCCAGCATGATGATGTCACCAACTGGTCTATAAAATTAAAGATCTAGCATGATGTGCCTGCTGTGCCAAAGAAAGTGAACAATGCTCCTTTACTTTTCTTTTTTAAAATTAAGTTGATCATCTCATTTTGAATTATATGTAATATTTTTAATCATTATCATGTTCTTCATCATCATCTTTTTTGACTTCGTCCTCTGGTATTATTTATGATACTCATTTTAATGAAATAGAAAAATAATCATCACAATAAGCATCACTAATATTATCATCATTTTTTCATCTTTTCCCTCATTACATCAATTGGCTTCTTCTTCTTTAAAAACTATTTCTTGGCGACTTTCCAACTGTGACCACAACATTCACTTAATTCTTGGAAAGAACAGGGTTCCTCCCCCCCCCCCCCCCCCCCCACAAGAAGGCTAGGTAGACTTTGAGCAAGAGAGGCTAAGATAATTAAGAGTCTTGTATTGCGCATCATTGGCTCCATTGAGATCCCTATATAACTGTATTCCTTCATTCGTTGTCCTGTTGTTCCATAAGATGTCACACAGGATTCACAATCTATTTCTCCATTCTGTTCCATCCTGCGTCATCACCTCGATATCATGGATGGAATCCAGTCCAGCAAATTTAGCTTCTTTAATCAGCCTTCACCTTAGGGTTCCTCTTGAACATCCTCATTTCCTCAATCCCTCTATTTCCCATTTTAAAGCCTATTCGGTGATTCTCTGTTCATCTCTTCTCAAAATGTGCCCAATATAGCATCTTCAACTGTTGATAGCAGTGGTTGATGAGACATTTTTCTTATTTCTTTGCTTCTCTTAAACTGATCATATTTTATGTCCACTGTTTACTTTTAACTGCATTTAACCTTCATTCCACATCTTTAGTGGTTCTCCTGCTGTCATTGGCTTGTGTTAAAACATACAACTATATTACAAAAAAATTTTTGGGTGTTCTTCTATTGTGTACTGCTATATTACCAAAAGTCTTTGGGTGTTCCCAGCCAACTGATAGGAAGAAGGGCTCCAGCCACTATGATGAGCCAGTAGCAGAAGGAGATGTCTTTGCCAGCACTCTTGATCAAAGACTGTATGTTCTCTGAAGCAAGCAGCAGGAAAACAACGGCAACACCAAACAGCGTTATGTTTATGGCACATGACACCACCATCCTGTAATACAATTAAGAAAACCATAGCTACCTTATATATTCAATACATATGCATGTTATTGGTTTTGTCGGGACCACTGTCTGTTTTACTTTTTAATGGGCATTTTGTCTGGTACTTGCCTAGCAAGGAATGGAGCAAATACCATATTACAAGGGCTGGCTGGTACAAATGAACCGTTTGCCACAGTGACACCGTTCACTGCTTGTATCATTCAGTAGTCATTTAGCTCACTGAATATCAGTCTACAGTCAAATGTGTTCAGTGGTTCATGAATCACTAACGAGTAAACATCCAAATTGTTATTGCCTTTTCCGCCAGCTGTAACATTCTTGGTATCATTCATTTTCTATATGTACCAAAACATACTAAAAGGTAACAAGTTTTTTTTTTTTTTTTTTCAATTTTAAAAACCACAAATATTAATTGACTTTACAAAATGCACACACCACACGCACACGTACACACACATAACCATTTTTATGCACATATATAATTGTCTCACCTAATATTTTATCAGACTTGAAATTCTTTATTCATCACACAACTTCTGTATCATTTGTTTTAAAGTTCAAATTATTACAAAGCTGTTGTGGTGGCTTTTAGTGTGTGCAAATAATGTCTACGAACAATAACTTTGAGCTTATCAGTGCAGTTTTTTTTTAACTGTTTCAAATAGGAGTGATTTTATAATCCTAATATTGTTAAACAGAGAGAAAACTCTTTCCGCAGCACAAAATACTTCGAAATAAAACTAAATCAGAAAAGCTTGTGCGACAAATAAACTGGAAAGTTACAAAAGACATGAAAATTCGGCAAAAGACATGAAAGAGAATCATCTATCAGTTGCCTTGATGGACGTTCCTACAGGCCTTTAAAAGCTGAAACAAACGCCCGCTTGACCAATCACGTCAAATGGTAGATTTGCATTAACAATTGCAATATTGCATCATGCTTATTTTCATTACACTCCCAGTCACCTTTCTGAGAGAAAAAAAAAATTCCAGATTTAAAAAAAAATGATGTAAAATTTCAAAAAACATACGGAAACATTGGGCGTTGTACAAAAGTAGAGTTTTTCTCCTTAAAACTTAAACAGTACAAAATGTGTACAAAACGTAACAACTTCGGCAGCTCTGGTGTCTGGACATGAAGCATTTCTTGGCACATAGTTGATGGCTTCTTGGTGATCAAAGAAGGGAAATAACGGGATGCTGAGGGCATCAGATTCCCGGAAGCAGAATCATTCATTTGGTTTCAACATTTGATTTGATATACATCACCCTACTCTCCGTACCAGGAAAACTGTTCTGCAGCATGCTAATGCAGAGACTGAAAAAGCCAATAGATGCAAGACTCCGAGAAGAACAAGCAGGATTCAGACCGAATCGGTCATGCATCGACCATATATTCACACTCAGAACCATCGTAGAAGAGTCAGTAGGGTTTCAATCCCAACTCATCATCAACTTTGTTGATTTTCAGAAGGCCTTTGACAGCATACACCGCCCTACACTCTGGAAGCTACTCACAATCTATGGTTTCCAAGATAAATATGTCAATATTATAAAGGCCTTCTACACCGATTCCCGCTGCCTTGTTAGAACGGAATCTGGTAACTCTGATTGGTTCCCAGTAGAAACAGGCGTGAAACAAGGATGTGTCTTGTCACCAATGCTTTTCGGAATAGCACTCGATTGGGTCATGCGCAAATGCACACAGGACACACATCTAGGCATCAAATGGGTCGACAAAGTTCTCGAAGATCTTGACTTTGCTGACGACCTAGCACTCCTGAGCACAACACATCTAGAAGCTCAGGAAAAAATGGACCGCCTCCAGAATATTTCAAGCCAAATCGGCCTTCAGGTCAACGCAGCCAAACGAAAATCATCGATCTTACCAACGAGTCGAAAGACATCAAACTAAAGGATATTGTTCTTGAAAAAATCACCAGCTTCACATACTTAGGGAGCAAGATAACCTCTGCGGGAGATACAACATCAGAAATAACGACTCGAATCGCGTTAGCATCAAGTGCCTTTAACAAACTGTCAAACATTTGGAAGTCAAGATCACTCAACAACAACACGAAACTTAAGGTCTTCAATTCCTGTGTGATCCCAGTGCTAACTTATGGTTGTGAGAGTTGGAAATCATCAGTATCAATCGATAAGAAACTAGTCGCTTTCGAGAATAGATGCCTCCGAAAGCTATTGAATGTTCACTGGTCGGACTTTAGGTCCAATACATCTATAAGACAGGAAACAAAACAAAAATATGTGTCTGATTTTATTAGAAAGCGTCGCTGGAATTACATCGGTCACGTACTCAGAATGGACATACAGAGACTTCCCCCACCAAGCCTTCGTATGGTCACCAGAGGGTAAAAGAAAACAGGGAAGACCAAAAGAAACTCTCCGTAGAACCATCACAAGGGAGAGCTCAACCATAGGTCTCAGTCGCACTCAAGACCTACATCAAGTGGCAAAGAACCGACAGACGTGGAAAGCTATGACCTCTGCCCTATGCGCCATCTTTGGCACAAGAGGAATAACTAACTAACCTAATTTGCAGAATTTGATGGCATCAAAAAAACTTTGCCTGTAAGAAACAAGGCTAAGCACCAACCGTACATGTATTCCTAAGAATGAACCAATCACAAGTCAAGCAGTGCTCACATTCTGCAAACAAATGTATGTGCAGAAAACACATATTTGTTTTTGTTTTTTAAATTTTAATAGCTCAGTACTACATAGAAAACCCTTCATGACCTCATCTGGGGTTATGACCTGTGGTTTGGGAACCGTATGATTTGAGGTGTGAACAATTGATCAACATCATGGCACACGGGTAGTAACCCATTAGTGCTCCGTTCTCTTTCTAAATCAAATTTGAGTCCTGAAAAGCTCAGCACAGTGCATAGGTTCTGTAGCACCGGCGAGGATCCAGAAATACTTTGGGTAGATTTGTAACTCCACATTTTGCCTGGGCAGCGCCGTTAGGCTACTCTTTTCGATTTCCAATTACCAAGGGATTTTTTACGTGCGCAACAATACACACGGGCATCTCACTACCCAAAGACCAGGGGGGAATTACTAGAAGTCCAAGTCCACGTGAAAAAATCCCAGCTCTTATCGGGGATTGAACCCGAAACTTCTAGGACTCGAAGCGGACACGGTGCCTTTAGACCATGCAGCCCCATGGAAACTCTAATAAACCTAAGGAAATGGGTCCTTCACTTCTTTGCTTACCTTCCTGGTTTCCCAAAAGTCACCTGGCCAATGGCTGGGTAAGGATATCGTGTAGGCTCCTTGTACTCGTCATATCTGTGCATGACCATCAGCCAGCTCTTCCCCAGCAACACGCCCGTGTAGGCAGACACCAGGGCACACATTATGTTCAGTAAAATGCCGATATAGCCTGGTAATATTAATGAAATTATAACAGTAGCATTAGTTATGATGGTGTCGGTAGCAATAGAGGCGGAATCAGTAATACAAGGTCAGCAGTTAACAATGTAGTAATATTAGTAGTAGTAGTTGGGAGCAGTCGTGGTCTAGCGTCAAGACGAACGCCTGCGCATCATAAGGTCGCGGGTTCAAGTCCTTACAGGGTCCCGACTTTTTTCCAAAACGACCTTGGCTCCCAGGTCGATCCAGCCTTGAGTGGGTAGCAGGCGCAGTCCTGGGAAGTAAAGGCGATGATGACCACTAAGTGATGTCTGAAGTCTATAAAATATAGGTCTAGCCCTATATACTCAACACGCCTGAGGGCGTGGCCAAGGGTCCTTTACTTTATTAGTAGTATGCGTAGTAGTAGCAGCAGTAACAGCAATAGTAGCAGCAGTAACAGCAATAGTAGTAGCAGTAACAGCAATAGTAGCAGCAGTAACAGCAATAGTAGTAGCAGTAACAGCAGTCGCTGCAGAAGTAGTAAAAGCAGTAGCAGTAGCAGCAGTATCGATATTTTTAGTAGTAAAAGTCTGTGCGTCTGGGCCTCACAATCAGCAGTGGTCCAAAAGAATTCAAATTTGCTTTAAATAGGAGGTATACATAAATAATTTGTCTCTGCCTAGGCAAACCCATTATTTATTTTTTCTTTAAATTAAACGGCACTATATTTTCATTATCCATATATTTAAAAGTGTAAAATTTTCATAGTTTTCTGAGATTAGCTTGTTTATATTTGAAAAAAAAGTAGGGGCCTGTGGGTATTGTATACTTTAGGGCCTCACCAAATCTAAATCTGGCCCTGAGTTTTAGTAGTAGTAGTAATAGTAGTAGTAGTAGCAGCAGCAGCAACAACAGCAGCAACAACAGCAAAATCACCAACTACTACATAGTCGCAGATTTATTTCAGATACTATACTCATTCATTCATTCAGTAGCATGTCCCTCGCGGAACCTCGCTGCCATAACAACCCTCCGGAAAACCTTCCTATCATGAGCAAGATGTCCTGCGTCTGATACACCCATCTGGAGATCATCTGCCACATCCTGCACCCATCTTCTCCTTGGCCTTCCTCTTCCTCTCTTCCCAGGCATATACCCCTCCATTATTGTTCTCTCTAGACTTCCATGACGTTTCAAGTGACCAAAATATTTCAATTTTCTTTGTTTTATTGTCTTTACTAGCCAACCCTCTTCAATATTCAGCTCTTGAAGTATGGATGCATTTGTTCTTTTCTTTACCCAAGATATTCTTAGAACCTGTCTGTAACATTTATATTCAAATGCATTTATGCGTTGAGATACTATACTAGGCGACCAAAATGTGAAATATAATGTCCTGGTTGTTTTCTCAACGTTATTACTCTAAAAAACTGTAGTTATAATCTTCTCATTATAAAACATGTTTTGGGGGTGGGGTGGGAAGCGGGAGAGGGGGGGGGGGATTTGCTGCTTAAAAGGCATATCGTAAAAAGCGACTAACTAAGGATTTGCTGAAACCGGATGAGTTGTGTAGAAAGGCACAATATCACGGCCTAGCTGCAACTCACAACACAGCCTAATAAGTGTTGTTTTAACGATAAGAGAAGAAGAAGAAGAAGAAAAAGAAAAAGAAGAAAAAGAAGAAGAAGAAGAGGAGGAGGAGGAGGAAATAATAATATTAATAGGAAGAAAAATGTAGTACAACGTGGTAAATGACCACGGCTTTCTTTTTTTTTTTTTCCTTTTGAGAACCCTCGGCTTCCTGGTTGACCCAGTCTTAAATAGGCAGCATGTAAAGTCATGAGAAGTTAAGGCATCCGTCGTGATGTTTCCATGTCACCCTTCTAGAGCCGATTGGTCTATACATATAGGTGTATCTCTATATGTCCAGTAAGCTTGAAGTCGTGGAAAAGGGTCCTTTATTTTGTTTTTAACAAGGTGACATCAATACCACTGCTGGTGATATCAAAACACAAACCAAACCAGAATTACGGAGAAACAAACAGCCTACAACAACAGCATCCCTAGCAAAACAACAACAAACACCGGCTAGTAGACAACATACATCAGTGTTTACCGGTTCCGTTGAGGGCAGACGGCAAGGCCAAGACACCAGAACCCGCCATCTCTCCCACAGCAAACACGGCTGTCGTAAGCACTGTCAAGCCACGACGGGGCACACCGCCAGTTTCTACGTCTCCCTGTAAACCAAGTCTACCAATCAATGTGAATGAAATGCGCATGCAGAGTCTAAGAATTCAGCTATAGTAAAGTCTTGAGGACGCTCACCTACGGATTCGAAAGACGCGAGTTCAGGTCCTGACAGAGTTGGACTTCTTTCAAAAAATACTTTGGCTCACAGCCTTAAACTCAGCCTTAAATAGGTACCAAGTAAAGTCATGGGAAGTAAAGCCGGCCGGCGTGATGACGACCACGTCGCCCACCAAGTGCCGATAGATCTATAAAATATAGGTCTAACCCTTTGTGCCTATTACGTCAAAAGGCCTCTTAACCCTTTAGAGACCACTAGGCCAATTGCAGGACAAAAGGAGCCTCTCTTGACTGTGGTGACACTTTGCAAGCTAGCTTGGTTTGGTGAAACATGATTCGGCTGCATATACTGTGCTTAGAAACACTGGGAGAGGGGAGTAGTCGAAGAAGAGGAGGGCAAAGAAAAACCTGCAATGACAATATCAAGAAATGGACAGGACAAAGTAATCATACAAGCGAGAGACAGTGAAAAATTGTGGGTTTTATATGCTAGTGCTTCTATCAGTACATCTCCACAACCCTAACGTGTCAAAGGGTTATGTTGTGTAATAGAAATAAAGAAAGACCCAAAAATACACGGAGAGGGGAGCTACTTAGTAAAGTTAAAAAGATTTTTTTTAAAAGGACACAGGAGAGCTTCGTGTGATAGCAAAGAATAGAACGACTTGGTTTGAGTTGGTGGATAGCGTATGCCCTATTGGAGGGATAAAAGACAGAAGAAGAATATGACTCGCACAACGTGGTGATGAATTGATGCATGACAAGATATATGTATGTAAGGGCTCTTTGGAGGGCAGTGCGGGGGCACAGATGTATCATCGCTATCTCAGTGCTGCGAGGTTGCCGGCGATTAACACTTAAGGGAAAGGTGAAACGGATAAACAATCAGACTGTTAGTGTTACCATCGGAATTAAAACTTTGCGCTTGCTGCTGAAGATGGAGACGGAGTGGTTATGAGAAGGTCCCTAATGATGTGATGTCGACTCTTTATTAAACATTAAACACTGTATGTATATGAATCTCATATATATATATATACACTTGCGCGTGTGTGTGTGCGTGTGTGTGTGTATAGTAAACTTGGAAAAAAGGTGGGGGGGGGGGGATCTTCTGAGTCGAAGTGGCAAGCCGTTTGCCTCGGATTCTGAAGGTTGTGGTTTCGTTTTGCATGTGCATTTTTCACTTCACAAAGGCAGTTGTTATGTGTTTCCAAAAGGGTCGGCTTTGGATCTACATAGTTCGTTCTTTGTGCGACGCTTTCGGCAGGGGGTTTGCTTTTAACGACGAGAGACTGAACTATAAAGGAAAACGGAGCAACGAAGTTGATCCCAAAAGCTTTAGCTTGATATAACATAACATAAAATAACCCTTGACCCATTATGGTCGTGGAGGTGTATTGACTGATGGAAGCACTATCACATAAAACCCGCCATGTTTGTCTGTCTTTCGCTTGATGAATAAGTGTATGATAACTTAATCCTGACCATTTCTTGATGTTGTCATTCCATATTTTTTTTTGCTCTCCTCTTCTTCGACTTCCCCCCAGTGTTCCTTGAAGTACAATCTTTGCAATCGAATCATGTCTCACAACGTGCCCAAACCAAGCTAGCTTGCGACGTTCCATCACTGCCAAGAGAGGCTCTTGATGTCCCGCAAATGAGTATATTCTGTCTCTGACATATTTATTAGTTTTGCGTTCTAAATAACTAATTCGTAAAATGCGTCTGTAGCATTTACATTTGAAAGCCTGAATCCTCATTTCCATTTTCACAGCGAGAGTCAAACTCTCACATCCATATAAAAAAACAGACAACACCAGTGATTTGTAAATTCTGTCATTGACTGCGGTGCTGATTTTGCTCTTCTGCATCCTATATACTTTTAACATATACCGTGATGGTGGGCATAAGGAAATCAAAGACATCATGGAAAGTTAACGTGTCGGGGAGGTAAGCAACAGACCAAATGGTTTTCCGGGCATTTTGTGATGCGAGCGACGTTCTGCAAACGACCTTCTACATGATGATGATGATGATTGCGACACAAATACTCTAAACATT
Organism: Candidula unifasciata; assembly: GCA_905116865.2. Taxonomy (NCBI): domain Eukaryota; kingdom Metazoa; phylum Mollusca; class Gastropoda; order Stylommatophora; family Geomitridae; genus Candidula; species Candidula unifasciata. The sequence continues at coordinate 19,572 of CAJHNH020008502.1, forward strand.
TATCATCATCATCAGGTGTCTTGCCGACTGAAGTGGGCGATCATGCCTCTCCACAATCTGCGATCACCTGCAGCCTGTATCAGTTCATGGGCCGACCACCTTCATGTCATGCAACAAGACTGTCAAGAATCTTCTCTTGTTGTCTTCCTCTGTCCCTCCTTCCACAGATCTTTCCAGTGGTAACAACATGTTCTATTTTCCCTCTTCTCATGGCCGAAAAATGATGACTGTCTCCTTTTGATGTCTGTGATAAGTTGTCTTCGGGCTCCCGCCTCTTTCAAAACCTCTTGGTTGCTTTTTTTTTTTTTTTTTTTTGGCTGTCCAGGGTATTCTGCGCATTCTCTGTAAAGCCACATTTCTGAGGCCTCACAAAACTGTTTGGCCTGCCTTCCGATGGTCCAGGATTCACAGCCATATGTTAAAACTGGATGTATGTAGCAAGCAAGAATTCTTTTTCTAACTCTCAATGACAAGGATATTTTGAACAAGATCTTCTTCATTTTACAAAATACAGTTTTTGCCTCTTCTATTCTGTTTCTTATCTCAGTTATGCATCTTCCATCTGATGTTTGTTATCCATGTGCCCAGATACTTAAATTTCTGTACTTGTCCTTAAAAAAAAAAAAACACCATCAACTATTTGTTTTTTAAACATTTAGGAATAATTCGTCTCTTTTATACCACCATTACTTCTGTCTTCCCATTATTCAAAATGAGGCCCCATTCTTCCACATTCTAACATCACAATGTCTATCGTTTCCTTTAGTTCTTTCTGACGTGTTGATAACAAGACTGTGTCATCAGCATAACGTAAACTCTAAGCAATTCTTGTGGATAACACGTACCTTGATAATTGTCAAGACAGGGATAACGGACGTAGATTCTTGCAGGTTTCCCCATCTGTTGAAGAACATGAACGTGAAGTCTATTGTATTCATCATCATCAGTACCAACATAATAACCGCCATCATCGTAAGATCAGCAGCCTTTTTATCAGGGTCATTATCATTATCGTCATCCTTGTCATTACTACCATCTCTATGATGACTGTGATCATCACAACCCCCAACACTATCATCGTCATCACTACAATTACCATCAGATTTATCATCAGTATTATCGTTATCCGGGAGTCGCCGTGGTATAGAGGCTACACGCTTGCCTGAAAGGTCGTGGGTTCGGCTCCTGGTGGAGCCAGACTTTTTTCAGAAATGATCTTGGCTCCCAGGTCTATCCAGCCTTGAGTGGGTGCCATGTGCAGTCTTGGGAAGTAATGGCAGCCGCTGTGATCTTGACCATATCACCCAGCAAGTGCTGATTGGTCTATAAAATAGAGGTCTAGTACTAAATGCCCAATACGCCTGAAGGCGTGGAAAAGGGTCGTTTACTTCCTTAACCTTACTTATTATCATCATCATCCTCACTATTGTGATCACCATTGTTAAACACATTAATATTGTACAGGATTTGCTAACCAACAAGCTAATTTTCGATTCAACCAATCAACGATTGATCAAGGAAAGAACTAGTCAACCAACTAATCAACGAATGATTAAGGAAAGAACCAGTCAACGAACTAATCAACGATTGATCAAGGAAAGAACTAGACAACCAACTGATCAAAGAATGATCAAAGAAAGAACCAGTCAATGAACTAATCAAGAATGGTCAAGGAAAGAACCAGTCAACCTACTAATCAACGAAAGATTAAGGAAAGAACTACTCAACCGACTAATCAACGAATGATCAAGGTAAGAACTAGTCAATCAACTTATCAACGAATGATCAAGAAAAGAACTAGTCAACCGACTGATCAATTTCTTTGTTTTCTGTTGGTGCCGCTAGGCGTCGAAGCATAACAGATGGTCGGTTTCTGAGCTAGGATAAGCTCGGTATGTTGTGTTTTGTGGATAATCAACGTATCTTTGACTCCTTTAATCTATGTTCTTCCTGGTCGTCCTCTACATTTTGGTGTTTTTACTATCATGTTGAACGCTCTCGTTGCTGGCATCACTTGGTTAATTTTCATTAAATGGCCAAACTATTCCAGTCTTTGTGTGTCACTGCATTTTATTATAGGCATTGTTCCTATATAGTTCTTGAAATTTCTTAGTTTCTCACAGGATCTCTTTTAGATTTATTCACGGCCTTTCTTAAACATCCAGTTTCGCAGGTTGTTAGTTCTCTGTCGTGTTCTTTAACCAATGCACAAGCCTGACATTGATACCACAAGGTTGCTATGAAAAATGCATTTATAACCTGCCTTTAAAAAAAATCTTGAGAGATAGCCGGTGATTCAAAATTAGTATCAGTTGCCACGTAACACTGATGGATTATTGTTTCAATTTTTCTGTCTATTCTGCTTTCATATGTATAGAAGCTTCTCCACTTTTTAAAGTTTTGAACTTGTTTTAAACTTTTATCTAAATGACGATTGTTTAGTGTTCTATTGTTATACACATGGCGTCTGTTTATTCAGTGTTTATTTCCATTTTGTGTTGAAGGCAGGGGTCGTGTCTGATGTATGAATCAACAAAAACAGCAGCCAGTCAACAAATCAACAATCTTAAAAACCAACCAACTAATCAGTCAACTAGCTAAACAGTCACCGATCAAGTCAGTGTTCTACTTTAGTCAAGCCATCCAGTATTGTTACTTCATCTCCACATTGGTACTCTGAAAATGAGTGCTTAGAAGGGCCGAATGTCAGACGGGCCTGCGTGCCCAATTTGTAACCCTTTAAAAATAAAGTTTGTACATTCGTTCCACCTTGCTATTGTTTCCAGTAAGCTAACCAGTTATGACCAAGGTTTTGGGTTATACCTTCTCATAACATGTCCACACACAGACTCACACACACACACACACACAACCCACACACACAATACAAAGTAAAACTGAAAACATATAACACACAAAGAGGTTTCAGTCCTGCTTACCTTCCCAGCTGACCGCAGTGTTGTGACGGGTGTCGGGCAGCGAACCAACGTTTACCTCCAAACATATGTGCCCTATTTTTTTTAAGAGGCCTATCACCGTAGTAGTCTTATGACCCGATAAATCAGCCGACTGATAAAACGTGTACTTTTTTTTTCGATGACTGCTTTCGGGTATGGAGAGGTATGGAAAAAAAGTGGGGGGAAAAAAGAGGGGGGGGGGGGGGGGGTTCTGATAATTACCATCAAGACACTGTTGTGTTGTTTATCTCCGCTTTTGAATGGGAATGTTACGTCAGTGCCGAATACGTTGTTTTGCAAGTTAAATAGGTCGCGCCTATGGCGCATGGGACATACAGTGCTTGACTAGTATTTTTTATATATCTGTCTACCCGCAGCCTTTACGACCCATGTCATTGTTGGTACCCGTATTAGGCTGGCTCGACCAGTGTCGCATTATGTGTGTAGAAAGATAAACAATACATAAAGTTATAACAACAAGTGGGGTCGCCGTGGCGGAGTTGCTAGACGCTCGCCGCGGATCGGAAGGTCGTGGGTTCACTCCCTGGCGAAGCTGGACTTTTTTCAAAAATTACCTTGGCCGACCTAGCCTTGAGTGGGTACCGGGTGCAGTCCCGAGAAGTAACCGTGGCCGGCGTGATTCTGACCACATCACTCATCTTGTACTGATATAAAAATATAGGCCTATATGCCCTATACGCCTAAAGGCGTGGTAGAGGGTCCTTTTACTTTTTTTATTACTTTTATATCAACAAGTGGGGCCCGCCTTCCTTTCCCGTGCTCAATAATAAGACTTCACAAAACGGCAGCCTGCCAAGTAACCGAACGTACCCTAACTCAGCTGCCTAGCGTCTGTTAAACAAGCCGCGACACGGTACAGGGCGGATAATTGGCAAAAGCAGACGAAGAATGACCAGGGCCAGTTTGCGCTTTAGCTTCTATCCAGACATCTTCATTATGCTTTCCATTCTCAATCTGCCATTACTGCTTATGTTTACCACTTGTGTACTTAGCCCGCTGTTATCACACAGGCCGCCTGAAGTTTCAAGTACACTTAACATGCTGTTTTCACACAGCACATGTGTCCCACTTGAAAAGTACAATTTCTTCCATCCATCTCGTTGACATGAACGAAACCCTGGAGTCACGACCCCCCCCCCCCCCACCCCAACCAGAAAGTGCATGAAAGGTGAAGAGACGAAACATTCAAAGAAGGGGGAACCTCTTTTTTGTTGTAGTTTCGCTAGGCATATTTACGTTCAGCAGTTTGCCATTGTCGGCTCTGTGGCTAAGTCGATGCGAACTCTTCCTAATGCCGGGATGCCGGGTTCGATCCCAGCTGCGGGCCATACGCCTTGCGTTGGTTTCGACAGTGGTATAAAGAAAGCCGACCGTCCAGGGAGCTAAGGCAAACTACTGGACCTAAATTTCCTAGAAAATCCACACAACAGCCGCTGTTAGGGTTGGTTCTGCAACGTCCTGTAAAGGATACGCAACTAACCAGTTCGCCATTGCCTACTGAACTGTCGACTCTCAATACCACTGTTTGTAGACTTTCGACGTTAACTTCTCTAGAAGCCCAAAGAACACAAGATGCGCCGATTTACGTCTCTCTTGAGCCTCTGATGCCAAACCCCCCTGGGACTCAAATAGTTAAGATGGGTCTGCAGGTCTTACAAAACGGGGACCACTGCTCTAAGTTTCAACCGTTAATTTCAGTGCAACTGAGCACAGTCTAACCACAACCACCATTCGCAGACAGCACGTCTTTAAATCCCCGTTGGTTGTCAACTCTATCTATGTGTTTTACACCTATTTGGCCTTCTCTTAAACGTACCGGTGACCTGGGCAATTATATTACATCACAGAACTAGACAGTGGTACCTGCCCAATGTATTATAAACCTTTCCATTAAATCAGTCTGTTATCAGGAGTGACGCGCGAATGTAGATATGAAAAATGTGTGATTGTTGAGTTATGTATGATCAAATGGGTGTCGTGATAAAATGGGACAGTAGACCCAGTGTACTAAGTCCACGACTCGTGTTAGATAAGAGAGTTACAACAAGGCTAAGTTGCAAACCAGAATGAACCACAATCAAAATCAAAATCCCGGAGATCCTGGATGTCTTAGCGTTCGAAAAACGGCTCTAGGGTCATTAGCATGTGAAGGTGACTGTTGTAAGGACCGACCAAGTAGACATACACGCGCACGCACTTACACACATAAATACACACTATGGCGCCAGGACCTAAGTGACTCAGATCTCTCCAGCCTCCCTAAAAATTATATTTGTGAGAAGGGGGAGGGGGGGCAGTCCCTTCCCTAGTAAATTGGAAGGGGCCCTATGTACCATCTATAGGCATTCTGTTTACAAGTGTTTGTTTATACATATTATTTCTCTTATATGATTGTATATACTATTATTGTTTTTGTTGTTTATTATTATTACTATTATTATGTTGTTAAACTAGGATTACGCTCCTTAAGCACACTCATCCATTTGCTGATAAAATCGGTAAGAAGTTGAGGAGGAGGTTTGATGTGGGCTTTCTTTGTGTGACGCCCCTGACTGACTTAGCCACTCTGAGGCTACTCCCTACCCCTCAAAATGTTTTGTAGGACGGGAGGAGGGGGGTGGGCTTTAAAACCCGCCCCCTTTCTTCCACAGAAAAATGTGCAATGGGACTATTTAGTATTTGTTGTTACATTTCATATCATTTAACATATTTTTAAAATTGTGTTTGTACCATCACCTAATAATGATAGTTACTATTTTATGTTTATTATTGCACACTTAAACGAGGCATAATTTTCCCTCCCCCTCCCCAAACTTCCAAGAAAATTATAATGGGCTGATTCCCAGACCCGCCAAGATTTAATCATAGCGGCGCGCCTGACACAGACATACAAACACACACATATGCGCTCGCATACACGTACACACACATTTACGAACGCACGTACCAATACACCCATACAAGTAGAGATTAAAAAGTCGTGCGTAAGTCATTGATCTGTACTGATATCGCAGCACTTATCTAACCGTACAGCCATAGGCAACAGTCATGTTGGGGTACGGCAATATAGTCAGGAATCAACCTGTCGTCCAATGCATGTATGTTAGAAGCAACCTGTTGTCTTTGTATGCTTTCTTGAAGCAACCTGTTGTCCAGTGCATGTTTGTTGGAAGCAACCTGTTGTCCAGTGTATGTTTGTTGGAAGCAACCTGTTGTCCAGTGTATGTTTTTTGGAAGCAACCTGTTGTCCAGTGTATGTTTTTTTGGAAGCAACCTGTTGTCCAGTGTATGTTTGTTGGAAGCAACCTGTTGTCCAGTGTATGTCTGTTGGAAGCAACCTGTTGTCCAGTGTATTTTTTTTGGAAGCAACCTGTTGTCCAGTGTATGTTTTTGGGAAGCAACCTGTTGTCCAGTGTATGTTTGTTGGAAGCAACCTGTTGTCAGGTGTATGTTTGTTGGAAGCAACCTGTTGACCAGTATATGTTTGTTCCTCGCTGGGCGGCTTACGATGCAAGCAACCAAATACAACGTTGGAAGAGCGGATGTTTCCTAAGGACGCCACCCCCCCCCCCCTTCTTTTTTTTTTTTTTTTTTAATTCATGATCCTTTTCCCGGCCTTTGGGCTTATGAGGCTAGACTGATATTTTATAGATCAATTCGGCACTCAGTGGGTGACGAGATCAGCATCACTCCGGCCATCTTTCCTTCACATGACGTGGACTCGAGACATGGTGACGGCCTCGAGTGCTAGAGGTTCCCACTGGTCTCTGAGTAGGGAGATCAGACGCCCGTGTGCATTGTTGCGCACATTTAAAAAAAATCCCTTGGCAGTTGGAAATCAAAAAGAGTAGACTAACGGCGCTGCCTGCGCAAAAATTTGGAGTTAAAAATCTACACAAAGTATTGCCAGAGCTTTTAACACTCCAAAAACATTGATTCCTGGGTCTAACAACAACAACAAAACAAAACACACACACACAACAAAAAAAAACTTCAGAGAGTGATAAAACCTATGACACAGGCATTCTCTTTCTCAGAATCAAAATGTAAATGCAAGACATCTCAGAAAGCAAACAACAGAGCAGCATACCCGTAACATCCAGGAAGGTAGACCAGTCCAACAAAGTTATCGATGGAACATGACCTACTTCTCTGCGGAGACTAACGTTGAACTATATATATATATATATATATATATATATATATATATATATATATATATATATATATATATATAGTCGCACAAGGATCTAATTAGCCCATTAACATACGATTAAACACCATGTCACGTGCGTTTAGGTGCGTTCTGCATTATCCTGTTGATTTGTCTACCAATGAAGCGTGGTCGGTGAATGTGTATTTTTTGTCCTGAAATATATTTATGGTTTTGCATTTGTCTACATTTCGTTCATACAAAATAACAAGAAAACTTATAACGTGACAATAAAAATGCCTTTAAAATGTGTGTTTTGGTTATTAGTTGGGTTATTTTCAAGACATTCTAGCTACATGTATGCTTCTAGCCGTGAGCAAGACAATCTGACCCAGCCATCAACATCGACGGGATTTAAAACGGATCACCAATGATCAAGATGATATGTCCACGTACTGACATGAGGATTTTAATTAATATACTATACAACTGACAATACATGGGTCTCTCTATCACACTGCACAATGCCGGTCCTAATTTCACGTATTATTTTCATATGATACTCTATTGTGATGGTTATCACATACGCCTTACAGTCGGAAGGTCCTGCGTTTAGCATCATTGGACTTTTTTTTTTTTTTTATTTAATTGTAAGTTTTCTGTTGCATTTTTTAGCGCTTTCGGTAACGGATGATCCAAGTATATTTTTTTTAAGTAATAACATTTTGACTACAATTATTAATGATCAAAGTGGAAGCCGCGGTATATTCATCGATCAAATGTGTGGAAGGGGGTGTGGGGGAGGGATATGAGGGGGGGGGGGGGTGGTTGGTTCCAACAGTCCGAACTGTAGCCCGGAGTCACGGCTCGGGATGGAGTGCTAGAATCCACGGTCGGGCTCCAGCTGTTCTAGCTAGAGAAGGCGTTGCTAGGATCCACGGTCGGGCTCCAGTTGTTCTAGCTAGAGAAGGCGTTGGTAGGATCCACGGTCGGGCTCCAGCTGTTCTAGCTAGAGAAGGCGTTGCTAGGATCCACGGTCGGGCTCCAGTTGTTCTAGCTAGAGAAGGCGTTGGTAGGATCCACGGTCGGGCTCCAGCTGTTCTAGCTAGAAAAGGCGTTGCTAGGATCCACGGTCAGGCTCCAGCTGTTAAGCTAGAGAAGGCCTTGCTAGGAATCACGGTCGGGCTCCAATTGTTCTAGCTAGAGAAGGCGTAGCTAGGATCCACGGTCGAGCTCCAGCTGTTAAGCTAGAGAAGGCGTTGCTATGATCCACGGTCGGGTTCTAGATAGAGAAGGCCTTGCTAGGATCCACGGTCGGGCTCTAGCTGTTCTAGCTAGAAAAGACGTTGCTAGGATCCACGGTCGGGCTCCAGCTGCTCTAGCTAGAGAAGGCCTATCTAGGATCCTCCTAGATCAGTTCTCCCAATTAAACCCCCCTCCCCCTTTCCAACCCGTTAGGGTGAGGTGGAGGTAGCTTGGTCGGTCAAATTTAATATAAGTTAATATAAGTTTAATATACGTTTGTGGGGCAGTGGAACAGGCCAGGTGGCAGTAAGAACATCAGATACGCTTAGCGACATATGGCAAGGGTGAAGACAAAAATGAATTCCAAGACGGGAGAATAACAATTATCTGGCACTATCCCCCTGTAAGGAAAGTAAAGGGGCTGTAGCATTCAACAAATTTTGTTTCTGACGATCCAAAGGCTGCTGTTGTACTCGCTCCTCCGTGGAGTTTCTACCATATATACGACAGCGGTGGAGACAAAGAGGAAGAATGTTGAATGTTGAATTAAGAATCGACATCACAGCACTCGGGGCACTCACATAATCGCTTCATCCCTATCTTCAGCAGCAAGCGAGGAGTTCAAATTCCGTTCAAATTCTCATCCTTCCCCTAAGTGTTGAGCATCGGCCACATCCCATGGTAACTCCTCGCAGCTCCATTCTCCTCAGACCGTAAGGATCTATCTGCGCATCCGCACTGTTCACTCGTTTCCAAAGGGCCCTCAAAACATCTAACTTGCCATACATCAATTCACCAACAAGTGGTGCAGAATCAGCCAGTCTATCTGCATGCTCATTTCCCAACACACCAGCATCACCTGGAGAAAATATCCAAAGGATGCTAACTACTTGGGACCTCTGAACTGATGCTTGCCACTCTGCACAGAGCATGCCTGTCTTCACATTTCTCAACATGCTCTGTAGGTCAGTTATAATTACGGCATGTGTGACAAAGATGAAGTAGACTTAACAGAGGAGACATTTTCTTTCACTATTCCTAGTGAAGCCGACAAACAAAATCTATTGGTACTGTTTCCTTTCAGTAAAGGCGAGGTTTATTAGCATGGCCATACTGCGTCTGTCAGCACTAGGGCCAACAACCAACCTCCCTAGGGTGAATATTTCTAGGGTGAATGTTTTTGGGTGAACAAACTATAGCCTGCAACGCCAACGCATTTTTGGGGGTATGTTTCAGCGACAGGGTTCACGTTGGATCGATATGGGAGCCGAGGTAATTTTTTTAAGGAAAAAAAAAGCGTAATAGAAACGTTAGTCCCCCCCCCCCCCTTCCTTCCTCCCTCACGGACCGCCCATGTATACACTAGCTGACTTCTGATTGGTCGAACTTCAGCCTAGCTCAATCCTGATTGGTCGGCCTCGAGCCAACCATACTTGGCACAAGGTGACGGGTGTGTTCACCAATGCCGTTGATATCGCGTCTTCTATATTTCAGCATGCCAGCGCCTTTAACACTACAAAAACATTGACAAACTGGGTCTAAGACACAGCCACTTTAGAGAGTGATGAAACCTACGTCAAAGGCATCCCCTTTCTCGGAATAAACAAGTAAATGCAAGACATCCCATAAAGAAAATAACCTTAGCGCCACACACATAACATCCATCAGCTTAGACTAGTCCAAGAAAGTTATAATGGAATGTGACCTACTTTCTGTGGGGAGACTAACGTTTGTTTAACACAACAACAACAAAAAAAGTCCGGCTCCGTCAGGACCTGAACCCACGTCCTTCCGATCCCGCCGCTACACCACGCCTGGTGGGCCTCAGTCTCTTTCAGACTGTATGGGGGTGGGTGAGAGAGTGTGCCGTGTGTGTAATGAGGCTAGAGTTGGGTGTTTTTTTTTTTTTAGAACGCTTACCCGGGGGCCCTACGAGACTAGAGGCCCCAAGCTGATTAGTGATATGTCAAGTAATTTGCCATATGGGAAGTTCGTAGCAATTTCATACTCTACTATCTAATGTGTGTTTGTGCTTTAACACAAGTTTTGTTGAAGTGCCAATAAAATAAATATATGTCTACTATTATTGACCATTTGCATCTCATTCCCGTGAGTGGTTGTCGTAGGGGCCCCAGCACATCGGTTTTCCAGGGGCCCAATAATGCCGTTAAGACGGTCCTGGATGTATGTATGGGAAATACCACACCGTGCGTGCACTGTAGCCAACCATTATTGTGAGAGGGTTCGGGAGACAGGGGAGAAAAAGGGGGATTGGGGAGGGGGGGGGGTTGGGTTAGGACTGCGTTATTAGTTTCAAATTGTCATTTTGGGATATCCATGGGGTCATAGATGGAACTACAGAATTAGTCTTTTGTGAGGTTACCACTCCCTGTGAGCTAAGAACTCGAGCCAGACAGAATAAAGCTAAATACAATGTTGCCAGTCTTTTCAACTTTAATTAACTTATTGCTGTAAGAATTCAGTGTTTCTATTGCCTAGCATTTCCCTTTCGCTTTTTTCTTCTTCTGATTACTCAGACCATTAGAGAAGAAGGGTGGTGTTGAAGAAAATGCTGAAAATGATGAAATGAAATACGTCCACCCCTCTACAGCAAATGCAACCTTCAAATACAGTTTATTATCCCCAGGATATTATCCTCAGGGATGAGAATCCTACATGTACAAATCCCTTTGTAAGCCCCTTTCAACCATAAAGTTAAGCTGAAGCCCCCCGAAGGCCTAAGTCTGGACCAGACAGAAAATAACATAAACCCCTTCAAAACCATGACAGTTGTTTCACATCTAGCCAGATCTAGGCCACTTCGCTGGTACTGTCTCGGCCTCGATAAATCTGTCTGGTCAGCAAAAGTCTGCCGTTGGTAAAACTTTGATAGGGGCCAGTCCATGTTTGTGTTTATTGTTACAGCAGCTTTCCTATCTTGTCTCATGCTCATCACCGTATAACGGAAACACGGGCAGTGGCCGACTGAGAAGTGTAGACAGATAGACTGTGTGTGCTTGTGTACTGTAGGTAACATTCACCAGTGGTAGGTAACACATCGCAGAAAAGTGTCGTTAATTATACTGTATATTATAATTATACTGTAATATTATAATTATCCAGGGCTATCCTCCGAATAACGGGCACATATTATGCCACCCAAAAACACACCATGAGAGGGCCTCAATCACATGTAAATTGCGCACTTACGGTGACTACCGCCACCGCCGAGAGTATCTCCCTCCTGTTATTTTATACGATATATCATTATTATATACTCAGCAGCAATCAACCCAACCAAATTTGACGTCTGCTTCTTAGCGTTCACTAGCTGTAAACGCTGGTGGAAAGTTCTGGCTGCTCTTCCGGTTCTGGGCTTTGGTCTTTTTGATGGAAATTGAGTTTTGAGTGCACATCCGTTTTACATATATATTTTTTTTTCTGTTCCTCACTTTTCAAACAGATGCACTCCGACTTCAAAGAAAACATCTATAATTAGTCATTCTCTGGAAACATCTATAATTAGACTTCTTCTACGACAGGCCTCACGGTGAAAGGGGAAGGGGGTTTTATCTCCCCCCCCCCCCCCCTAAAAAAAAATAGGCCTATCACATAAAACTAAACAGATTTTACTCGAAATGGATTTCAATGATTTGCTTCTGTTGGACTGTTGTTAGACTAGTGGCTTTTTGAGTCACTGGTGATAATCTTCCAGAAAGCAATACCTGGGAAAAGGGGGCAGGGGACCAGTTGAAGACTAATTATATACTGAGCATATGATATACATATATAGTTAATCAGTGTATCAGTTCATTTGATGAGAATGTTTTGTGGGGGAGGGGAGGGGGGGGGGGGGGGCAGAACACAATAAAAGATAATTTAATAACTTAATAACAAGTGCTGGTAGATTGTCTGGAAATCAGGATCATCATCAAGACATGTAAATAATATGTAGCCTAATTAAAATGTATTTACAATGACTTCTGAGATTGATTTTCGAGTGAAATTTGTTTTATGTGTGTAGGTAGGTAACATTTGTGGCTGGGAATGGGTTAAACCATTTTTAGTTGAATCCTATAGGAAAAAATGTGCTTGATTTTCATCCTTTTTAAAATTCATCCTCCACTCAGAAATTGATTAACTCTTTCAGGCCATGTATTTTGACAGACTTGGCTCACATTAATTTCCCTTTACAAAAATGGTAGAGGGGGTGGTGTATAAGAAAGGCAATAGAGAATGTAATATACTTCTAATCCCTATAAAAGTATATATTTGTTTAAAGAGAAATGAATGTACATTTTGAATCTGATAATAAGTGCATGTTTAATTTTGTTATAGTTAGTAGGAAAGAAGAATTCAGCAGGTGTTAATTTAACAACAACATTTTACAAACAAATTCTTCATTTAACATGGTTTTGCAGCCACAAGAGTAGTGAATATCCAAATTTAACACTTCCAAGTTTGTTCAATTTCCTAACAAATTCCAAAGTTATGATAAGTTTCAGGATTAGTTTAGCACTCAGGAGCTCTTAGTTCTCACAGAGTGCTGAGCAAAATGGCAGAAAAATATGCCATTACACACAAACTATTTACTTTGTACAGTTACATACAGACTGTAGCTACAATGATTTCAATGTAGCTTAGCCATAGTAAAGTACTGTCTCTTTGTTTGGAGCACTTTCCTTCTCTTACACCATAAATACAGTAGCAATTGGACATTGTCAGTGTGGACATTGTCTGTGTAAACTCATTAGTATTTATAGATTTCCAACAGCTGATCGCTCAGCTTCGCTGGTGAAAATTCACTTTCCGAATCACTTTCCGATAAATATAAATTTGTATTATCATTATCAGAATTAAAAACATCTGACTGAAACAATTTCAGAGCTTTGGCTGCAGAAAGACGCATTCTGCGACCTGTACTTGTGGTTGGAACATTGGTATTCATTGCACTCGAAAACGAACTTAGAAAATGCACTGTTGAAAAAAATTGTAGCTATGAATCCTATCAGTCTATGCACATGTGGCTTGGAATACGGAATGTTGTTAAAAGGAAATCGTTAAAGTGACTTTTCCTGAATACTTTAATCGTAGTTCCAAACATTACAAACAAGTACGGAGCCGTGTTCAAAGCAATATGTACGGGACACACGATTGAGGCTGACAGCGTTGTTTGGGCAAAACAGAACTTCTCAATCAACGCTGACAGCATTGCTCGGGTCTTAAAGAGTTAATGACGAATACTGAAATTCCACTGTAGCAGTAATTTTTACAAAACTATCCTGTTCAACCCCCAAGGTTATATTTGGGATATAAAGTGTTCATCGAGTTCTCAAAGTATATATTTTGTTATTTTATAACAAATGTTATCTGCCTTATAGTATTATTATTTTAACTCCTTCAAACTTGAACATTTATTGTATGAGTAACAAAATCATGGTTGCAATTTGTACATACCCTGTCATAATGTGTGTCTGTGATTTTATAACCTAATAACTCATTGTGACAAACAGGTAAGCAGAAATTTCTGTAATAATGGCTCAAAAGTTAAAGAATGTTGGGAGAAATGATTTTAAATAATTTGAAAATCCTGAAGTGCTTCTTGGAGGCGACATATCAGTAGTGGGGACACCTTCAGTAAAATACCTTGCCATTAACGTCTTCATTAACGTTTGGAAAATAATTAGCTAAAATCTTCCGTATATTTATGAAGACATGTCGTGACAAGGTATATAATTGAGAGTGTCTCCATTGCTGATATGTTGCTCCCAAGAAACTTTTGACAAATAAATTTTCTCAACTCTCATACTGACACCAAACTAATTACACTTGTTCAGAATAACAAAAAAGAAAGAAAAAAACTTCCTGTAATATCTGTCTTATTTTGTAATGTAAGTTAAAGTAACATCTACTTAAGGCTGAAAGAGTTAAAGAAAGAACATAAAAGTGTGTAAAGAATTCTGTGACATTCAATCAAACTTTTCTTTCAGTGATACTCAAAAATGGCAGACCTCACACCACCACCACTCATAAGGCCAGATTTGATTCAAGGAAAATACGGTTCTGCATCCAATTTGGCCTTTAATGAAAGGATAAAACTTCTCATGAAACAGGTTCGTTCTTGTCTGTAGCAATAACTTTTTAAAAATCTTCTTTAAACTGAAATGGCACAGAAGACTTGGAAACAGACTATTCTTGTAGGGACCAATGAGCTGAAACACTATAGAAAGATTCTCAGAATACCAAGGACCATAATGAAAAGCAATACTGACATTCTGAAAGATCTGAACATCAAGGAAGATTGGATAGTAAACAGAATTTTGTCTCAGAAATAGAAATATTTTGGCCATATCAAGTGCCTCTCCATGGAAGGAATAATAGCAGAAGACATGGTATCAAGAAAGAAGTGCAAGGGCCAACCAGCACAAAGATGGGTACTGGATATAAGTGACACCTTGGGTCAGAAAATGCATGATGCAGGAGGGTTGGTGAGAGACCACATTTCTTTCAGGCACACTGTGAAGACAGCTAATTTCACAAAGGATCTGCTAGAAAGTCATCATGCTATGTGGTGAAGATGATGTTCTTGTAGTATCCATCTGCTGAAATCTTTAGACCATTGACAATTTTGCAACTTCTATAGGCATGTTGTGAGAAGAGACAAACTGGGGTGTATCAAGACAGTGAGAGATGAAAATAAGGTGGAGAGAGACAGAAGAAAAAGATGTTGGATAGTCTAGCATCATAGTATGCAAGAACTCTGTATCAGAAATGACTGACTGTATAAGAGACAGAAGGCACTTGATGTGGCAAATATATTTCAGTGTGCGGTAATACTCATACGTCCTTTTTAGGACGTAATTTTTTGTTATTTGAAGCCCCACTCTGGCTTTTGCCAGGGGCCGCAATATAGGCAGGCCATAAATATGGCCAATTGTCTGAACGCAGTTTCTGGGACCTCTCCACGGCGATCCTCATCCACATGGTGGCACTTTGTGTCATCGGGTGTTTATCGCTTGTGTGATGTCCTGGTGGGGTAGAAATTCAATTATTCAATCAAATATATTTCAGCTTTCGGTCTAAGGTGCTGTTAACTAGCTATTTTTCCTTGACGTTGAAATCAGTGGTATGATGGACACTCAATGGGTTTATGTAGCCATTATCCAGATAATTTTGCGATACACAGACACAAGACCAGTGGACTGGCAGGTAAATTAGGTGTTTTTTTTTCCAAGTAAATTGTTTCCCTTAGGGTTTCAGTCTGTAGGAGAACATCTCAAGAATGAGAATCAGGCAGGAACAAATTATGGAAACCTTGTTCAACCATATAGCCATATGGCACAGTTATATTGGGTCACCACAAAATGGTTATTAAGTAACATGTAGTCCAATGTGGGTGGATCTGTTCCAGAAAGGTGAACAATTACCAAACTTAGTTAGTTTGTTTGTTAGTCAACAGATTATATCCTAATTGTACATCGAGCCATTCAGTCCATAAGTGCTCGGATCCCCTCCTTAGTAAATCCTGCAGTATGTATCGGATTACGACATCAGTTCTGTGTTGATTTTTTGTTCTTCTTTGGCTTCCTGAATAGCACTCTTGTCTGGCCACACCCTTCTTAAGATTTTGTTCTTGCAGTCTTATCATGGTTGCAGATTCACAATCATCACTTGGTTCTCACAAATTATTAGCAAGGTCCATGGCTCGTCCGCCCTCCACAGTAGCTTTACCTGCAAACTGATCAGCTTGCTCATTTCCTTGCACACCTGCATGCCCTAGCACAAATATGAAACTATATGTGTCAAACTCAACCGCTCTAGAGACTCCAACCACTGTCTTCGGACCCAGCCCTTCTCTATCTTCCTGAGCATACTCATTGAGTCACTGAGAAAGCGTGCGCTGGAAAAGGTCTGTGTCTCCAGCAATGTTATTGCTTTGCTAACTGCCATGACCTCCATAGTAAGACTACTTGTGGTCAAGGCAACAGGAACAGAATCTTGCCTCACAATTCTAACTCTAGCCTAAGCCGTAAAAGTCCAAGCGCTTCTCACATGGCGAATTAAAGACTCATCTGTGCAAATGACAACATCCCAGTGTAATAAATTCTCAAAAATCAAAGCTTGCACTTCTGCATCAACAGCGGCTGGACTTTCTTTTCTGCATTTTCTGTCTAGTTGGATGCAAATAGAAAAGGTCTTACTGCACTCCTTTAGTATTTGTACCCATTTCTCACCAGGTTCTATTTCCTCGGGTAAACAAACCTGCTGAACAAAACTTATAAGAACAGAGTTAGATTCTTTTAAGAACAGTTAGATTCCAAGTTCAGCCCTAAGTAAAGGTTCATGTTGACATTTTATTGCAGAGTTTGTTGTATGAGTCTTTATATTTATGTAAGTTGCTATAGTTTTCTGAATGCAGTCATTCAACCAGTATTGTCTTGCCAAGAAAGAAGAAAGCAGTAACAAATTACTTTTTTCAAGATGACAAAGATAAACCATGATCAAGAGCAGTGACCTGATCTGCGATTCTGGTGATTGTATGGCGTGGCAACCATGGTCTGCCTGTCCTTATTGACATGGTACAGGATGACTGTGATAGTTTTCTGGCATCATTTAATTATTTTTATATCATGTAGGGTCACACAATCTACCACTTTGGATTTGGACAAGCCCCATTTCCGGTGCTGGAAGTTGCAGTGGAAGCTCTCAAGAAACATGCCAAGGAAAGTGCCTACCTGGCAGTACAAGGTAATTTACTTTATCATAGTCCCATAAAACTGCGTGTCGTTGGGTCACCAGTTGCTGTTTGCTGTCTAGCAAAGAACTTGATGTTTGCCTGTTTGAAGCATGTCCAATAGTGAGCTGCAATTCTAGCAGGAGACTGTTAGTGTTAGCACAAATTATGGCTGACTTATGCAGTTAATTTGCATATGCTAGGTTCAAGATTTTGCTGGGACTGAAATGTTTTTCACTAGGTTTTTTTCAAATGGGACTGTGTACCTTAAACTGGCACAGGAATGGAGCAATTATGGGGTGACCATCTGCAGTGAAGATGAAACCGTGTCTAATGACCAAGCCTGTCCATTAAGAAAAATCTATATCCAGGTCTTTCCTGGTCTGTCTCTTATCCTTTTTTCCATCTACAGCTCCTGTAGTAAATTCAGCTCAGTTTTTAAAAAAAATCAACCATTTAACTCTTTCAGTCTCTCAAGCAATTGTTGCTTTAACTCCATCTGTCCCAAGGAGATAAGCTTATAAACAATATATATATTCCGGTTTAAGAGAGTTCAACAGAGGCACGATAGGACAGAAGTAGTTAAACAAATAATTCAGATACAGGGGGTTAATATAACACCTGCCTGTGATATAGAAGCCTGCAAGAACATCATATTTTAAAAAACATTTAATTGTTGTCATCTTCACAACTATTGTCCCATGAATATGCTTGTCAGTGTTTCAGTCAGCACCTTTTTTATTTCAATCAGCACTTTTTTAAATCCTGACTATCACCACATCTCAAAAACCTCTATAAGATTATCATCACATTTATTCATTGACAATGTTTTTAGAAAATTAAAATGTAAGCATTATAAAGCTGCTTTTGACTGCATGCTGTGCATTTCATAACTGTGTGTTATTTTTAATAAAACTGAATTAATCAAGCAGCTAACCATTATTCTAAATTCCAAATTAGCTGCCCATAGGGCACACCATATTTGCTCAGTTCCTGTCCAAGTGGAAGCACACATTGTCCTTCACAATCCAATTTGAAAATTTGTGAAAATTAGATTAGTACCAGCACATGCTAGAAGATCACAAATGCAAAGTAAATGCATAAGGTAGATGTTCAAACACACACAAAAAGTCCACCACAAGAATTACAGCTCATTTGCTGACTGAAGGACAAGCCAGTATTTTCACATAAAATATTTGCATAAATCACATGTCATTTTTTTTTTTATGTGCCCCCCCCCCCCCCCCCCCCCCCCCCCCCCCAATTTTTAGTGGAGTTTACAAAACAAAGCTTGCATGGTCACAGAAGGAAAACACATTCCACATAGAGTCTACAGCCAACAGTGTCTGAATTGGGGAAATTGTGCCAGCAAACCATGGCTGAAAGCAAATAACTCTTCCAGACCTCAATGACCAGCCACCTTATCTCTCATGATGTCTAGAATTAAGCAGTAAATTAACACAACACAAACTGTATTTGAGGACAAACTACATACACTGTTCCTTTATGACAGAAAAAGATGGGTGGCTACAGTGAAGGTAATTTGTTTTTACTTCCTGATGAAATCAAAGTCGTGACAACTCTCTAGGTGATGATCTAAGTATTATCTTCACATTCTCTGAGATCTCAGATGTGCTTTTACTTGCTGATGAGTCTGGCATGGATGTGTTTGGTTTGTGTTGGTCAGCTGATGTGGATGTGTTTGGTTGGTCAGCTGATGAGTCTGGCATGGATGTGTTTGGTTGGTGTTGGTCAGCTGATGTGTCTGGTATGGATGTGTTTGGTTGGTGTTGATCAGCTGATGAGTCTAGCATGGATGTGTTTGGTTGGTCAGCTGATGAGTCTGGCATGGATGTGTTTGGTTGGTGTTGGTCAACTGATGTGGATGTGTTTGGTTGGTGTTGGTCAGCTGATGTGTCTGTTATGGATGTGTTTGGTTGGTGTTGATCAGCTGATGAGTCTGGCATGGATGTGTTTGGTTGGTCAGCTGATGAGTCTGGCATGGATGTGTTTGGTTGGTGTTGGTCAACTGATGTGGATGTGTTTGGTTGGTGTTGGTCAACTGATGTGGATGTGTTTGGTTGGTGTTGGTTAACTGATGAGTCTGGCATGGATGTGTTCAGTTGGTGTTGGTCAACTGATGAGTCTGGTATGGATGTGTTTGGTTGGTGTTGGTCAGCTGATGAGCCTGGCATGGTTGTGTTCCGTTGGTGTTTGTCAGCTGATGAGTCTGGTATGGATGTGTTCAGTTGGTGTTGGTCAGCTGATGTGGATATGTTTGGTCGGTGTTGGTCAGCTGATGAGTCTGGCATGGATGTATATGGTCGGTGTTGGTCAGCTGATGAATCTTGCATGGATGTGTTCGGTTGGTGTTGGTCAGCTGATGTGGATGTGTTTGGTCGGTGTTGATCAGCTGATGAGTCTGGCATGGATGTGTTCAGTTGGTGTTGGTCAGCTGATGTGGATGTGTTCAGCTGGTGTTGATCAGCTGATGAGTCTGGCATGGATGTGTTTGTTCGGTGTTGGTCAGCTGATGTGGATGTGTTTGGTTGGTGTTGGTCAGCTGATGAGTCTGGCATGAATGTGTTTGGTTGGTGTTGGTCAGCTGATGTGGATGTGTTTAGTTGATATTGGTCAGCTGATGAGTCTAGTATGGATGTGTTTGGTTGGTGTTGGTCAGCTGATGAATCTGGCATGAATGTGTTTGGTTGGTGTTGGTCAGCTGATGAATCTGGCATGAATGTGTTCGGTTGGTGTTGGTCAGCTGATGTGGATATGTTTGGTCGGTGTTGGTCAGCTGATGAGTCTGGCATGGATGTATATGGTCGGTGTTGGTCAGCTGATGAATCTTGCATGGATGTGTTCGGTTGGTGTTGGTCAGCTGATGTGGATGTGTTTGGTCGGTGTTGATCAGCTGATGAGTCTGGCATGGATGTGTTCAGTTGGTGTTGGTCAGCTGATGTGGATGTGTTCAGTTGGTGTTGATCAGCTGATGAGTCTGGCATGGATGTGTTTGTTCGGTGTTGGTCAGCTGATGTGGATGTGTTTGGTTGGTGTTGGTCAGCTGATGAGTCTGGCATGAATGTGTTTGGTTGGTGTTGGTCAGCTGATGTGGATGTGTTTAGTTGATATTGGTCAGCTGATGAGTCTGGTATGGATGTGTTTGGTTGGTGTTGGTCAGCTGATGAATCTGGCATGAATGTGTTTGGTTGGTGTTGGTCAGCTGATGAATCTGGCATGAATGTGTTTGGTTGGTGTTGGTCAGCTGATGTGGATGTGTTTGGTTGGTGTTGGTCAGCTGATGTGGATGTGTTTGGTTGGTGTTGGTCAGCTGATGAGTCTGGCATGAATGTGTTTGGTTGGTGTTGGTCAGCTGATGTGGATGTGTTTGGTTGGTGTTGGTCAGCTGATGAGTCTGGCATGAATATGTTTGTTTGGTGTTGGTCAGCTGATGTGTCTGGCATGAATGTGTTTGGTCGGTGTTGATCAGCTGATGTGGATGTGTTTAGTTGATATTGGTCAGCTGATGAGTCTGGTATGGATGTGTTTGGTTGGTGTTGGTCAGCTGATGAATCTGGCATGAATGTGTTTGGTTGGTGTTGGTCAGCTGATGAATCTGGCATGAATGTGTTTGGTTGGTGTTGGTCAGCTGATGTGGATGTGTTTGGTTGGTGTTGGTCAGCTGATGTGGATGTGTTTGGTTGGTGTTGGTCAGCTGATGAGTCTGGCATGAATGTGTTTGGTTGGTGTTGGTCAGCTGATGTGGATGTGTTTGGTTGGTGTTGGTCAGCTGATGAGTCTGGCATGAATGTGTTTGGTTGGTGTTGGTCAGCTGATGTGACTGGCATGAATGTGTTTGGTCGGTGTTGATCAGCTGATGTGGATGTGTTTAGTTGATATTGGTCAGCTGATGAGTCTGGTATGGATGTGTTTGATTGGTGTTGATCAGCTGATGAATCTGGCATGAATGTGTTTGGTTGGTGTTGGTCAGCTGATGAATCTGGCATGAATGTGTTTGGTTGGTGTTGGTCAGCTGATTTGGATGTGTTTGGTTGGTGTTGGTCAGCTGATGTGGATGTGTTTAGTTGGTGTTGGTCAGCTGATGAATCTGGCATGGATGTATATGGTCGGTGTTGGTCAGCTGATGTGGATGTGTTTGGTTGGTGTTGGTCAGCTGATGAATCTGGCATGGATGTATATGGTCGGTGTTGGTCAGCTGATGTGGATGTGTTTAGTTGATATTGGTCAGCTGATGAGTCTGGCATGGATATGTTTGGTTGGTGTTGGTCAGCTGATGAATCTGGTATGGATGTGTTTGGTTGGTGTTGGTCAGCTGATGAATCTGGCATGAATGTGTTTGGTTGGTGTTGGTCAGCTGATGTGGATGTGTTTAGTTGATATTGGTCAGCTGATGAGTCTGGCATGGATATGTTTGGCTGGTCAGCTGATGAGTCTGGCATGGATATGTTTGGTTGGTCAGCTGATGAGTCTGGCATGGATATGTTTGGTTTTCCAGCTGATGAGTCTGGCATGGATATGTTTGGTTTTCTAGCTGATGAGTCTGGCATGGATATGTTTGGCTGGTCAGCTGATGAGTCTGGTATGGATGTGTTTGGTTGATTTTTGACAGCTGGCACTCATTATGACTATGAGGACCAGGGCCTTCTGCTTGAGCCATTAAAGATTAATACTTTACAAAAGAAAGCTAAAGTGGTAACAGAAGAAAGCAAAGACCTTTCTGTAGTCTCAATACTAACCTATCCACACACAACAACATACACTTATGACAGGTCAGTTAACACAGACTTACTCAGACATGCATTGTTAACACCGTATAATACACAATATGTGGAAGAAAGAGGTGTAGGGACCTACAGAAATGCTTATAGTGTGTGTGTGAATCTGTGTGTGCCAGTATGTGTGTGTCAGAGGCAGGACAGTGTTTCTGTCCTCCAGATGAAGAGTACAATAATAACAACACCATCAGCGAACAGAATGACTGTACATGAATATACACACAAACACACATGCACACACAGGTGTGCGCGCACACACACATACACACACAGAGGACTAGGCTGAACATATGCCTTTAGTGCAGACACAAGAAACATTGTAAGAAAAGCTGCTCCTGCTCTCTTGAGTTGTAATAATACTTGCATTTTTCTTCTTGAAAAACGTATTCTTTGCATAGTTAAAAAGATTTTTCTTCTTGAAAAGCGTATTCTTTGCATAGTTAAAAAGAGCACTCTACAGCAGTGTTTCCCAAACTTTTCTTAGTGGCGGCGTCTTTTTCCAGTTAAAATTTTTTCACTGCGCCCTAACCTAAGTAACCTGTTCATATGTAAGAGATTTAAAACAAAAAAAAAACTTGTGTATCTTTGAATATTTTGCGGTGCTCCTGTGAAGAGGTCGCGGCTCCCTGGGGTGCCGCAGCGCATAGTTTGGGAATCACTGTTCTACAGTATAGTCTGGCTAAAAGTAAAAGTATATGGTACTGGTGGTGTCATTTCACTTTCAAATATGGACTCATTACAAATAAAGTATTATAATTTGGTGCAGATGAGTATACATCTTTTCGAAGATGTTCACGTGGCAGTCTCATATAACAAAAATAATTATTAGCATTATGTATCGCAGGTTATATTTTGTCTTTCTTTCTAAACCAAAACAATTTATATAGAATTAAACCACAGGTATCCCAGAGCTTCGTCAAGGGATCTGTAATTTCCACAAACATTATGATGGCATAACCTTTGACTCTGAAAACATCATAGTCGGTCCTGGCAGCAAAGAGTTAATATTCCTTCTTATGTTAATTTTTAATGGAGGTAAGTTATATGTGGGTGTATTTGTGTCGATGTTGAATGGGTTGCTTGAATAAGTATTAGTTAGAATTTGAGTTAAAGTTGCAGTTCCAACTTCCTGCGAACAGGTAATCCTATAATAGCTCCGGTTCTTTATTAATATCCTACCCCAGATGACGTCACAGAACAGTCCAACATTTTAGAGGTGGTAAAACTGGGTTTTCAAGCTTTCTGATGCTTTTAACAACCCCAAAACATCTAGAACTGGCCCTATTGTCAACCCACCTATGTCCCATGAGAGAGTGCAGCCTAGGTCCCATGACTGCATGCAGCCTAGGTCCCACAACTGCGTGCAGCCTATCTATCACCCCCTGAAATATTAGACTGTCCCGTGACCTGTGGATTTTCCCTGTTTGGGGTAGGATATTAATAAAGCACCATACCTCAATTCCTGTTTCACTGATAATCACACAGAATGTCTATCTCTAACGCTTGAAACAGACTGCGGTCTTGGTAATGCCAGTAGTATACATACACATTAAATCTAGCGATCATATGTTCCAACACAAACAGTCCACCACTAAAGTTGCAGATGGTCATTATGACAAATAAAGTTGACATTTGGTCATGCAATATTGCATAAGGCACCATCGGTTCTCTGGCAACCGATCACTTGCCATTTTCTTAAGCTCACATAATCTACCTTGGGCACAGTCGAAAACCATTCCAAATAACCTCCTTAACTCACAGTGTCGCACAATGCCTTCAACTCACTTGGTGGGTGAAAGCACTATATAGTTTCAGTCCTCATATGGGCAAAATGCAACATATAACCATGGTCAGAAACAAGTATCTTGCCGAGAGTATCCTGCAAATTGAGTATTAAGTCATACAAAGCAATAAAATGGGCATAACTGCTGTAAAACTGTGGAATTGCTAAGAGTAAAGGAGCACTTACTATTTGAATTCCTTTGAGGGGTTGGGTGGAGGGAGGGGGGGGGGGAAGAAGAGGTGTAAAAGACCTACTACCCTTTAACAAGCATGTCATAAAAGCAAAAAATAAAGGTTTTGCTAAAATCAGACTAAAAATGCTGGGCCAAAAAGCACAAATAGCGAAGTATCATATCTGTAAAACACAGCCCAACATTCATCCCAACAACCCTTTTAAGAGTAAATGCAGAAGATCAATAAGAAGAATTACAATGAAGAAAGGAATGAAGATGAGATCGGAGATCAGTTAGATAATGTACAGTTAAGAAAACATTAAAAAAAAAAAATAACACAGCTATCCGTTGACATGTTTTTAATAGCTGGCGGAAAAGCCAGTGTGCCTAAAAACAATCAATGGCCGAGATACAAAACTGTCAATTGATTAGTTAAACCCTAAGGTACTCTTGTGTGACATTTGAACAGTTTCACACATTAAATAAAAAGATTTTGAGTGTCAGAATTATGACAAATTATGTTCCTTTCAAAATTTCTGTTTAAAAAAAAAACGGATATATGTATACATACATATATATATATATATATATATATATATATATATATATATATATATATATATATATATATATATATATATATAATAAAAGTAAAGTGAAGATCCCTTTTCACGTCTTAGGCGCATTGGGCATTTGGGAAGAGCATCCCATATTTGTACAGACCAATCAGCGCTAGTTGGGTAAAGTGGTCAGCATTACACCGGCTGTCTTAAGTTTCCCAGGACGTACATCCTGGTACCAATTTTAGGCTGGGTCGACCTGCAACGCCCCGTACCATGATACAAATTCACGCAACCAGCAGTGGGTTTCGATCGCGGTATGGTGGAATTACGAGTCTGATTCGCAATGCCTAAGCCATGGATGCCGCTGTATATATAATAGTATATAACAAACTAAAAGCTTTAGGCACACAGAAATAACAACATCACTTTGCTGAAGGAACAAGTGTGCTTTGAACTATTGTCAGTGTCTAGGATATCCTTTGATCTCTACTTCATTCTTTTCTTCATTAGTAGTGTTAGTCAATACCCTCATCTATTATCACCTGTTAAGAAGGATTCTTACCTTGTTGTACATATTGTTTATCTCCTCTAGATTTATTACAATGATTAAGAATTTTTCACTGAGATCTATTACTGTTTAGAAATATAGGTATAATTCAAGCATATTCCAGCATTTGTAATTACAAACTTAGGGGAAGGGGGGTGGGGGAGGAGGGTGGTTTGATGTTTTTTATTACATATTAAAAGATGTGGTAATGAAAGATAGTATACAAGGAGTGAGGCCAAAGGGGCAGGTGTTCTGCATGCTCGATTTTTAACACTTTGAAGATAAAATTTGTTTGTTTGTTCATTCATTCATCTTCAGATATATTACTGAACTCACCCTCCTGGACATCATATAAAGCTCAAGCCATCCTTACAGGGCACACCCCCTTCATCATTGACAGTCGAGAGAAGGATGACTGGCGAATCACCCCTGAAGGTCTTGAAAGGGTTTGCATCTTCCTTCTTTTCGTTTATCCTTCTTGAATTATTTCCATTTTTTCATACTCCTGATTTTAATTTCAGCTGATGCAGATAACAGTTAATTTACCCTATTATAATTATTAATATTCTCACATTTGAAGCTGTAATAGTGTAATAAAACTTTTATTAATAGTGATTATGACGGCATAGCCCCTTGAAACTATAATACATAGATTTGTTATTGAAGTTTCAAGGATAACTAAATTTTCTATGGCTGTGGGTGATACAGACACTGCAACTCCATACATGTTTCACCAAAATAAAAATTAAAATTTTATCTTGCCCTGGGCACAAATGTCTCTCCACTCATAATGGGATTGAACCTAACGTTGCCTTTACTCTCCAGGGAATTTCCTGGTATCCATTTTGCTGTGGTCGAACATCTATGCTTGACACCAAGTTTTACCACATTCATCCACATCTCACTGGGGAGAAATAACTGATTGAGATTTTTTTTTAAATCTCTGGATGGTACGGTAAACCTTTATGTGGCAGCCTAAATGGGGTACAACTGACCGATCGATCAAAACATGTAACTGAGCAAACATATCTGTATATTGTAGCTCTGATTATTATCATTCTGTCATGCCATTATATCTAAAGTTCTCCCTTCCATTCTATCCTTTACAATTCTTTTCTTATCATGGATGGATTTGTAGTTCACCACATTTGGCCGCTCTCAAAAGTTTTCGTCACATGTCCTTGTTTTTTCATCTGTTTCTTATTTCAGTGCTTGTTTAGTTTTCCTCTGTCTGCTTCTCCTTATGACACGCCAGGTATATGTTCATTATCATTGTTTATTATTTATTGTTAGGTGATGCAAGAGAACAGTTTGAGTCATCATAAACTTCTTATCATGGCCAATCCTTGCAATCCTAGTGAGTTTTAGAACACATTATTTAGAACATTTTATGTTCTGTTATTCCTTCTAATTTCTGTAAATCTGTACATGTAGTGGATTTTTATTTTCTGTGACAGCTTCTTATTGTTATAGATTTTTAGAATACAATATGGGGAACATTTTAAGTTTTTAAATTTTTTTTTCTGCTTGCCTGGCAAGACTGGTTTTATTCAATCCCTAGCAGGGAAAAGATTATGTTTTCAACTATCAAGGATCTGGGATTTACCCAAACTAATAAAATTAGGTACAAGATGATTTTCAGAATTCTTTGAAGGAAAGATGGTCGGCACAGATGATAGCCCTATGCTTAAATCAGCTGAGCTTATCTGAGTTAAAGACTGACCTCACAGCTCTCCCATAAGTGATAAATCCCCCATCTTTAGCAGCCAGTGGAGAGTTCCAGTTCTGGTGATATCAGTAGCAATCTGAATGTCTACCTTTTCTCTGTTGAGAGTCAATGAGATCTCCTGGTCTTCCTCGCTGTACTATTCTCTCCACACTGTAATGACCTTTTCACCCTTCTGCATTGTCTCCTTGCTCCTAAAGAGCCTTGACCACATCTAGCCTATCATGGATCAATTGACCAATGGTGCAGCACCAGCCAGCCAGTCTGTTTGCCTGTTTGTTTCCCATGTTTAACTCAATGAGTAATTCATTTCTTCACAAACATGATGCTTGTTTTTGCTGGTTAAGGATTAAAAACACAAAAATTAAGATAATTTTAAGAATTTCAAATTTTCTTTTGTGTTTACAACTTGTTTCGGATATTCCGTCAGCTGGTACAAACTACACGGAAGAACACTTGAGAAAACTAACGTGAGTAGATAGCTTTAAATTTTGTGTATGGTCATACTGTGGTTTATTCATAAGTGAGGGAGTTTTCAATATGTCTCTAGCAGTGACTAAACTACACATGAGGAACCAGGTGGCGTAGCAGCTAGATGCTCTCACCTGCTGGCTCAAACGTTTTTGGTTTGAATATCCACATCAAGTCAGATTTGTCAAAATAAACCTTTGCTAATGGGTCAAACCAGCCTAAAGTGAGTGCCGGATCATGTCCTGGAAGTAAAGGTGGCTGACATAATGTTGGCTACATCACCCACCAAGTGCCAGTTTGTCTGTAGAGTGTTGAGGTAACAACTGACATCACAGCACTCATGGCATTCTAATAAGTGCTCTGTCCTCATCTTCAGCAGCTTATGAAGAGTTCCAATTCTGATGTTGTTAATAGCAGTTTGATTATACGTCCGTCTTGGCTTTCCTCTGAGTGAAGAACGTCACCAGATCCCCCGGTCACTTTCAGCTGTACCATTCCTTCCAGACCAAAACAATCTGTTCATGCCTCCACATTGCTCATTTGCTCCCAAAGGGCCTTGACCATATCTAGCTTGTCATGCATATGTTCACTACCCACTGGTGCAGAACCAGTGGTCTGTACAAGTATCAGTTTAGTATCAGCCCAGAAAGGGCCCTTCATTTTTTTTGGGGGTTAGCTTTATTGCTACCATTCTAGGATGTAGCTTCAGTATTACCATCCTAGGGTGAGCTCCATTGCTACCATTCTGGGATGTAGCTTCAGTATTACCATCCTAGGGTGAGCTCCATTGCTACTATTCTGGGATGTAGCTTCAGAATTACCATTCTAGGGTGAGCTCCATTGCTACCATTCTGGGATGTAGCTTCAGAGTTACCATTCCAGGATTTAGCGTAATTATTACCATTCTAGGATGTAGTTTCAGTATTACTATCCTAGGATGTAGCTTAACTGCTACTGTTCTAGGATGTAGCTTCATTGCTATAATTCCAGGATGTAGCTTCATTGTTACCATTCTAGGATGTAGCTTCAGTATTACCATCCAAGGATGTAGCTTCTGTATTACCATTCTAGGATATAGCTTCAGTATTACCATCTAGAACATAGCTTCATTGGTACCATTCAGGATGTAACTTCATTGCTAGAATTCCAGGATGAAGCTTCATTGCTACCATCCTTGGCTGTAGCTTCAGTATTACCATCCTAGGATGTAGCTTCAGTATTACCATTCTAGTAGGTAGCTTCATTGTTACAATTCTAGGATGTAGCTTCATTGTTATGATTTTGGGATGTAGCTGCATTGTTACCATTCTAGGATGTAGCTTTGATGCTTGATATAATGTTGCAGAGAAGTGTTCAGAAGACACAATATCCTTGTTCTCAGTGATGAGATTTATGCCAGGCTTCATTACAGGGGAAATCATGCACTTTTGTCAAAGGTAAACATCTCTAAACAATCTCTAAACACCTAAAGTACCTCCAGACACATTAACTATCCCTACTTTATCTGTCACTATTCCTCCTTCTGCTGCTGTTTTACCTCTTGCTGCTGCTGCATACTTTTAGTACAGATTTTTTAAATATTTTCTCTTTCTCCATTTCTTACTCTAGTTCCTACTTCTTCTGTTGCTGTTTTTCTTGTAGCTTTGCTTTCAACTCCTCTTGCTCCTCCACCACTACCCCTGTACTGCTGCTCCTTTTTCTCTTACTATACTTCTCTTACTGAGCCACCCTCTCTCTTTACAGCTACTTCTCTTACTGCTGTTGCTCTGTCTCTTCATCTGTCTCTGCTGTTACAGTTTCCCACCACAACCAACCACCTGCACAACCACTTCCCACCACAACCTACCACCTGTACAACCATTTCCCACCACAACCTACCACCTGCACAACCACTTCCCACCACAACCTACCACCTGCACAACCACCTCCCACCACAGCCCACCACCTGTACAACCACTTTCCACTACAACCCACCACCTGTACAACCACTACCCACCACAACCCACCACCTGTACAACCACTTCCCACCACAACCCACCACCTGTACAACCACTTCCCACCACCTGCACAACCACTTCCCACCACCTGTACAACCACTTTCCACTACAACCAACCACCTGTACAACCACTACCCACCACAACCCACCACCTGTACAACCACTTCCCACCACCTGTACAACCACTTCCCACCACCTGCACAACCACTTCCCACCACCTGCACAACCACATCCCACTATGACCCCCACTACTATTACCCCCACCACCACTATAACCCCCCTTATGATCTAAGATTAGTATTTTGCCCACCGCCATCACAACTAAGACACTCCTCTTACTGCTGCTGGTAATCTTTATATCTTTACAAAGCAATACATTAATTTTTCTGTATAATATTTGCTAAGGCTGCAGTTTTTTCTATTTGTTGCTGCTGCCTCTTCTACTACTACCTAACAGCTATAGTTCTGTTTTACAGTCAGTCTTCTTGCTTTCTGGCCACCTTGACCATAGACACATTGGTAAAAAGTGTCAGAATTTAATAAAAAAAAGTGCAAGGAGAAGACAAAGCTGTATATACCTGGATGGCTTGGCCATCGGGTATATGGCTGAAGTAGGACAAGTTTATTGGCTGATCCATGATTCTGATGATTGTGTGAGATGGCAAACTATAATGGCATACACTATTTGGCATGGCATCTGATAATATAATGTTAAAAATTTTTTATTTATTCACAGTTTTACCCTGAGGGTACAATCTTAAGTTCAGGACTTTCCAAGTGGGCTAGTGCAGGGGGATGGAGGGTAAGTGTAATTGCTTTTCTGTTTTTTTGAAATATTTTCTGCTTGTGCAGTTTGTTTGTAGAGGTGACCAGGGGATCTGGCTGATGCTCAACACTAAAGTGAAAGGCAAGAGGGACATAAAATTATATTGCTACTAATACCATCAGAATTGGAGCTTTGCACTGGCTGCTTAACCTTACTCTCTAGCTCCTTTCTGCATATGTTTTTTGGTCTGCCTTTTTTTCTATGCCCCTGTGGGTTCCTGTGCAAAAGACATACTAGTTATTTTGCTCTCAGGTTTTCTCAGTATTTTCCTGACCAGTGCCAGCATCTTTTCTTCACCTTTTGGTCCACAGGAACTTCTTTAGTTCTCTTCCAAAGCTCAACATTAGTGATTCTATCATACCACTTAATTCCCTGTATTCTGCACAAGCAGAAATCAATGAATGATTGTAGTTTATTAGTAATTGTTTTAGTTGTTCTCTATGTTTCTGCTCCATACAGACTAGTGATCTGACATAAAAAAAACAATCTGTAAGTTTAGTATTAGTTTTATCTTCTGTTCTTTATGAATTTCCCAGTGCTATGAAAGCTCCTCTTGCTTTTGTATTTATATTTTAAAATCTCTTGTCAGTTCCCCTATCTTTATCTACGTTACTGCCCAAATAGGTGTATGACTCCACGTATTGGAGTGGGATACAATTAAGAGAAACCAGATAACTGTTTGCTTGACAGTCAAATAGAGAAGCTAGAATGCATGCAAAAATGAAGCCATGCAAGTCTTTTTGGGATATACATGGGACACACCAATTGTATGAATGCCGCACATACTTGCATTGCCGTCCGCATTTGAAAAATAGAAGGTGTTACAGGTGAAAATGTACCTTAAAGTCGCAACGGACAGGGAACACCTTCGACATGAGACCTTGGGGGATAGCAAGGGGCATTGGCTGAAAAGAGGTAGCTCTTGGATGGCAAAGGCAGAAGTCATGATCAGAACTGTTTGTGCTCCTGGCAAGATTATCCATGGTGAGGAATGGGTTACAGCACTGCCCAGCAAAACAGACTTGCACAAAGTGATAGTTACCTTTGACCGAGAGCTCCAGAAGACTATAGCTGCTGGTGAAACGGCAGCATCAGTGCAGGAGTTGCTCACTAAAAATGCACACCCGGAAGACATTGTTATATTCACAGATGGGTCTGTAGTGAGGGGAAAAACAATGGGTGGAGTTTTATTGCAAAGGTTGTTGGACACTGTTTAAAAACAGAGAGACCACAACATCCAAGATGAGAATGGAGGTAGAAATGGTAACCTCAGCTTTCCTATGGCTTGAGAGCAGTACAGCCCAATATTTAGTCATTGTAACAGAGGACATGCTTCAGAAAATAAAAACCAGCCTGCTATGCATTGAGAGGCTTGCTTCACTTATTATGACTCTGATCTGGAGTATGTCATGGATTTCTGTCAAGGATATTTGGGTGTGCCGGGTAATAAGCAAGCTGATAGACTGGCTGCTGCCACCCTCTGGGTGGTGAGCTATGTGATGATAAAGCAGAAGTGGTGAAGGCTCTCTGGGATAAAGTGGACACTGAGACAGAACAGACCAAGTATCCATACATTGATAACCAAATCAGTGAGTTGTGAGTATGTGCTCTGGAAGATTTTCAACACTGGGTAGAAAACATAGGCAGACTTTTAATTAGGTTGCAACAGGTACTGTTAGCGTGTCGACTCTTTGTTGGCCAGTGTTGATGGAGACAGAGCACGCCTCGGAATGTCCCCAGTGCATGAATGTCAGGGATGAGGCCTTCATTAGCACATTACATGATTAGGCAATGTTACACTAATGAACAAGAGCACATAAAAAAAAATCACCTAACTGAAGTATCTCCAAGAGAAATCCACATATCTGTCTGGCCAGCTGAAGCTCTGACACTTGTATGAACACAGGTAATAAAAAGTAGGTGAAAAGGCTATTAGAGGCAAAAAAATTAGATAAAGGTGTGTTGGACATAAAGTCCTCTAGGTGAGTTAGAGCACATTAGAGAGATACAGCGGTTCTCAAGAGACTACTACTCTGTCATTTGAGTGGCAAGACTTGATGGCCATAGCCTACATGTTGAAGACACCTTGGTGATCATGAGAACTTAAATCAACTGGCACTGGTTTGAATTCACCATTCTGCACATCAGAAAGCTGTTCCCTGAACATGCCAGCTAGTCATAGCCCCATTTCACAGATGTACAAATATTTTGTACTACTTTAATAGATGATGGTGTAAATTACATTGTGGCTCAGGCTGATATATTTGTGTGTCTTTATTTTAATTTAATCTGTTTACAAGTTGTGCACTCTTAGAGATGATAGTGCAGTGACAAATTATTGCTCTGGGCCAAAAGTCTTTAACTCAAATCAGCATTTTGACCAATTTATGATAATTGATAGGTTCCCCCCAGTTTATCCAGCCAAAAATAGGTACTAGACAATACCCTCCATGTAAAGATAGCTTCATCTCCCACCAAGTGTCGACTGGTCCGTAAAAAATATGGGTACAGCACCATATGCCCAAAGCACCACTGGCAGGAAAAGATTCCTTTCCATTTATTTTGTATTTCTAGCTTGGTTACAACATTTATCCGAAAGAGTTATCCTCCTTGCTGTCCACTGTGAGAAGCGCGGCCAGCCACAGTTACTCCTGTGCTCCAGCCCCAATGCAGTTTGCATTTGCTGAGGTAATTTTTGTGTTGATTGTTCTGTAAATTACACCACAGTCTGACTCTTTGTTAATCTGGCTTTCTTTCTTCCTTCTTTCTTTCTATTTTCTTGTGATTGTTCTTTCTTAATCCTTTCCTTGTGCCTTTCTATCATTCTTTCTTTCTTTGTTTCTTTTTTTTTTCATCCTTCATAGTGTCTCCATTCTTTCTTATTTTTGTTCCTTCTTTCTGTGTCTTTCTTTCTTTTTCTCTCTTTCTTTCTTTCTTTCTTTCTTTCTTTCTTTCTTTCTTTCTTTCTTTCTTTCTTTCTTTCTTTCTTTCTTTCTAGCCCCAAGCTTTCCCAACCGTAGCTGCATTATTAGCTGTCATCACACTGGTGTCTGACACTGACATATAAAGCTCAAACTGCCTGAGTTCAAGTTTGCTATGTCGGTCTCTTGCCTTGTATTGACAATTATATATATATATATATATATATATATATATATATATATATATATATATATATATATATATATATATATATATATATATATATATATATATATATATATTTTATGCTTATCTTCTCTTTATTTCCATTTTTGCACAGGCTTGTTATGTAATTGTATATACACATGTAAACTGTCACTACTGCCTGTGTTTACCACTTGTGGAGCATACTAAGATAGTGTGGTTGGAAATGGGGTGTGGGTGCAGTAATGAGCCTGAACATATAAGGACACATGGCTAGTGCAGTCAACATGGCTAGTGCAGTCAACATGGCTAGTGCAGTCAACATGGCTAGTGCAGTCAACATGGCTAGTGCAGTCAACATGGCTAGTGCAGTCAACATGGCTAGTGCAGTCAACATGGCTAGTGCAGTCAACATGGCTAGTGCATTCAACATGCTAGTGCAGTCAACATGCTAGTGCAGTCAACATGGCTAGTGCAGTCAACATGCTAGTGCAGTCAACATGCTAGTGCAGTCAACATGGCTAGTGCAATCAACATGGCTAGTACAGTCAACATGGCTAGTGCAGTCAACATGGCTAGTGCAGTCAACATGGCTAGTGCAGTCAACATAGCTAGTGCATTCAACATGCTAGTGCATTCAACATGCTAGTGCAGTCAACATGGCTAGTGCAGTCAACATGGCTAGTGCAGTCAACATGCTAGTGCAGTCAACATGGCTAGTGCAGTCAACATGGCTAGTGCAGTCAACATGCTAGTGCAGTCAACATGGCTAGTGCAGTCAACATGGCTAGTGCATTCAACATGCTAGTGCAGTCAACATGGCTAGTGCAGTCAACATGGCTAGTGCAGTCAACATGCTAGTGCAGTCAACATGGCTAGTGCATTCAACATGCTAGTGCAGTCAACTTGGCTAGTGCAGTCAACATGGACTGTGCAGGTTAGGATTTTAATGTTTGTCCTTCACAGAAAACAATCCATTACCTTTGTGAAGATTCAAACAAGAGTCTACCAAATGATAGCCTAGCATTCTAAACCCCTGGGTTTGAATAGCTGTAGGATATTAGTAGTGGTGATCCAACTGGTAATATAGTAATATAAGTGTGGTTTTAGAGAATGAGAGGGAGGAAGATATAAAATGAAAAGTGAGATAGATATGAAAGGAAAAGAAGAGTGAAGAAAAGAAGAAGACAATAAGAACGGGTTCCTTTTTCGTGGTTGGGGGGGGGGGGGGGGGGGAGTAGAGTGTAGTATGTGTCTACATACTAGATGATCAGGGATCATCTATATACTTCAGTGGAGGTATAAATGATTAAAGACCTATTAGCAGTAGTATTTCTAATATAACAGGTACAACACCAACGTGTCACCACAGTTATCTCAAAAAACTAATGACGAAATAAAATAATAATGAGTAATGCAATATTTATTCTGGAAAACAATTACAAAGCTTGATCTAACTTGACACAGAAAGTCACCGCACTTAAAAACATGACATAATCAACATAAGTCATAATATTCTACATCTGAGTGGACAACTCAAGGTGACACAATATGCCAGCAAAAATATACACTACAAAGACTTAGAGATTACAGCATCTGACAGATCCAGTCAAGTATACTGTAACAGCTGAGATTGATTGATTTGCAACTGATGGAAGGAAAGAATCTAGTTTGCTCAGTTACAGACTAAAACTTACTAACTACCAGTAACCAACCTTTATAATCACCTGCAACCAGCTAGCCTACAGGGGTCAAGTCATTAGACTCGCGCTCTGAAGGTCATGGATTCAGTCAAGTGCAATCTTTTTTTACGAACCCCCTGATATTGTCATCAGAGCTATGGAGTTCATGCTTTGTGTGAGGCATTATATGGTGGAGTAGTCTAGCCATTTGCCATGCACTCTGAAGGTCGTGCGTTCGCTCCCCTGCTGCACCCTTCAGCTCATTAGTGCAATTTTTACAGAGGTCCTTGGGGATTTTCACCAGAGCAACGAAGTTTGTGCTCTGCAAAGTTCTTTCAGCAGGCAGCTAGCTGTTCTGCAGAAAGAGATCAAGCCATATGGGATAAAAACCCTAAATGGTTAAACAAAGTTGACTCTGTCAACTGTAACTTTAGCACAAATACGTATCAGTTGCTAACTAGTAAAATCTTGAATTTCTAAACTAGCCAAAATCCTGTTCAGTCTGACAACACAGTTATATTATGGCACCCCTATGGTTATTTAATAACCTGTACTGCAGTGTCTGAGTGGGATAAGCATGCTGTAAGGTCTTTCACAACCAAACAATTGTTTATAAATATAGAGGTAGCTTAGTGTTTAGTACATAACCAACCAAACAGTTGTTTATATAGCAGTAGCACAGTGTTTAGTACATAACCAAACAATTGTTTATATAGAGGTAGCTTAGTGTTTAGTACATAACCAATCAATTTTTTATGTAGCATTAGCTCAGTGTTCAGTACATAACCAAACAATTTTTTATATAGCTGTAGTGTAGTGTTTAGAACATAGCCAAGCCAAGCACAACTGAGTCTGTAATCTTGGTAGCCTTAGTTTCAGCTACAAAGCACATTTGAACTCAAGACCTTGGGCTAGCATGGCAGCATCTAGTCATTGCACTACCAGGACTCTTTATGTGATGCTAGCCAAATAATATTTTTCATAGACAGATTAGCACTGATTGAAGTGATATAAACAACATCACATGTGCCACCTTTAGTTATGAAAGACATTTCCTGATAACCGGTTTTAGCTGGGTTGAGCTTAAAGTCCAGGTCAGATTTTTCTTTAAATCTGATCATTGAGGATTGGAATCAAGAACCTTTGGGTCAGTTGATAGCCACTCTGCTTTCTGTGTATATTTTTTTTTCCAATTCACACTTTAATATCTTTTTTTTTTTTTTTCAGTTCACACTTCATTTATGTCTTTCAGTTATTTCTTTCATCTTCTTTTGTAAATATCTGCTTTTGTGCCGCTAGGCATCACAGTTTACCTGGTAATAGGTTGCTGAGCTAGAGCAGTCTCATTTGTTTGGTATACTATGATGTTGTGAAGTCTCAGGCTGTGAAAAACTTCTACTGGTCCTGTTCTAGGTCTACCTCTACATCAGGTCTCTCATGTTCATGAAGTACACTGTCACTGCTGGTCATTCTGGGTTCATTCTCACTATGTGCGCATTGCAGTCTGTGTTTCTTGATGAATTTACTGGTGGTTTTTTTCTTTAAGTTCACAAGTTAAATTTCTTTTTTCAATTCAAAGTTCATTTCTGGATTTCATTTCACAAATGCATATGTTACTTTTAGTTCATTATGGTGTATGTTCTGTCAGGTCTTACAGAATCTGTCTGCATGTGATGAGTATATACAACATACAACCAGAATCATGAGAGCAGTTGGAGAATTGTGCTCAAGGTTAGTTGCCACATTTGAGAAAATGCTAACGAAACTTTAGAACTTTGTTGCAATATAGTGTTAGTAGTAGTAGGAGCAGTCGGCTCAGTGGCTGAGTCGATGCGAACACTTCATAATGGCGGGATGCCGGGTTCGATCCCAGCTGCAGGCCATGCCGCCTTGCGTTGATTTCGACAGTGGTATCAAGAAAGCTGAGCATCCATAAAACAATGGCAAACTACTGGACGTAAACTTGCCTAGAAAAAACACACAACAGCCAGGGGCTGTTGGGGTTGGTTCTGCAACGTCCTGTAAAGGATACGCAACTAATCTGTGTCCGTAGTAGGAGCAGCAGTACTTGATATGGCAACATCCGTGATGTCCCTGCTGAATACAATGTGGAGAAAAAAAATCTGCACCGCAGTCTAGGTCATTATATACAAATCACTGATAATCTATCTACCGATGTAGAGTTGGACTCTAACTGTGGAAATGGAAAAGAGGATTTAACCTGTCGAATGTAAATGCTATAGATGAATTTTATGAATTAGTTATTAAGAATACAAAATTAACATATATGTTAGAGACAAAGTATACAAATTTGCTGACAGTGGTAACACGTCGCAAGCTAGCTTCGTTCAAGCACACAGTGAGACATGCATCGATTGCAAAGAACTTATTATTTTAAGGAACACTAGGGGGTAGTCAAAGAGGAGGAGGGCAAAGAAGAAACTAGAATGACAACATTAAGAAATGGACAGGACAGTTATCATAGACTTGTTCATCAAGTGGAAGACAGAGAAATATGGCAGGTTTTATGTGTTAGTGCTTCCATCGATACACCTCCACAACCCTAACAGGTCAAGGGTTAAGTTAAGAGTAGTGGTAGTAGCAGCAGTAATAGGAGGAAGAGTAATAGTGGCTGTAGGAGGAGGAGAAGCAGTAGTAGAAGGAGGAGAAAAAGTAGAGGGAGGAGGAGGAGGAAAAGTTGGAGAAGAAGGAGTAATATTATAGTGGTAGTAGAAGTATTTTACTATCCCTAATAGTACATATGACACTATCATCTAGAAAGACTGAAGGTACCAAAAAGTAGTAGTATAGTAGTATAAATGGTAATAGTAGTAGTAGTAGTAGTAGAAATTAGTAGAGTAGTAGTAGTATACAGCAGTAATATTAGTATTTATGGTAGTATAGTAGAAGAAATTGTAGTAATAGTCATAGTAAAAGCTGGGGCGTAGCAAGGTCAGGTCGTACTCTGCGCGGAAAATGTCCTGTTCCTTCCCCCATATATGTGTGTGTGTAAATATCTAAGTGTATATTTACATATACTGTTTTTAATGATTTTAATTTTGTTAGGGGTCCCTTCACCCCTCGCCCGCCACTATATTTTGTTTTTTTGTAAACAGTTATTTTTGCCTTTTACCTAGTTCATGTTAATTCGCATGCTACCTGGGGACTAATAGTTGTATTATGAATAATATATCCGTGCCGAGACCAAAGTTTTGTTCATGTGAAATGAGTGTTTGTCTTGAGTGCATTGGTGTTCATAAGATTTTACTATAGAATGCATTGAACTCTCTGGCCTGTAGTTTTATTTTTCAGAGAGCTGCGACTGGCAGGAGTGAGTGTTGTAGAGCCATCAGCCGGCTATTATATATTTCCTAACTTTGAAGTCATCAGACCAGCATTACACAAGAGGGGGATTTTTACATGTCAAAGCATGTGTGACCTGATGCTGTCTGAAATTTCAGTTGCTGTAAGTTGTTATCCTTATCAATGTAAGTTGTTATTTTTTAGTTGCAGATCCAGCTTTATAACAACAGATTATCCAATAACATTCATTAGTCAACAAATTTTCAAAATATTTTTACACTAGAATTTAAATACACCATTTCTGATTGATTGTGACATGCTGATGTCAAATATCATAATGAAATTTACCCATTGGTTCTAGTTTTTTCCTAAATGATAAATTTACATTACAGTAATAAAAATCATGTATGTTTTTTTTTAAACCCTTGAGGAACAGTTAGTCTTTCTATTTTGGCTTTATAAAAATTGTTGTTGCATACTCAGTTAATAGTAATTTCACCATAAAATTCTAGAAACAATAAATAACAAATATTTAAAGTTCACATTTAATGTTTTAAAAGAAACCTTTGAACCTTTTCCATCATTATTCAGGGGCTATTCTTTGCTTGCTTCTTGTAGTTGATTAATGGGTGTCTTTTGTCACAGTCCAGCAGTAATCAGCAAGAATTAAAGGGCTCCAATTGCCTGGATACCTTGTTTCCATAGCAGCAATGTCCTGATGAAATCGTTCACCATGCTCATCACTGAAATCTCCACAGTTTGACACAAAGAAATCCAGATGAGAATAAGGAAAATGAATTTTCAAAGACATGTTGCAGCCAAGATTCTCATACTTCAGAAGGAGATTTTCTACACCCTCACTGTAATTATCAGATCTGTTGTTTCCAAGAAAATTGTCCACCACTGACTAAAATGCTAGCCATGCATCAACAATCCACCTTTAGAATTGCAATTTATCATTGGGGGAAGCAGCGATCATGAGAAAAACAGCAGTCTGCAAACACAATACTGCATAAGGTATACCAACGTTTCTATGGCAACCAGCTACCCACTATTTTCTAAATATGCATTTCATAGAAAAAGCTATCTCAGTTACAGATGACAAAATCATTGTACGTTAAATTCACAGCTCAAAGTTTTGCACCAAGCACCATACCAAGCACTTATCTCTACAGGAGGATGACAGAACTGTCAAAATGTTATGAAAACACAAAAAATACTATGGGCACAAATAAACACAAGGCTGTAAATGGACCACCTGAAGACTTCAAACACACCACCTGCCTATCCATCATATTAGATTTTAAGCTATCAAAAATAGCTGTTATTATTAATGCAAAATGTTTTGTTATCATTAATTCGGGTTGTTTTGAATTATCAGTGTAAGGTGTCATCATTAATAAATGCTGCCTCTACATGAAAGTTTTGCAGTTTTCAGTCTCCAGTAGAGTAAAGGATCCCTTTCCACACCTTCGGGCGAATTGGCCATCAAGTTTAGTAAATAGACCTGTATTTTATAGACCAGTCAGCATTTGGTGGGTGATGTGGTCAACATCACGTCAGGGATCTTTACTTCCCAGGACTGCACCTGGTACCCACTCAAGGCTGAGTCAAACTGGGAGCCAAGGTCATTTTTGAAGAAAGCTCGGTTTCATCAGGACCTGAACCCTCGACCTTCCAGTCCACAGGCGAGTGTCTAGCTGCTACACCAGGATGAGTCTCAATCAGTCTCCAGGCTGTATCATTATGTGTTTTCAAGATGCACTTAGACATGCATCTTTAAGTCTTACTCTCATTGCTGCCACCTAAATGTGATGAAATAAAATACAAAGGACTGCAATTGAGCTGATATCAAAAAGTAACATGACACAGCTAAAATTTTGACTATGAAACTCAATGGTGGTAAAAGAGATGAGAGAAGTGCATAATTTTGAGGGGTGAATATTTCTAGAACAACTGAAGTGTACATCAGTTTCTAGGTAAATGAATTGATTTTATCACACTTGTTTTCCAAACGTTCCCACCACTTCAGGAGACAGACTAGCTTGTTCTACACCAATATGTTTGATTTCTTCTTCTCCTTCTCCTCCTCCTCCTCCTTCTTCTTTTGCTCCTCCTGCTCCTCTTATTTTTCTTTTTTTCACATTCACCAACTGTAAACTCTGATAGAAGTAAGTAAGTAAATTTTACCCCACCAGGACATCACATAGAGAAATAAACACCCAGTGACACAAAGTGCTACCATGCAGATGAGGACCACTAGTGGAGAGGTCCTTGAAACTGCGTTCAACTGTTAGGCTATCTTACGGCCCCCGGCAACAGCCAGTGTTGGGCTTCAAAATAACAAAAAATTGCATCTTACAATGGATGAACTTAGTTGCGTATCCTTTACAGGACGTTGCAGAACCAACCCCAACAGCCCCTAGCTGTTGTGTGGTTTTTCTAGGCAAATTTACGATATTAATGACCCATCTTAGATTCCCTGAGGAAGTGCTGGTATAATAAAACGGTAACCTTCTGCATAGTTTTAAATTTGCATCTCAAATTCTTTTTGAAATTAGTGTCTATGTCAGCTTTTATAAGCTAGCTATATGACACAATATGTTAGTTGTGTTTCCTTTACAGGACATTGCAGAACCAACCCCATCAGCCCCTGGCTGTTGTTTGGTTTTTCTAGGCAAATTTACGTCCAGTAGTTTGCCATTGCTTCTGGGCGGTCGGCTTTCTTGATACCACTGTCGAAACCAACTCAAGGTGCATGGCCCGCAGCTGGGATCAAACCCGGCATCCCGGCATTACGAAGCGTTTGCATCGACTTAGCCACAGAGCCGACACAAGGAGATGACTGAGATTAAATTAAATATATTTTCTGCACTGTGATAGCTTTATGAAACGAAGAAACGTGAAAGGCTGAGAGTATTTAGAAGTATTAACATTGTCTTACCAAGGTCATGCCAGGAGGCCCTGCCCACTTGAGACCAGATGATGAACTCACAGTCCGATTGTGTTATGTGAACTTTGATGGGACTGAGCCTTTAACAGAGAGCAGGAGACGTGGCTTGCAGTCAGATCTAGGTGATTCATTCGTGAAGGACTTTTGCTCTCCAGCACACGCTGGCATAATTGTAAGTAATGAGATTTATCTTTCTTGTCTTTGCCTTGATCTTTGATTGTCATCTTTTTTTTTTATCTTTGCCTGTCATCATTCAGGATATCCACCTGTATTTCTTTATGTATGGCTTTAGTGCCTTCAGTAGCACCCCCCTCTCGCCCACTGCTCCCACCCCATATTTTATCTTATTTGTATCTATGCCCCTCCCTAGTGAACAGTCAATACCCACAATCAAGTTTGCTTACCTCTTCCTTATTTTATCTTTTTAAGCGGCATCATTTACATGTCTTAGTAGTAGTAATAGTAGTAATTTAAACTGAAATATCCTGTTAACCCATCTGGGTTATATTTGGAAAATATTAAGTTTTCTTTTCTATTTTGCTTTTTATGTTTGTCAGTTAATTTTAGTTTTTTAATTAATTTTTAACAGACTGCAAGAGTATAGGTTGTTGGGTTTAGAATACTTGAGTGTACTTTTAAAATAACTTTTATAGCATATTGTGTAATCTATCCTTGGAAATATTTAAAATGATTAGGGATATCACTATTCTGCTGTTGTCTTTTTACTGTACTCTTTTTTGTCTTCAATTGTTGTCTTAGCTAATGTATTTTGTTTTTAAAACAACTATATATGCAATTTAACTGATGCCATTTTGTGCATATTTATTTTATCGAATTTATTTTTGCAAAAATCTCTTCTTCTTTTTCTTCTTCTCTTCCTTTTTTACCATTTCAGGTGTTGAAGAAGATTTAAGGTTCTACTTCTTGTTCTTCTGGTTACCTTGACCACAGACATATTATTGTACTGCTGTAGAGTTTCTCTGAAGATATCTCTTCATCTTGCTTTTTGGTGTACCTCTTGCTTTGTATCCCTCTCTTTTTTGGTGTATGACTTACATGGTATGATGTCACTAGCCTGTCTCTCTAAGTAGGCTAACCATTTTTTTGCTGTCTTTGTATTTAATTTTTAAATGGTTCTGTGCTTAGTTTTTTTCCCAGAAAGTTCTAAACTTTCTAATATAGATATTTTGGTTTCTACAAGCAAGTTGGAATCCTTGCCAGTACAAGTTATGTACTGAGATGAGAACTGCTTTCCATGCCCTACACACAGCATTCATTTAAAATGTAAAACTTGTATTTGAATCTAATCAGTAAATTGTAACACTGTTTCCAGTTCCAATCCAGATTTTATTTGTATCCACAGGTATTGAAAAACTGGGTTCTTAAGCTGCAAGAAGAACAAGAAGAGGAAACTGCCATTTAAACTATTTTTTTTAAAGTATTTTAATTTATACTAACTTAATATTGACTTAACCTAGACAATAAATTCAAGTATTTGGGAACATTTATAACATCAGATGGACGATGTGTGACATAAATTAAGAGCAGAATTGGCCAGGCAAGGGCAGCTTTTCAGAAGATGAAAAGTATCTATCCACATCACAGACTGGTACAGAAAACTTAACCTCAACCCAAAGAATTAGTGAAAATCACAACCTATATCTTAACAAAAGCAAAGATAACACATACAGATAACATTAATATACGACCACAAAAAATTGTGGTAATGAGAAAAAAGATTGGATGTTGTGGAAAATGTTGAATATCGTGGGTCATTGATTACGGACAATGGTGATGCAATGAAAGAAATTAAACGACGACTATCAGTTGCTCTTCAAAGACTAAAACAACTGATAAATTATGGAGTTGGACAGACAGAACTACAAAAATTAGATTTCTAAAAGCATTCATCTTTCTCATTGCAACATACGCCTGTTTGACCTGGACACTTACTGAACAAGCTGAAAGCACATAGATGCCCTTGAATACAAATGTTATAAACGGGTTCTAAGAATATCATGGTTAAATAAAAGAACAAATTCATGCATACTTCAAGAACTGAATATTGAAGAAGGTTGGTTATTAAAGAAGATAAAATATGTTGGTCACTTGGAACGTCACGAAGTTAAGAGAGAACAATAATGGAGGGGATCAGAAGAGGAGGAAGGCCAAAGAGAAGATATGTGCAGAATGTGGCGGATGATCTCCAGATGGGTGTATCGGACTCGGGACATCTTGCTTGTGATCGAGAAGTTTTAAGAAGCTTTGTTAAGGAAACGAGGTTCTGCAAAGGACATGCTACTGGCTCACTTCGTATACAGTACGTTTCTGCTCACTGTAATGTCAGTTGTTGTTAACAAATCAACAGCAGTATTTTGTACAGAAAGGCGAAATGCAAAAGTTCAACCAGAGGTTTGGGGAAGGGAGGGGGTCATGTCTCGAGGCACACTGAACGTATGATCTTCTTCTGCTTTCCATCCCCCAGTTGAGCATAGGCCTTAAGCCAACTCGCGACAAATCGTTCTGTTTCTGGCTTTTACATGCAGCTCTCCTACTTATCCTTTCCATCTTTT
This sequence comes from Candidula unifasciata, assembly GCA_905116865.2. NCBI lineage: Eukaryota > Metazoa > Mollusca > Gastropoda > Stylommatophora > Geomitridae > Candidula > Candidula unifasciata. The sequence continues at coordinate 63,200 of CAJHNH020008502.1, forward strand.
TGACTTCACTCTTTAGCTCTCTTCTCCGTTTTTTTTTTTTTTTTGGAGGGGGGGGGGGGGGGGGTGTCTGATTTTTCTTTTACTATGCCACTGTGGGTTCCAGTGCAGAGACATTCTATTTATATGGTTTTCAGGTTTTATCAACTTGTGTTGCATCCAACGCCAGCCTCATGTTCCACTGGAATTTACTTAGTTCTCTCCCTAAGCTCTTTATTACTGATTCTATAATTTAATTCCCTATATTCTGCGCTGGCACAAGTTAATGAATGTTTGTAGTTTGTTAGTTTTTTTTTTTTTTTTTTCGTGTTTTTTGTGTGCCTAACTTTGACGTGGTGGACCCTGTTCTCCCCAGTAATCCAGTAGATGGTTAGCGTTCCAATCCCTAGTGTGAAACAGGATGAGACAAGCAAGGTTGGCACCTGAAGTGGTAGCCTTATACATTTAATATGAGCTGGGCCTACTGTCCATTTGACTTCTCACGTGGGAAAGTGGTGAGCATGTTATGTTGTTTTCAATGGCGTAGAAAAAAGATATGGGAGGACACGTTTGTCGCGAAGTTAGACCCGCAACTGATAACTTTATAACCAGTCAGATACGCATTTACACGGACCGAAGCGGAGACGGAGAGGCAGTTATATACGGATGGATGGACAGAGAGGCACTCTCACATAGACTGACTGAAAGACAGATATATAACATTACAGACGGAAATAAAGACAGACACAAAGACTAAAACAGACAGATGTATACACACGCTCGTGTGCATATACATTACCGCTACCAGGTCAATATTTCATCTCAATGCTCACTAATTAACTTCTACTGTCTTGTGAAGTACTCTGTTGATCTTGATAACATTGAACATGTGTTACATGCATGACTGTCGAGTGTCTGGTTTTCAGGGACACCAGGTGTTTTCAACAAGCATTCACAAACTAATAACGCAGTAATGCTATATAGCATGTGTTCAGAATCTCCTAACAGCATGAATTTCGTTCTGTTCGGTAAATCTCTTGGTTTATTCGTTAATAAGTTAGTTGCGTATTCTTTAACTCTTTCAGTCCCAAGCAGTTGTTATTTTAACTCCTTCTACCCCAAAGTGTTTAGCTTAGAAAGTTTGACCCTATGGAGTCAAGTATAGACACTATGAAACATAAGAAGTTGAACTAGTAATCTAGAGAATAATGAATACTATAACTTTCTTCTGGGACAGAAGACAGCTGGTCAGTTATATTATCTTTACACTGATCCAGAAACGCACGGCGAGTGGTTTGGGACTGAAAGAGTTGAGGATATTGCAGAAGCAACCACAGCACTTGTTGGTTGTTGTGGTTTTTCTATGAAAATTTACGTCCAGTAGTTTGTCATTGCCCCTGGACGGTCGGCTTCTTGATACCACCGTCGAAACCATCGCGAGGCCCGCAGCTGGGATCGAATCCAGCACCCCGGCCTTATGAAGCGTGTTCGCAACGCCTAAACCAGAAACGCTTATTGGTACTCCTTGTTGTGTGTGTGTGTGTTTGTGTGTGTGTGAGGGAAGGATCACTTTTTCTTTTACCACCATCGTCATCGTTATCACCATCAATATCAAGTACAGTTGTATCGTTAAGCGTCATAAGAAGATACAGTTTACAACCCAGGGCTCAGTGGACAATACTGGCTATGGTGGTTAGTCGGTGGTCTAAGTTCCAACTTTACTGCAGACTTACTGCCCCTTAACGGCTCCGTTCCGGCGCCAGTGGAAACCAAACAAAATGTTATGTAATGTCCCACTTGAAAACTAGGGAAAACAATTTCAGTTCCAGAAAATGTTGAAGCTCGCAGAGAGAAAGTAAATCAGATGTGCCAATTCTAACAATCCCACACCTAATTTGCAGCTCGCTGTTGATGCATGCAGTTAATTAAAAAAGCCTGGAGTTTACACTCCATATTGTTTTGCACATGCCATGCTGTATAAGTGCATGTCATTCCGAAAGTAATCGGAGACTGCCATTCAGTGCAAATGTTCGATGTCTTTAAAGTGCCCAACCGGTTTCCTTCTTTTGCGCACTCATGTCAGATCTTTGTAGGTGTAGTTCCTGTGTTGATAGGTGATGTGGCTGTTTTCTAACAGACGACAAAGCTACTTGATCTTCTGCCTCTTCGTGAATTTGGTGCACGATGTTGTTTCCATACTTCTGTTTGATAATACAGGCTCATCGAGATTGATTGCGGGGGTTTCACACTGTTATTATTATAAAAGAAGTAATTAACTGACCTACACTGTGGCATCAAGAAATGTTCAGACATGTTTACAGTGTTAGACTTACCAAGTACACTCCCATGAGGACGCCATTTGTTTATAGCTGTTTTGGTGTCTAAGACAGTATTCAGTCTCCTGCCAAGTTTTCTGAATCGTCTGAAAGAGGCACATTTGCATTTGCTGCAACGACCCTCTCTTTAAGGTGCTAGATGTACCCCTTATCGTCTCAAAGGTGTTTTAAACCTCTTGGTCACACAAAGTTGATACTTTTCTTAATATTTTAAGACGCCACATTTGTATATATTTTAAACACTTCTTTTATAATAACCGTTTAAAATCCCGGCAATCCTTCTCGGTGACCCTGTATTACTTCTTACCAATAATGCATATAGTAAAACTTTGCCAGGGACCACAAGCAAGAATCAATGGTATCTAAGGTAGGGACGAAATAGAATGAGATGCACTGAATGATATGGTATAAGAATTGCTGTCATTTTGATGATTACCTCTCCTTTTCGTATGCAAATAAAAAAGTTTATCTTGAAATGAAATATCATGTTCGTGTCCATAGTAATAACCACGCTTTTTAAGCACCATATGCTGCCCTCTTTCACTTGCCTGTTAATCCTCTTCCTTTATTACATATTATTATTGCTTTAAAAAAATAATATAGTACGTTCAACAATAGATAAACACACATGCAAGCCATTTTCTCGAAAACTGCACGTTATATCGCACTGGTCTTTTGCATGCAGTTTTTTTTTTTTTTTTTGCTTTTTTTTTAGAATATATCCATGACATTGAGGAAATATTTTTTTTTCAGTAAAGAAGAGTACTATGTGGGGGGTTTTTTTTTTTTTTTTTTTTTTTTTCCCTTCACGATATCTATTTATATCATGAAACCGTCTTGATAAACTTTTGGAAGGTTTACTTTCATTCATTTCAGGAAGTAATGCACAGTATGACTAGTTTAACAATGGGTCAAAGAAACCTCTACTTAATTTCATGATTTTTCTCGTGCAAAGTCACACTGTTAGTGACGGGAAGCCAAAATAAGACTTCGTTCACGGTTTTTTAATCAAAGGCGAATCCACAAATTAAGTGTTAAGTCATTGTGTCATATAGCTAGCTTATAAAAGCTGACATAGACATCAATTTCAACCCACACACACAATTGCGATGCAAATTTATAACTATGCGAAAGGTTACCGTTTTATTGTACCAGCACTTCCTAGGGGAATCTAAGATGGGTCATTTATACTGTGATATTCATGACCTAGAGAAACGAAAATGATTGGCGCTTGGTCTGGATAGAGCATCTTTTAACCGTTGGATTAGACAGGACACGGAGTACACTCATGTCAAGCAAAGAAGGAAAAGGAAAGTTGGCAACTTTGATGTAGATATCATTAGACGTGAGATCTTAAAAATGGTAGAGACAAATCAACTTGTTACTCTCCGAAATTTTAAAATTAACATTGAAATCACAATGCAATAGTGACATTTCAAAAAGTTGTCTGTGGAAAATTGTAAGAGTCCCCTGGTTCACTTTCTGGAAAACTTTAGGTGGAAGGAATATTATTTGTGAACAGCCACGTTTGATCGCTTGTCAATGTAAATACCTGAGGCAGATCCGTGAACGACGGAGGCAAGGCTATGATATGGTAGTTTTGGATGAATCCTGGTTTAATGCTCACCGTGCTAAAGAATGGCAATCAGTAAACGGTGTACAGAAAAGAAACATTCCAAACACCAAAGGCCAGCGCATTATACTCACTTATACAGGAAGCATATTTGGTCATATCAAGCGCCACGGATTGGAAAACATTATAGCATAAGGCATGGTACCAGGAAGGAGGCGCAGGGGCCGACAGACATGAAGATGGCACAGGATATAGGTGACTCCTTGAATGTGAAAATGCATGAGGAGGGAGAACTGGCGAAAGACCGAGTTTCTTTCAGGCAGACTGTGATGAGAGCGATGTTCTGCCAAGGACCTGCTACATGATGATGATGATGATGATGATGCAGGAAGCAGTGAAAAAGGACTTATCTGTGATGCTGGACTTATTTTCAAATGATAAAAAAGTACGGATGATAGGGACTACCACACTGAAATAAATGAATACATTCTCAGGCCCTGGATAGAGAATGATATTCTTTCAATTCTGGACCGACCATCGTGCCTAGTAAAGGATAATGTCAGCTTTCATAATGCTGTATCAGAGGAGGACAAAGTACCAACGATATCAAACACAAAAGATCAAATTAGGACATGGCTTGCTAAGGAGAAATTCAACTTTGGCAACACATATTTGAAGGCAGAGTTGTTGCAGCTTGTAAGATAAAACAAATAAGACGAAGGTGTATCGCACTTCTCTTCAACTTCCTGCATATCCTTTACACCTCACTCCGATAGAGCTTGTTTGGGTTAAAGTCAAAAGTCAAATTGCCGAAAAGAACAGTCTATTTGAAATGTGTAATGTCGAAGTTCTGACAGTAACAATTTTAAACCTTTTGGAAGCCCGGCTCTCTAGCGTAGTTGGTTAAACCTGACTTTCGCGGCGGCCGGGTGACGAACTCCTTGTGGTCCGGGTTCAATCCCGGGGGTAGACAGAAAAGCCACATTTCTCCCAGATTAATGGTACCTATAATGGATTAAAAGCCGAAGGGTTGTGATATCCAGAGTACCGAGCCAAAGGGTTTACAACTCATGGTGTCTGGATACTTTAAAAAAAAAACTTTTGGAAAAAACGTCAAATTGGAATGATTAAAACTATTTTTTGATAAGTGGTTGAATATTATCAACCTGTTAGGTATATCTGCACTTGCAACAAATACATCTTCATATCCAAATGTGTCAACCATAATACAATTTGCTGTGCAGTTAAGATTCATCCTAGGGTCTAATGGTGACCAAAGGGAATACTAACTGTTGCATATTCAGCATCCTGAGCATCTATGGACTAAAGAATACCACTGTTTTTGCGTCATGGATATTCTAAGGCTGCGTGCAAAAAAATCATTGCGATCTAACAGGCACCTTTTTAAGAAAATGGCTTGCAAGTGTGTTTATCATTTGTTGAACGACTTATAGTTGAATTTCCCCAGTGAATTACACTGTAAAAATCTCACCTCTGGCCGAATAACTTGTATAAATGTCTCGGGTCCTTTCACTGCAGCACTAGTGTTGTATCTACGACGCGACCCTGAACCATGCAGCGACTGACACTGACCGCCATCTTGCTACTAGCTTGCACCCTACCAGGTAAATCATTTTAAAGGTTTAGCAGGTATTAGGATTTGGTTTCTGCGGCTGATGATTCAAAAATAACAGTTATAGTTTGTTTTTCTTTGGGGAAAACCCCCTTAACGTTAACCAAATTTTGCCCCAGCAGATATGTATTATTATTAGTCCGCGGTTGGTACAATTTTTTTTTTTTTTTACCTGATCTCGAATTTCAGTCTATCCACCTGAATTTTTACGGGAGAAAATGGTCTCAGTTATAGAACTCTCAAACCATCTGACCTTAAAAAAAATGGTTTCAATCTAGAAATCCACCTATACCCCGTGTTGATTGATACGGAGAAAATGGTTCTTCAGTTCTAGTTAATTGATACAGAGAAAATGGTTTCAGTTCTAGAACTCTGTTTCATACCAACTTTTTACCCCGTTAATTGATACGGTGTGGTTTCAGTCTAGAGGGGCCCTACCCCGTGTTATCCGGGCCCTATTATAGGGAAAACAAGAATAGACCCACTGCCTTCCCTAAAGCATGTCGTAAGAGTCGATTAATTGGGAGCTTCCTTCGAAGTCGGAGTGCATCTGTCTGAGAGGCAAGATACCAGCAGTCTGCATACAAATTAGTCAGATCTGTCAAACGGATGCACACGCGACAATAAGGAACAGGACTGCAGTCCAGAGGTGGATGAACAACCAGAACTTTCCGCCGGAGTTTACAGCTGGCGAACGTAAAGAAGAAGAAGAAAGCAACTTTTAAAGAACGAACTGAGTTCGAGAATCGACGTTCTGCTATACTCTTCCGAATTCCCTACTACTTTATACAATTGTTGCCTTTAGCAACTCTACCCAGATGTTGTAACAGTTTCTTTTTCCCGCCAAACAACTTTTTACTGGCCCTCTATGTTAGTGTAATATTACTATATAATCTAGTACTTGAACGCCCAGGATAGCGGAAAACTAAAACTCCTAGGCGAAAAAAAAAATACAAACAACAGCATTGAATATATATATATATATATATATATATATATATATATATATATATATATATATATATATATATATATATATATATATATATAATTGCTAATATTAACACTGATAACCATAAATTGATGCCAAATATGTGGTCCTCCTGGTGAAACTTACGGTGAGCACAAACTCGGACATTAGGTGACAGGAGTCTGTCAGGGGATTTTGATAAAAAAAAATGTTAATGACACCTGTATTCTTCAACCGCCGGTCCACGGACAGACGCAACCGGTTCGCTGATATTACATGGCAGTCTGCAGCGAAGATGTCCACTTAATGCGCTGCAAATACCACCACTTTAAAGAACAACCCATGCACAGCTACTGCAGAAACCTCAGAAGGCTAGATAGACTAAAGAGAACCTGTTTTATTAAGAACGCAAGTACCAAGCTCGCTGTCCTCAACTCCCTCCCATAATACCAAATGTTTCACTGAAACCTTACAACGACTGCCCCCCTTGGCTTAGGGATAGCCTGGCAACAGTCAGAACCACTGTAACATGGATCTCCTCCAAATTATCAGTGAGCCGCACTGATATGAAATCAACTACAAAAGGATAGATGAACAGACTTTATCCACACAAGAGTTGGATTAGAGTGTATACAGATGGTTCAGCCAAGAGAGTGGTAAGAGACGGAGGAGGCTGAATATACATAGAATGCCCAAATGTTTAAATTTCAACCAGGCTGTACCAACAGGTTCATATTCCTCAATTTACAGAGCAGAGGCAGAAGCACTTCTAGCAGCATGATCTTTCCTGAATGGACAACAGCACAGCAAATATAACAGAGTCGTTTTTTTGACTAATGATATTTCAGTTCTACAAGCAATTGTTAACCCAAAAGTCATTCAGTTTGTAGACTTGATGCAACAGCTGATTTACTTAGGCTTTTGAAAAGAACAATCTGTAATGCAGTGGATTCCAGGTCACTGTGGCTTGGAAGGCAATCAAATAGCGGACAGACTGGCCAAAAGCGGCAGTGACATGGTACAACAAAAATAGCGACTAACCCACCTAGAGATGAAAACATTTTTACAATCTAGTATCCATGAAAGGTGGCTGGATACACACACCAAATTCTCTCCCCAAGACTCTAGAGATGTACAGTGTATTATATTCAGAAAAAAGACTGGACACAATCGACTTCGTCAACATATGTTTAAATATTTCGGTATGAAAAACACGGAGACGTATCCCTGCAGCGTGGCACCCGAGAATGCTGAGCATGTGCTCCAACACTGTCAACATAGACGCATTCTGGCCTGTTCCAACCACAATGAAGACAAATCTTATGTTACACGAGAGGATATGGACTGGACGATAGCTTTCATAAATGCTACCGGCCTCCTGATATAAGTTTTCTGACAGAAGGATCGAAGAAGGAAGATGTAGCAGCTACAGTGGAAACCAAGCAACACAATAACAAGAATGTTATTGCAGCGCGTCGTCTTTCATAAACAATCTTCTAGCCCCGTATATTAGATTTTCGAACCATTAGCTAACGTAATAATTTGTTTTCATTTTTGTTAGGCACTGCCAGTCTGCTAAAGGTTTCAATAATTTTCCCTCTCTGCAGATGTTGAAATTGTTAAGGGGAGTGAGTGACGTTCAACCCACCAGGAACATACAACGAGTAATAAACATCCGGTGACACAACGTGCCACCATTCGGATGAGAATCGCCCGGGTACAAGTCCCAGAAACCCTGTTCAACCGTTGGGTTTTAATAGTTCCGTCGACTACAGCCGGGGAGGGGTTTTTAAATATAAAAACGTGGGTGTCATATTGGGGCGAGCTTATATAAAAGGTTAAATAACGGTGGTTTCAACTACCTTCGAGCCAGTCATTATTTGTCTAAAAAAAATAACTGAATTGGTTAGAGCAAGAATACAGAAATGAATAAATCAATGAATCCATGAATTGACACCATTGCACTTGCGGCATCCACACACGTGTTCTATCCCTTTCCTGTGAGCCAACAAAGAGTAGTAGCAGTAGTAGATTTTTACCCCACTAGGACATCACAAACGCGATAAACACCCGATGACACAAAGTGCCACCATGTGGATGAGGATCACCGTGGAGAGGTCCCAGAAACCGCGTCCAGCCATTAGGCAATGTTTATGGCCGGGCTATAGTGCGGCGCCTGGCAAGAGCCAGGATGGGGCTTTAAAATAACGAAACATCGCATCTTACAAGGAAATGAATGGATTATGGGTAATGACAACAAAGAGTTCCATAGTGGTGGATTAGAAGCCTTTCCTCTTCCTTGGGTAGTGAGAATCATCTAGAGTCCGCATCATGGGAGGTAACTCCTAGATTTCCGCGTAACATGATATTTCTGGGGGATATTTTAAGAAAGTGTATGTTCATAGACCCCAAAAAAAAAGTTTTCGCCTTATATTGTTGGGTCTATACTCTGTGTTTGCTCCCCACTGTATCCTTCTCTCGAGGGCACTGTGACTGCTCCGTTGTACTGCCCGGTTGATCCAAGAGTGACTTTACCACGTCAACTTTTTCATAACGTGCCGCGGACTGGCAGAATATTATATTAACCTGGTTGCCCAGTTCTCAGCTCTTTGAAAATAGTTTGTTCTTCGCTCGTTCAAGGGGATGCAGCAACCAGTCTGACAGCCTGTTCGTTACCCAGCACACCAGAATTTCCACGATTAGTTAGAATAAAATAAAACTGTCTCAGTATAAAAGAGTTAAAAATAACATGCATGCAGTTGAACTGCAGTTTGTGTGTTTTGTGTTTATATTCGTATGTATGTGTGTGTGTGTGTGTGTGTGTGTGTGTGTGTGTGTGTGTGTGTGTGTGTGTGTACATATATATACCATGGGTGATTCATAAGTCTTCACATTGCCTATGAAAAATAGAAAGCTGAAGTTCAGTAGTGTGTATTACTTTTCAGTACAGCCATCTTCTATATTAAAAACATTTCTGCTACCTTTCCTTGAAAACACCTTGGGAATAGAACACACTATTTCTCGAGCTTGACCAGTTGTCAAACGCCAATGTGATTTCTTCGTCAGTGACAAACTGAATTCCTTCTACCCGTTTTTCAATGTTTGAGAAAAGAAAAACTTCTGAGGCTGCCAAATCTGGTGAATAAGGCAGTAAGAAAGAATTTCAATAGTCAAACTGTTGGTTGTTAGCTGCACTTTCCATGCTTTGTTGGAGGAGGCATTATTTTGAAGCAAAGAAGGATTCTGCGCGCTTGCAAACCCTAATATTCTTGCACAACGTTTCTCGGTTGTTGTTTTTTAAGTTGCCTGAATTATGCTGTCCATTATTGGTTTTGCCCTGAGGCAGGTATCCTTTCAAAAGAACACCGTTTACATCCCCAAAAATATATCAGCATTACTTTTCCTTAGAGTTTCAGTGTTCTTTGTTTGACATGTTTGGGGAATCTGTTTCCCTGAGTATTCTGACAATTTTAGACTCGTCATAATGGTGGACCCAAATCTCGTCTATTGCCATAATATTCGTCAAAATATTTTCTGACAAATACTTTTAGAGTAGCCGTCGACAGCAAGTTATCCTCATTTCGGTCTGTGCACATGTTAAAGATGTGGAACCCAGCGGGTGCACACTTTTCTCATTATCGCTGTGTAGGATAACATGCTAGCAACTGTACTTTTACTCTAACTGTGCTGGAAAGGACCTCAGTTGTGATTTTCCACTGTGTGTAATGGGATGTTCTGTGACACCATGGCAGTGATCACAACCGAGTACCCTTGGACTTTAAATGTTTCAGCTACTAGAGCTATATGTCAGTCCTTTTCTCCTCAAATGGATCTCTGCATCCTATCTACAACAAAAGGTAGTATTTAAGTGTGGCAGCTGGGCCTATAAAACATCAACAATACATCCTGGCCTGGCACAAGGTCCAGCCAGTATTATTCAATATCTACACTGTGAGAATCACAGGCGAACAGATCACAGGGAGGATATTGTCATATGCTGATGACGTTTTGGTGTACCGTTAGGGCAAGGACAAGAATGAGGTTGCAGAGGAACTTCAGTCTGAACTCGACCGGGTAACCAGTTGGTGGGGTGAGGCAGGAGACCAGGTCAACTTAGTGAAGGCAGCTGTGACGTGGTTATCGTTAAACAACCGTATCGTCAATACTCCAACGCCTGCTCTAAATTTAGTGTCAAGGGCTCCTGCAATGAAATATCAGGGAGTTTTTTTTTTTTTTTTAAATAGCCGTCTGGCTTTTACTGGGCACATAGACCACGCAGTAGCGAGGACCAGGAAGGGTTTGGCAGCTATGAGGGTCACGGCGGCAGCAGAAAACTGCAGACAGCGAATTCTCTGTCTTTTATACCAAGTTCTGTCCCTTTCAGTGATCAAGTATGCCCTGGCGATCCTTACACTTAGCCAGACTCAGTTACAGAGACTGGAAAAGATACAAAACGAAGCCATGCGCATAATATTTGGGTGCACTAAATATACAGCATGCAAAGCAATGCGATACCTCCTTGGTTTTCCAAAATAAAAGCTAGAATAAGGAGTCAGTGCCGCACACAATTCCCACTGCACAGTGAAATCAGGAAAAGAAAAAGCACAGATTAAACTGAGAAAAATCATGGATCGGTCATGCTGATGATTTTATACAAGAGGTCTGTTCGCTTGAGGACATAGAACTTGGAGAAGAATGGGTACGTGTACCACCAGTGTCATGCCTCCTCTGGAGTATGCATCAAGTTGAACGTAGAATGCAGACAACAAAACACAGTAGTTGTGGAAGCATAAGTGAAGGTCCTGATATGTGAGAATTCTTCTGAGGGCGTTGTGATAATCTATACAGACGGGTCGGCCTTTCGAAATGTCAGGAGCTCGTGGGCGTTTACGGCTCATGTCAGAGGGAGATGTGTCACTCAAAACTGCGGTACCTTCGCCTTGACGACAAACAGTTTGACTAGAAATATAGACTTTCACCAGGGCATGCGTTCTTAGCGACTCGATGAATATGCTCAAGAAGATTGAGAAGGGTTGCATTTGGAGACAGTGGGCGTAGTCCCTTAATGAACGAGTTGACAGACTTGCAAGTGGTGCTCACAGGGGAAACGGACTAGCAATGGACAGGGCTGATGCACTGAATGCCCTCCGAGAGGCAACTCGATTAAATGAATCAAGTAAGAATTGTGAATGTGCAACACTGACGAGACTGCACAAACATAACATCAATAGGGGTGAAGCCAGACAAGAGCGCTACACAGGAGCCCAAAGAAGATCAGTACACCAACACAGAACTGGTGTCATAAGCCACTACACGCTGAGGGAGATACTGAAGAGGAGATCTGAGCACTTATGGACTGAATGGTCCGATGCGTAATAATGATAATCTGTCCACCAACTAACTAAGGAACTACTCATCTATGCATCTGAGAACAGTCTTCCACATACTGGCATATCAACAACAGTTGTGTGACCACACTTACACTGCCTACACAGTTTTTTTTTAAACCAAACAAATAAAGGATAGGATTTCTGAAACAATGGTTTCCCTGCGTAATTCTGTTTTTCGTGAATCTTATCAGTGTTCTGGTATCTGCTGAGTCCATTTGTGGTGCACAATTTAGGCAGTAGGTCCGGTCAGCAGGGTGCACCATAACAGAAAAAACTATCAAAGGAACAGCTTTAAATTTCGCAGTTTGTTTAAATATAATGAGCTATGAACGTGCCAAGTTTCAATGTTTTCCACTTACTCCATGAAAGTCATGGTCAAGACTTATGGATCACCCCTCGACAACACCACCCTTAAAAAAAAAGGAGTGAAAACAGACAGTTTTTGAAATACAGTTTACTAATTATAAACAGCTTCAAGATAACGAATGTTTGTATGTTTTCAAAGTCATTGTATTTACTAAATTTGTATATTCCTCTAGCCTTATGTCACCATCAGCGTGTAAACGTTAAGGTCCCTCCAGTGGACATAGTGCCGCCACCTCCCAGTGACTACAGTGACGCAGCGAATGAAACCTCCCGGTCCATCAATGATCCTATAGATGCTCTACTGGGTGATGATCATAAGGTAATTGATATTGTGGATGCCCCACAGGGATCGGATGGTGAGCCAGTGAGACCTGATCCCGCAAACGACACAGAGGATTCGGTGGATGAGCAAGCGCCAACGGAGTCCTTGGAAGACACACAGGGATCGGATAATACGATAGTAATAACTGATCCCATTGATGTCAATGATGACACTGAAGCATAAGATACGTTAGGGCACTCAATCGGGAAGAATCATTAGCAAAGCCAGATGAAGCCTTCCACGTGTAATGAAAATTGATTTTTGGAAATAAAATAGTGGCAATGTTACTGTATGGAGTTCATTCTTTAAATGTTTTTGTTTGTGTGGGTTTTTGTTAGACTGGTGGGTTTTTGTTAGACTGGTGGGCTTTTGTTAAGCTTGTGGTTTTTGGTTAGACTTGTAGGTTTTTGTTACGCTGGTGAGTCGTCGTCGATATTGTCCTTGACAAAATTATTACCACCGTTGTCATTGCCCTGTTATTTGTTAACATTATTCGTGTCATTGCTGTACATGCGATCACTATAATCATCACCATCATCACAGTTCCCTTTGTGGTCGCCATCATCATTATCCTCCTCATCATTATCCACCACCAGTCCCAATGAATGTAATCATTATCATCGTCATTATAATCAGTATCACATTTCCACGATCATTATCATCGTCGTCATTGCCATCGTCACTGTTAAGTCATCACAGTTGTCTCCACGTTTGTCATCATCAACGACAAGTATACCATTTTTTTTTATTATCATCACTCCGCCCAGTCATAATCATTACCACCTCACCCTGACATCGCCATCAACCCCACACCACCTAGACACTTTCATCCAGACATCATTATCATCACGCCAACCAGACATCATCAATGTCACGCCAATCCGACATCATCAATGTCACGCCATCCAGACATCATCAATATCACGCCAACCAGACATCATCATCATCACGCCAACCAGACATCATCATCAATACGCCAACTAGACATCATTATCATCACGCTAACCAGACATCATCAATGTCACGCCAATCAGACATCATCAATGGCACGCCAACCAGACATCATGATCATCACCCAACGAGACATCATCATCATGCCAACCAGACATCATCATCATTACGCCAACCAGACTCATCATTATCACGCCACACAAATCAGCATCATCACCACGCCGAACAGACATCATCATCATCACGGCAACTAGACATCATCATCATCCCGCCAAGCAGACATTATTTTCATCACGCCAACCAGATATCATCACCATAACGCTAACCACACATCATCATCATCATCACGCTTACCAGATATCATCATCATCACGCCAACCAGACATCATTATCATCACGCCAACCAGACATCATCGTAATGTCACGCCAACTAGGCATCATCATCATCACGCCAACCAGAGATCATCACCATAACGCTAACCACACATCATCATCACGATAACCAGATATCATCATCATCACGCCAACCAGACATCATTATCATCACGCCAACCATACATCATCAATATCACGCCAACCAGACATCATCAATGTCACGCCAATCAGACATCATCAATGTCACACCAAACAGACATCATCAATATCACGCCAACCAGATATAATCATCATCACGCCTCACCAGACATCATCATCATTACGCCAACTAGACATCATTATCGTCACGCCAACCAGACATCATGATCGTCACGCCAACTAGACATCATGATCATCACACCAACCAGACCCCATGATCATCACGCCAACTAAACATCATTAATATCACACCAACCTGACATCATCATCAACATGCCAACCAGACATCATCATCATCATCACGCCAACAAGACATCATGATCGTCACCACGCAAACCAGACATCATCATCATCACGCCAAACAGACATCATTGTCAACACGCCAACCAGATATCATCATCATCAAGCCAACCAGACATCATCATCGTCACGCCAACCAGACATCGTCATCATCACGCCAACAAGACATCGTCATCGTCACGCTAACCAGACATCATTATCATCACGCCAACCAGATATCATCATCACGCCAACCAGACATCATCATCATCACGCCAACCAGACATCATCATCATCACGCCAACCAGATATCACCATCATCACGCCAACCAGATATCATCATCATCACGCCAACCAGACATCATCATCATCACGCCAACCAGATATCATCGTCATCACGCCAACCAGACATAATCATCATCACGCCAATCAGATATCATCGTCATCACGCCAACCAGACATCATCATTATCTTCCCAAATTACCATTATCCTCATCCCAAACACAGCAGACCGTCAATTGTTGCTGTGTTTTTTATTTGACCTATGCTTGGTTAAAACAAATTTCTGTAATCTTCGGTGCCTTTTTAATGGTTTGAGATGAATTCGGTCTGTATTTCACAGTTGTGGATTTCAAGCGGTACGATAGACATGACCAATGAAGACACATTTTCTAGAGGTGCATGGCTGGTCACGTATCTTGGTACACTTGTTTGACATTCATCACATAGAAAGGGTCGTGATTTTGAAGTACTATCTAGAGCGGCTAAACATGGACATATCGCTATTAGACACTGGATAATTGATTAATCAACACATAAACCGCGTGAGTCGTTCTTTTTGTGCTTGGAGAGCTTGGAGAGAAAAAGAAAATCTGCATATGTCGAACTCGGCTAAGACGAATTTTGCTTAAGTCGACCTGACCAGTTTAGTCCCGTAAAATTTCCTTCTTTATCTTAGTATTTTAAAATCCTGACAATCGAATTCTGTTATCTCGAA
The DNA here is from genome assembly GCA_905116865.2 of Candidula unifasciata. Taxonomy (NCBI): domain Eukaryota; kingdom Metazoa; phylum Mollusca; class Gastropoda; order Stylommatophora; family Geomitridae; genus Candidula; species Candidula unifasciata. The sequence goes on from CAJHNH020008502.1 coordinate 78,566, forward strand.
TATTTGGATAAGTCGAATCTAAAAATAAATTCTGACTATATACACGTCCTTGTTCAAGTGAACTGTTCATTATCACTATAAATGAAAAAAATTTATTTCATTTAAAAAAAAAATGTTCTTTAGTCAGCCCTGGAAAAAACTGGTCTCGTAGTTACGATATCTCGCTCATTATAAAAACAGGCCATGTACTACCAGTTGGCTCATGTTTTCTTCTACCATACAGAACGAAGAACGAACGAACGAACGAACAAACTTTATTTTCAAAGGGTTACAAATTGGGCACGCAGGCCCGTCTGACATTCGGCCCTTCTAAGTACTCATTTTTCAGAGTACCAATACCTGTTATCAATAATGCATGTTATGGATTTATAAAGAAATATAAAATATAATATAATGCATACACACAACATGTGTACACAATCGTACACACTCACACACACACGTATACATACTCCTATGTTCTCATACATGCGAACTCATATACAGACATATATGATACATACACAGATGCATCTATATACATATACAAGCATACACATACATAGACATAAATGCACAAACAGAAAACACACACACTTACATTTATGGATATACATGCACACACACACATTCCATACATACACCTCTATACATGCACCCATGCATACACACATTTACAATCACAAGTACAGACACCAACATATGCCCGAAACCAGAGTTTTGGAGAGAGGAAGAATAAAAAAGAGACTAAGAAAAGAAAGTCGGCACTGAGACATAGGGATAAAGAAAGGAAAGGAAAAAGAAAGAAAGAAGAGGAGAGATACAGGGGGAGAAGGTAGCAGGAAGGGTATAATCGCTGTGCGGGGGGGGGGGGGGGGGAGAGGGGGTGGGAGGTTGCAGTATATGTTAATTAGGTCACGTCAACTCACATTTATATGACCCTAATGTTGGCCTTATCAAGACACACAATATGATATGTATCTTGCCAGGCTCGTTGGCAGACAACTGTAAATGTATACGGTTTTTGATTAAAAAAAATGATTAGCCTGCGGCCATTTTCATATGTTAATTAGGCTCATATTGTAGTGTATGTATTTGAGACATGCATAAACGGTTAGGTCTCACTGTCCTGATTCCAGCAATATATGGTTGCTAAGGGATTCGTTTAGAAACAAAAATGTTATTGCCGTAAAATGCAAACATTGAGTCATTTCATCTTACTGGAATCCATGTTTTGTGCATTTTAACTATAATTTTTCTGTAGTGGTATCCGCCACTAAAATGTTAACATCTCCGCTTAAAACCGACTTATAGGCCTAAATGAGGTACCATTGGATTTTTAATTTTAATCTCTAGCTGTCATTGTTTCGTAAGTGTTTAGTAATGGTACCCAAAATATAAAACTTTACTAGCATCCCTAGACCAATGTACGGCTGGCGGTCGAAAGCTGAATACTTTGACTTAAAAAAAAAAGATTTAACTGTTGAAAGAGATTGAACTCAGTGGGAAAGAGAAAGTGCATTTAGCTAGGGAATGTGGTATTCCAAGTTTGACGCTTTCTATCATTTTAAATAATAAGGAAAGCTACAGAACATTGTTTTAGAGTGTAAAATCAACAGTGACAGACAGCAAGCTAGAACAGCGACATGCGGCTTTGTTAATGCTGACCTCCCAAAATAGTTCATCTAAGCTTAGTTCGGCAAATGTAGCCATGCATGGGCCATTAATTAGGGCAAAAGCGGAGGAAGTCTTGGAGGTCAGACAAACTGGAAATGTAGTGCTGGCTGGTTCTATCGTTTAAAAAAAAAAAAATTGCCGTTGCATAATATAAATAGAGGATGAACCCTTGAGACTGTGTTCTTCTATCTTTCTACTTCTTTCTATGAGTGCCGATCGATAAATTTTCTGTTACTTGATTAATCTATAATTGCATAATATATGAGAGTGTGTATAGAGAGAAACAATCTGCTAATGAAGCAACTAATTCATGGACAGAAGAAGTACTTTAGTCTTCTTTGGTTAAATATAATTATGCGGATGTATTTAATGCCAAAGAAACTGACTTATTTTGGAGATTATTACCTGATAAAACATTTTCCTTCAAAAATAAGAAAAATGTCATGGTGGGGAAAAAGAAAAACAGTGGTTGTGTGTTGCAGTATGGATGATAATGAAAAATGGACCTTTATTCGTGATTGGGAAATTTAAAAATCCTCGTTGTTTCAAAGGCATAACAAAATTGGGTACTAATTACAGAGGCATTTCAAAGGCATGGATGCCATCAGTATGGTTTACTGAGTGGCTACAAGAATTTGATTCTTCAATGATGCGTTAAAAAAAAATTGTTTTTCTGATCGTTGACAGTTGTTCAGACCACAGAAGAACTGACAATTTGAAAATAACAGAACTTCAATTTCTGCCGCATCAACACTTCAGCCTTGTGATCAAGGTATCATCCAAAACCTCAACGTCCATTGTAGATCTAAAATGTTGTCAAAACTTGTTGGTCATATGGATGCTGACTTTCAATTCAAATTATTTCAAAATAACCCTTCTTGATGTTATAATGTTAAAATCTTCATGGGACAGAGTTTTACCTGTAACTATTGCAAACTGCTTTAGACAAGCTGGCTTCTGACCTGCATTAGATGAGCCAGTCAATAAGAATTCCGCACCATCAACGAGCAATGAAAGTAATGTTTCTGATACTTTAGTGCAGGAGCCATTGTTTGCTAGGTTGTATCATGGGCTGAGCATTGAACTAGAGGAGTAAGTGAACACTGATAATGATGTTTTTACCAGTGCCACTCTTTCAAGCAGTGATATTCTAAGGCTGTTTATGCCAACCACTCAACCAACAGACCACCTGAGCCATGACTCCGATGATGAAGATGACTGTCAGCTGCAAGCACAACCTGTTTCACAGTCAGATGTTTTAGCACGCATGGACACAAAAAACATTTACATGACGCTGAATGGGTGCTCAGATGACGTAATCTCACCATTTGTTGCATTTACACAAGCCATGGATACACATTTTTCACAGTCCAAAAAGCAAAGCAAAATCACACTTTTATTTGATTAATGTCTGAATTATCATATGGTTTTAATGTCATACCTTCTAAAATAATTAAATATTTCAACATTTCTGATATTGTATTGCTATTTATTTGTTAAATTATGGTGTTTCCCAACTGGTATAATTGTTTTATCCAATACTACGGCTCAGTATTAATGTAGATTCTCAGTTGTGTGTGCTGTCTCGATAAGTACAAGTCCTGGCATGTGGAACCATTTTCTAAGGTCCCTGCGACTTCTACTTATCCAGACTCGACTGTGTAGGATTTGTCATTAGTGTTGTATGTTCGTCTTTCATAGTCAGTACATGAAAGCAGAAGTAACAGTTTCAAAGAAGTAATACTTCGTGTAAGAAACGACAATACTACGGCCCCGTAGCCTAATGAATGAATAAACCATCGACCTCCTGTAGTGGGGAGGAGGGGGGGGGGGGGGGGTTGAGTTGAGAGTCAGAGGATATATTTTTTCTGGTGTTTTCGTGCCACACTGATTAAGCAGCTCGCACTCTAAAGTTGTGGGTTCGTTTCCCTGACGCGTCATTTAATTCACGAGTGCACTGTCACTGAGGAATCTCACTTGGGCCACATATATTAAAGTCTTGTAAATCACAACATGGGTGTGAGTCATGGGCAATGACAACAGCTCACAGAAGCCAGCTGCAGGCCTCGGAAATGAGATACCTGAGAAAGGTGGTCCAAGTGACAAGAAGGGACAAAGTCCGCAATCAGACAATACGTCAAGATCTTGATACCCAGCCCTTAGTAACCCGAGTAGATCAGTCACAGTTACGATGGTTTGGACATGTATGCAGAATGGGAGAAAATCGGCCACCATGGCAAGCATGGGAGGCTAAGAACCAGGGAACCAGACCTCCGGGACGACCCAGGGTGCGCTGGGAAGACAACATCCGACAGTCCCTAACTGACAGAGGACTGGAATGGAACAAAGCCAGAAAGAAAACTGCTGATAGAGACGTCTGGCGATCTCTCTGGCAAACCTCTACACCCCAAGGTAGAAGAGGAGCGACTAAGTAAGTAAAGTAAGTAAGTAAAGTAAATCACAACACAACACGCCAAGCTCCGTTTTAAGTGTCAATGTAGAGAAAGAAGAAGCTCTATGTATTTGGCGACTGCTACCGCCTTGTGTCCCCCAAAGCCCCTTCCCCCCCCCCCCCCCCAACCCCACCCCACCCTCTTCCATTTTTTTTTTAAATTTGCGGGAGCATCTGGGATGTAAAAGTTTAAGTCGAGAGGACCGACTTCATTGTGCCGGGTTTTATCTCAGTTTTTCTCCACAGAACGGCTAGCCACTAGTAACTCTGGTGACGATTCACAGGGATCTCCGTAAAAACTGTACTCGTGAAGTGAACGGGGTAGCTTTGAAACGAACCCACAATCTTCAGAATGTGAGGCAAACGGCTTGATCAATTTGCCAAGGAGAGCCTCGGTGGTGTAGTTTTGTCAAAACCAATTTACAGCCACGGCTACCCAAAGCAGGGATAAATTGTTTCTTGGCCGACCTGACAACTGACCCAACATAGAAACACAAAATAAGTGTACAAAGAAGTTTTTTTTTTTTTTTTTTTAAATCCTATGTTACAAAATTATAATTTTCAGCCGATGCGACATCTTTTGATTTTGATCCTGGAGATATTAATCTTGCAGAATGCAGTTCCCGGGAGGCTAATTCGGTCATTAAATGCGGGCAGAAATCGGATATGTTGGCCGAAAAGTGCAAATATCGCAGCCATGCTGTAAACGGTAAACGGGTGGTTCTTTCTACCCCAAATGACAGTCCAACATTTTATAATGTGGTAAGACTGGGTTTTCCGGCTTTCAAGTGCTTTTCACGACCCCAAAACATCTATTACTGGCTCTAACCCCAACTCACATACGTCCCACAAGAGAGTGTAGACTAGGTCCCACGACTGCATGCAGCCTAGGTACCACAACTGCATGCAGCCTATCTACCACTCCCTAAAATATTAGACTGTCCCGTCACCTGTAGATTTCCCCTGTTTGGGGTAGGATATTAGTAAAGCACCAAACGGGCACAACACAATTACATCTTCTGATGAATGCAGAAGAAGAAGAAGCAACAAAAGAAGAAGAAGAAGAAGAAGAAGAAGAAGAAGAAGAAGAAGAAGAAGAAGAAGAAGAAGAAGAAGAAGAAGAAGAAGAAGAAGAAGAAGAAGAAGAAGAAGAAGAAGAAGAAGAAGAAGAAGAAGAAGAAGAAGAAGAAGAAGAAGAAGAAGAAGAAGAAGAAGAAGAAGACGAGAAGAAGAAGAAGAAGAAGAAAGAAGAAGAAAAAGAAGAAGAAGAAGAAGAAGAAGAAGAAGAAGAAGAAGAAGAAGAAGAAGAAGAAGAAGAAGAAGAAGAAGAAGAAGAAGAAGAAGAAGAAGAAGAAGAAGAAGAAAAAGAAGAAGAAGAAAAAAAGAAGAAGAAAAAGAAGAAGAAGAAGAATGCAGTCCTGGAAGGAGAAAACTAACGACCATACCAGGAGATAGTATCGTGTTGCCTGATTGGGCAGACAGATTTGGCTGCCCACTAGTGAAGAACACTAGTCATTAGAAATAAAGCGTCAGCGAAATGACTAAAACCATCTTGAAAGTATGAACGTATAGCCACAAGTTGGAAGAAAATACATCTGTTCCACGACTAATTTCGTGATTAGATTAACACCATACACGACGCATTGAATGCCAACAGTGATAAGGAGGGTGGTATAAGGGAGAAGTCTGTAGTCTGCCGTCTGTTTTATCTGAGCTGGTCCCAAAGTGAGAAACTGGTGGAAAAATGTCGCTACATATTACTACTATATTTGTCTTGTGTGTGTCAATATTTGGATTAAGTAAGTGTATTCTTTAATTTAACTTTTTGTCTACCTAATGTATTTTAAATATTATTTTTATTTTTTTATTTATCATTATAACTAATAACAAAATGCTTAACAGTATCTTCTTCTTCTTCTTCTTCTTCTTCTTCTTCTTCTTCTTCTTCTTCTTCTTCTTCTTCTTCTTCTTCTTCTTCTTCTTCTTCTTCTTCTTCTTCTTCTTCTTCTTCTTCTTCTTCTTCTTCTTCTTCTTCTTCGATCCTTCTGTCAGAAATCTTATATCAGGAGGCCGGTAGCCTTTATACAAGCTATTGTGCAGTCATATCCTCTCGTGTAACATACAGCTTAGTCTTCATTGTGGTTGGAATAGGCCAGAATGTGTCTTTGGTGTCAGCATACAGTTGACAGTGTTGGAGCACATGCTCAGCATTCTCGGGTGCCACGCTGCAGGGATATGTCTCTGTGTTTCCTACACCGAAAAGTTTGAACATATTTTGACGAAGTCTGTTGTGCCCTGTCCCTAATCTGAAGATAATACCCTGTGCATCTCTAGAAAGGCGATGAAGCGAATCTCGAGGAGAGAATTTGGTGTGTATGCATCCAGCCACCTTTCTTAGGTACTGGATAGTGACTCCTTGAGTATGAAAGTGCATGAAGTGGGAGAGCTGGCGAGAGACTGAGTTTCTTTCAGGCAGACCGTGATGAGAGCGACGTTCTGCAAAGAACCTGCTACATGATGATGATGATATATCAGTATTCGTTCACAAAGAGTCTTTGGAATATCTCCTTTGTCCAGTACGAGCGTTCTCACAGCTATCGCCATTGTAGCCAGAAAATCCGCTCTTTCATTCCCTCGCACTCCTGCATCTCCAGTACATTGTGTGCACTTGGTTCCCTTCCATGTCGACGTACTAGTGCTTATTATACACTCATTTGACTTTTGTCCGTTTCTAACCTTCCGCTGTATCGGAAGTCAACATTACACCAGCTGCCTTTGCATACCTGGACTTTACCTGGTACCAGTGTGTGCATGGCCCGACCTGGGAACCAAGTCCGTTTCTGAGAAGAAATCCAACTCGATGCGGATTCGAATATTCAAGGGCGTAGGGAGAGCGTCTAGCCGCTACCTCACTCCTGCCCCCAACTTTATCCTAAAAGCCTTCTGATCAATTTCCAACCTACATACAGTGCTGATCCGTGTCTGGTTGTAGAGATGTTCTGTCTGGAGCGGTAACAGGGTTGCAATGACGCCCACAGGGACATGTGACGGTACATTTGTATAATAACTACTACAGTCGGTCATTTGATAGTAGCAGTGTTTACTTGCAGATCATTACACAGAGAATACCAACGCAGCCTTCTTCTTCTTCTTCTTGTCATCCCCCTTCCTCTTCTTCTCCTCCTATTCCTCCACCTCTTCTTCCTATTCTTTTTCTTTATCTTCTTCTTCTTCTTGTCCTCCTTCTCCTCCTCCCTCTTCTTCTTTTCCTCTTTCCTCCTTCTCTTCTGTCTATTCTTCTTCTTCTTCTTGTTCTTCTTCCTCTTCTTCTTCTCTTCTTGTTCTTCGCTGGAGCTATAGAGATAGTGCTTTGTGCTACGCTGTCAGTAGTTAGTAGCCTTTCTAATCAGAGAAATTAAGCTATGCGGAATACCCTGGTGCACTTAAGTGGATGTTCAACTTGAACTTCATGATGGTAGAAATAAAAACGTAAAGGACCGGTTTCACAGCAGTGGTGCATTTGGCATATAATGTTAGACAAATATTTGTATAGAACCCTCGATACATGATGTGGTTTACCTCACAACGGCAGCCTTTACTTCCCAGGAGTTAACCTAGCACTAATTTTAGCCTGGTTCGACTTAAAAGCTAAGGTCATTTTTTTAAACAATCCGAGATTGAATTCCCGGTGGTTATGTGTGGAGGCAGAGTGTCTCTAGCCTCTTCACCACCGCGACTCTCAACTTTATCATCATCATCATCGTCATCTTCATTGTCCTAATGTGCCATTAAATGCTTCGCAAAGCACTCGTAGATTATCTATACAGATGGCTGTGTGTTGAGGGGCAGACGAAGTGCATGAAGTTTCATAGCAAAAGCTAAAGGACGTCGCCTGGTGCAGCAAAACCTTGCATATGATATCACAACGTCTAGTTTGAGAATAGAGGTGGAGGCAGTCTCTGCTGCCTTCCGCTGACTTGAGATATTTTTCCCAGGAGATGCTAGTGTGATGGAAAATGAACGGAAGATAGACTGGCTGGCTCTGTACCACTTGGTGGTGAATTGATGAATGAAAAGTTAGATATTGTGAGGGCCTTTTTGGGAGCGAGTGAACAGTGCGGAGGCGCAGATAGATCATTACGGTGTGAGGAGAACGGCATTGCGAGGAGTTACCAGGGGATCTACCCGACGCTCAACACTCAGGGAAAGGATGAGACAGATATACAATCCGACTGTTACTGGTACCATCGGAACTGGAACTCTTCGCTTGCTGCTGAAGGTGGGACTGAGCACTCATGAGAGTGTCTCTAGTGCTGTGATGTCAATTCTCAATTCAACATTCAGGACTCGCAGTCTCTTTCTCTGTTCCAGACCATCGTGCAATCCCTTCGATATTACGGACAGAATCCAGTCCTGAAACCAACATTTGTTTTATGGTTTCCTTTGAACGTTCTCGCTCTACAAAACTTTATCATAAAAGACCCTTCATCTATTTTCAGCCAACAGTGCCAGTATTTCAAAGGTGGCCCCGTGTCTAATGATGACTAACGTGTACTGCCTGGACGTGTATGATCCCGTGTGCGGCACCGATGGGTCACCTACGGGAATTCCTGCACCTTGAGCACCACCACGTGCGGCAAGTATTCAGTAGCCTACAAAGGAACGTGTGAAGGCGCTTCTGTAGTGTAAAACAATAAAATCGGTCCCTCGATAGTAGCAGTGTTCAGTTGCAGTTTATTATACAAAATATTGTTATCGTATTATTTTTATTGTTATTTGTCTTCATCATCATCATTTTCTTCCTTTTATTATTATTTGTCCTCATCT